>CM029918.1:105752506-106120658 GCA_017639245.1 Myiopsitta monachus
CCCTCCACAGTGTGTCCCTATGGAGTTTCTATGGGGTCTCTAAGGGGTCCCAGCCCTCCCAATGTCTCTCTATGGGTCCCCTATGTGTCTCTATGACAACACCCCCCCCTCAGTGTATCCCTATCGACTTTCTATGGCGTCACTACGGGTCCCAGCCCCCCCCCAGTGTCTCCCTATGGGTCCCCTATGTGTCTCTATGACAACACCCCCCTCCCAACTGCGTCCCTATGCAGTTTCTATGGGAACACTATGGATCGCACACCCCCCAGTGCCTCCCCATGGGGTCCCTGAGTGACTCTATGACACTACCCCCCCCCCCCACGCGTCCCTATGTAGTTTTTACAGGGTCTCTATGGGTCCCAGACCCCCCCCCCCAATGTCTCTCTATGGCTCCCTATGTGTCTCTATATCCCTTCTCCCAAGTGCGTCCCTATGGAGGTACTATGGGGTATCTCTGGGTCGCAGCCCCCCCCAGGGTCTCTCTACGGGTCCCTATGTGTCTCTTTGTCAATACCCCCACCCAGCGTCTCCATATGGAGTTTCTATGGGGTCTCTATGGATCGCAGACCCCCCCCAATGTTACTCTATGGGTCCCTATGTGTCTCTATGTTCACACACCCCCCCCCCCGAGTGTCCCTAAGGAGTGTCTATGAGGTCTCTGTGGGTCCCAGCCCCCCCATGCCCTTCTATTGCTCCCTATGTTTCTCTATGTTCATATACCACCCCAGTGTGTCCCTATGGAGTTTCCATGGGGTCTCTAAGGTGTCCCAACACCCCCCAGTGTCTCTTTACAGGTCCCTATGCGTCTCTATGTCAATACCCCTACCCAGTGTGTCCCTATGGAGTTTCTACGGGGGCTCTATAGGTCCCAGCCCCCTCACAATGTCTCTCCATGGGTCCCTATGTGTCTCTATGTCCATACACCCCCACACAGTGTGCACCTATGGAGTTTCTATGGGGGCTCTGCGGGTCACAACCCCCCCAATGTCTTTCTGCGGGTCCCTATGTGTCTCTATATCCATACCCCCTCCCCCAGTGTGTACCTATGGAGTTTCTATAGGGTCTCTAAGGGTCCCAGCCCCTCCCAGTGTCCTTCTATGGGCCCCTATGTGTCTCTATGTCCACACCCCTCCACAGTGTGTCCCTATGGAGTTTCTATGGGGTCTCTATGGATCGCAGACCCCCCCCATTGTTTCTCTACAGGTCCCTATGTGTCTCTATGTCCATACCCCCCACCCCCATTTTTTTCCTATAAGGATTCTATGGCGGCTCGAAGGGGTCCCAGCCCCCCCCAGGGTCTCTCTATGGGTCCCTAAATATATCTATGTCCAAACCACCCCACCTCCCAAACGTGTCCCTAAAGAGTTTCTATGGAGTCTCTACGGGTTATCGTTAGGGTTAAATCTAGGTGGGTTAGCGTTAAGGATACAGTTAGGGTTAGGGGGTTAGGGTTAGGGGGTTAGGGGGTTAGGGTTAGGGGGTTAGGTGTTAGCATTAGGTTTATGAAGGGCCAGGCCCCAAGGGCAGAAGCTTGAGTACTCTTCAAGACCTACAAGCATGAAGATGCAGGGGCGAAATCCTACCCAGGATATACATGGATGCCGAGAGAAAGGAGCTCCCAGGGCAGCCTGGAACCATGCTCCAAAATTCTAATGAGCTGATGAGCCTGTGACAAAAGCCATAGCGTGCTTTACACTTGTAAAGCTGGAAAAGGAATGCCAAACAGGCACTTGGGTGACCCACACGAGTGGTCGGCACTCAGAAGACAGGACCTGCGAAGCAGGCTTAAACCCCTTCAGCTCAAGGAGATATGAAGACATCAGGACCTGAGGAAGCACCAATATAGAACATGGATCGCATGCAGTCCATAAAGCATCCAAGCTGGAGCTGCCCTGCTCACAGTGAGCTCACTCTACAATATAACACACTGCCTTTCCCTCAGCCCTATATTACATTTTCAACCCTTTCCTGCTATCCTGAACTCATCTCCCACACCCCAGCCCCCAAAAGAGTCCCTCTCCTCAGCTTCCATAGCGCCAGGAGTCTCGAGACAGCCTCAGTGTTCAGAACTCCTCCATCGGACACCAGCAGTGTTGCGGCCATTGCCAAGTTCCTCTTTGTCACCTGCCAGAAACAAAGCAAGGCGAACCCCCTGTGCTAACAGTTATCACCACCACCCCAGCCATCTAGCTCCGTGTGTTCTATACCAAGCCACTGCCTCCTCTAAAGCTCCTCAACGCTGCACTTGCCTGTTCCAAAGAGATAGCAGTCTCACGCCAGGCCTCTCCTGCCCTCAAGCGAGGGCCTGTGCTTGAGCTACAACAGTAACAGAGAGTCACCTCAGTGAAGGACGTAAAACAGACCAGAGCTGTGCTTTCATGTGAACGCTTCCAATCTTCTAAGACATGTGTAAGAAACAGAACCACTCACGAGGCCTGCCTGGACTGATCATCGAAGGACAATCTTCATCACAGAGGACTTGAGCAGCAGGCTAAAAAGGGGAAAAACAGGAATGCTGAATACACAGCAGAAAAACGGAGTTTTGTTTCTCACCCACTCTGAGAAAACGCCCCAAACTGGACTCTGCAGCCTCCTCCCCAAACTTGACGGGTGGAGCTGCAAGGCACATTCATGATGTGAGAATCCAACCTCTCAATGTGATTTGGGAGAAGACTACTCTTTACTGCTCCAGTGACAAAAAAAGAAGAGACCTGTTCACTTTGGATCGGCAGGTGAGGCAGTAAGGACTGGGCGACCGTTGCTTGCTTCCCCCCTGCTTTTCTCTTAAAGAAGAGGAAGAATTGAACACAACTAACATAGCTGAATTGCAAGGTGGTTCAGAGATGGGAGAAATAACACCGTACATTTGAGACCAAAATCACTCCTGTGAAAGGCAGACTTCTTTCCCTAGCCGAATTACTGAGGAGCTCTCATAACTCAGGAGCCTTAAGAACTGGTTTGAGACACTCTGCTCTACTGCTGTGGAGAACTTAAGTACTAAAGGACGCTTGCCACGGTACCGCAACCACATGGAAGTATTCCATCACCTCCTGATACATACAGACCTTGCGAGGACTGTTAACACCAGGCTTGCGGAACTGCTTCAAGTAATGCCGCTGATCGGGTTTGTAGCTGTGGGAAGCCTGAACAGCAGTGTAGGTCACACACCTGCCTGGGCACAAAGCTGCAAGAAAAGAAGGGTGTGAAATACCATGACTTAAACAGGCACACTCTGTGCTTAAAGACAATATCACCTTTGGGCGACAGACACGCCCTGCCGTTCAGAAGAATGCTATCTTTATACAAGGTACAAAACTAAGCCACTGCAAACTGCTGCTGTAGTTAAACAGCAAGTTGGGGTACCACATGCCTGCCAGAAAGTTATGAAATCGAACCCTAAAAGGACATAAAGAAAGAAAGAAGAGGAAGGGGCCTGATGGACACCTGCACAAACAACACACAGCCAGGAGCCTGCCCACAGTGCACCAGGACAATCTGGAAACGAGAGACTTCCCCAGAAACAAGACCTGGAACGTTTTCAATTCATCCTCAAATAACCTCCTGTAACACTGCTCTCATCTTCAGCCCCACGCGGGGACCAGTAAGCTCACGCATATTTTGTCCTGTAGGGTGCTGGACGCGTAGGCTGCACACTGGGCCATCCACAGGTGTCTCACCCATTAAGAGCACTAGGATTTAAAGGGCATTTGTAAAGCTTTCATGAGAGAAACTCCGTTTCATTCCTAAAAGGCATAATTTTTAGATGGCAGAAAATTCCATGAGCAAGCCTTAGGCCAACTGCTCCCACAACTAAAGCCTTTAGCTGGATGGCCAGGGCAAATCAGCAGCAGAGCAAATAAAGGCTCTGCCCCTTCTCAACACACTGAGACTTGAAATGACTTGGCATAAACTAGAGAAGCCCTAAGGCCACCCAGTCTGGCAACTCCATGAGACTCTTGCTACAAGCACCTTGCAACACAGGTCGAGATCCCCATCGGCTCCCTCACAACGCTGTCTCTGCATCAAGAATACTAAGCCTTTCTGAAGAAACCTAAAGACTCTATTGGAGCAAGGCAGGCATTCAAACCGGGGGAAACCAGGAGAGCAGCAGCAGCAACTGAAAGCCTCCCTGACTGTCTCACCAGAAAAGCTGGGATGACCTGGGCTCCCCCAGGGCACAACACAGCAATGTCTATTTGCAGAACAAAAGGAGGGCAATTAGCCCTGCCCCCGCTGCTGCTGCTGCTGCAGACCTCACTCATTTCAGGGACAGAGAATTTCAGCCTCCAGACCTTTTGGCATCTTAAAGCGACAGCGAACAGTCTCATTGCCAAACTAACTGCCATTTTAGATCAGAGAAAATAAACAGGGAATTCCTTGGCTGGTTTCTAAACGGGTATTTCCGTCTTCACCCCTTTCCCTACCAATGGAGATACAGTGTGAATTAAGGACTCTACGAGGAACTCCTCGCAGTGCTGTAGCACGTATGGAATGCGCCTTCCGCCGGCCCAGGTCCAGTATCCTCTCTCTGCTCCCTCCCGGCTTCCTCTGCCCCTCCTCACTGGCACAGCACAAGGAAGTGACAAGTCCTTGACCAGGGTAAGCGGGACCGAGCAACCACTGAAACATCGGTGTGTTACCAGCGTTATTCTCAGAGTAAAGGCGAAACACAGCCCTGCACCAGATCCTAGGAAAAGATTCAACTCTGCTACAGCTGAAACCAGGGCAAAAGGAGAGAGACAAGCACAGTGCCAGGGCGCAGGGTGCCGGGCAGGAACCTCCGAGGCGCCTGAGATTCAGCGAGGGACATTAAGGCAGAAGCAAGCGCACTCGGGGCCCCTCACCCGGCTCGTCCCCGGCAGACCGCAACCCTGACGCTCCGGGCGCTCTGAAGCTTCCCGCGCCGGGCGGCAGCGGGCAGGAGACACCCCCCTGCGCCCACCCGAGGGACGGACGGGCGGGCGGGCGGGCGGGCTCGCTCGCCTCCCCGGTAACCCCGGACCCCCGGGGGGCTCGGATCTCACCTGCTGTCGCCGCTGCCGGTACCGGGACCCGGAAACTGCCCGCCGCCATGCTGCACCGAAACGCCGTGCCGGAGGGACCGGAGCCGCTGCGCCAACACCGGGCTGCGGCCACGAGCACCCCGCGCGCCCGCCCGCACCCGAGCGCAGAGCCGCGGCGGCCATTGCTCACCGGAAGCCGGCAACCACCGCGTGACACCGGCCACTTCCGGGGACAGCCGCGGGAACAAAGAGGGCCCCACGGCTCATGCGCGGAGCCCGGGCTGCAGTACCGAGCTCTGGACACAGATGGCAGCAGCCAGCGGCGCCCGGCGCCACACCGCCCCCTCCCACACCACCACCACCTGCAGTGCCGAACTCTGAACGCAGGATGGCAGCAGGGAGCGCGCCCGGCGCCACACCGCGCCCCCCCCACCGGCTCCATCAAGTTTCGCGGGGGTATCCCCTCCCACCAACGCCCTCCACCCCCCGCCCCAACCCTTGCAGACCCGGACGCAAGGGTTTTGGAGTATTTTGGGGGCACCAGTGCTCATCCGGCGACACTGGGGTGCCCCAAACGACACCATCCGTCCCCAGATTCCCCACACCCCCGTTTTATTCCACTTCCCCCGAAGCAGAAAGAGACAACGAAAACCTAAAAAGAAAAAATCTCGGGAGAAACTGAAAGAAACTTCCAAGGAGCACTCCCCGGGGATGTAAAACGGGCGCGGAGCAGCAGCTCCGCAGCCCCTTGCCTCCGTATCAGCGAAAAAGTGAGCGTTTGCTTCCACCATGTGACCAAACATCGGTACTGCACGTGGTGGAGATGGGAGGTGGGGCCCGAGTTAAATGGGTGGTGATGGGGCAGTGCGGTAGTGATGGAGGGAAAGCGGCTGAGGACCGCTTTGCAGTGCTACCCTCTGTCCAAACGCAGCACTGCAGGAGGGGAAGCAGAGGCACAGCGCCTGGAGACGATCGGCACTGCCATCATGTGGCCAATATTCGGTACTGCACGCGGTGTAGGAAAGCGGCTGCGCATGCGGAGCCGGACCAATCAGAGCGGCGGGAGGGCCGGGCTAGGAGTGATTGACAGCGGTCTCAGCCATCGGAGGCTGCAGAGGGAAGTGCCCAATGAAAGCGGAAAAGGGGGCTGTGCTACAACTGACTGACAGGCATCTCAGCCAATGGCGATCGAGGAGGGCTCTGCGCAATCATAGCAGAGAGAAGCCCGGGCTACGAGTGATTGACAGCCGTTTCAGCCAATGTCCATTGCAGAGGTCTCTGGCCAATCAAAGCAGAGGGTGGGCCAGGCTACAAGTGATTGACAGGACTCTCAGCCAATGGCAACCGCAGATGGCATTGGCCAATCAGAGCGGAGAGAGGGCCGGGCTACGAGTGATTGACAGGCACCACAACCAATGGTGACCGTGGAGGGCTTTGCCCAATCAGAGCAGAAGGTGGGCAGGGTTACAAGTGATTGACAACTCTCTCAACCAATGGCAGTCGAAGAGGTCTCTGGCCAATCAGAGAGGTGGGCGGGCCGGGCTACATATGATTGACAGGCCTCTCAGCCAATGGCGGCAGCAGAGGGCTCTGGCCCATTAGAGCCGAGGGAGGGCTGGGCTACATGTGACTGACAGGAGCCTCAGCCAATAGTAAACGCGGCGGGCGGTGGCTAATCAAACAAGAGAGGAGGTGGGGTAAGAGTGATAGTCAGGCTTCTCAGCCAATGGCGACCGCGGGGGTTGTCTCCAAGCAGCTGGGGAGGGCTGGGGGTGGGGAAGTAGCGATTGACAGGCGTCACGGCCAAAGACGGCCGCGGGGGGGTTGCCCATTCAGACTCGCGGGGGAAGGGCTGAGCAAAGAATGATTGACAGCAGTCTTGGCCAATGACGGCCGCTGGCCGCCTGGGAGCGGCTTCCCCACCTGCAGTACAGAGTTTTGTCCACATGACGGCAGCAGCTAGTGTTGCACTGAGCCACTCCTTTGCCCCCTCCCGTCTCCACCACCTGCAGTACCGAGATTTGGAATCATGATAACAGCACCGAGAAGTGCCCGGCGCCACTCCATGGACCCACCCCACCTCCACCACCTGCAGGACCGAGATTTGGACACGTGGTGGCAGCACCGAGCAGCACCCAACACCCCCCTTGGCCTCGCTCATCCTCACCACCTGCAGGACCGAGATGTGGACACGTGGTGGCAGCACACGCTCACTTTTCGGTACCGAAGAGGCAACGTGCTGCGAAACGGCCGCTCCCCGCCCACTTTACGTCCTCCGGAGACACCAACTGCTGACTGGGGACAGGGCTGACTCTCCTCTCTCCCCGGCGCCTCCGTACCAAAAAACCATTGCAAGCCTTCGCGCTGTCGATGGGACGAGGCTGGGGCTGTTCTGCCCAAGCTCCCCAAACACGGAAAGCGGAGAGGTGCGTTCACGTACACGATGCTGCTCAGCACATCTGCCCCCGTGCAGCGCTGGCGGTTCCGGCTGTGCTGCGCACTGGAGCAGAGCTCAGCCCCCGTCGCAGCCGGGATGGGCAAGAGAGCCAGAAGGTGAGAGGGAAAACTCCGCTGTCGTGAGATCAAACAGTTTAACAATCGCCGAACGGGATGGTTTTCTCTCCAGAAGTCGGTGGGTATCCCCCACCGCCCCTGCACACCCAGAATCGCAGGAGTGGGAGGACTTCTGGGCTCCACAAGCACAGCCTGTCACAGAAGGTCCCTGGTTGAAGGAATCGGACCCAAATCAAGCTGTTACCCCCCCTTTTTTCAGGGGACCCACCCCATCCTCACCTGCTCCTCTACCGAATCATCGCCCCCTGCCCAGTGACACTGGGGTGCCCCAAATGACACCATCCTTCCCCAGATTCCCCCACATCCCCCTTTTTATGTCACACAGTACCCCCATAAAACACCGCCAAAAAGTGAGGAAAGCTGCACCCAGCCATGATGGTGCCATGGCTCTTGATCAGGCCCTGCTCCACCCCGTTCCCTCTTTGTTCCCGTACTGGGACAGGCACCCCAGAGCACCATGGCCCCCGGTCCCCAGCTGCCGGGGGTACCTATTGAGCATCATGAGACAGCTGCAGCAAAAGCCCTTGAAGGTGCTTTTCTTTTCCCCCTCCTCCATGGAGCTATGGACAGTGCTACCAAAGACGCTCGAACTCAAGCCCCCTTGTCTACTGAGAACCATTTAGAGGTAATGCTAAAATAAGTCTGAAAGCATCTACTCCATCTTTCTGTGTTCTGGTCCCGCTCCTTGGCATACAGGTGACAGCGAGAAAACACGTCAAAACCAAACTCCTTCTTTAACATCTCTTTTGAGAGAGCAGTGCGCAGACTGGGTAAACACAGAGTCCTGACGGGCTGGAAGCAAGCCCAAGGCTCTGAAATAGGTGCACAGAAGAGGGGAACGGTTCTAATGGGGTAAAACTATGCCGGGCTTCCAGGCACACACCCCAGAACCGTTCTTCCTGGTGCTGCAGTGGCTGACCCCAACAGGGACACACACCCTGCCTAGTCAACGTCTGAAATACACGTCACTTCCCATCTGGTTCCTCTTGTTAAGAACCCTGAACACAAAATACTTCTTTCTGCCATGGCCCTCACTGGGGCACACAACAAATACGGTATTTACTGATGGAGGTGATGAGTGAGAGACTTGGCAATGACGGCCTGAAGAGAGGTGAACTGCGGTTAACAGCTTAAATCAATAAAAAACCTTCTTCAGTAACAAAACACAGTGCGCCCCTTACAAGTGTTATTCTGTTGCGTTGGTATGTTTACAGCTACATTGAAAGAAAATGGATGTTATAAATACATATAAAATATGGGGTTTGTTACAAATTACATATTGCGCTGTTCTGTATTACCCATTTAATAATAAATGGGTGCGTACTATGCCTACAAAGATCCACTTGATACTAGCGCTATCTGTATGCATTTCTGTCAGAATACAGTTCTTCTCTGAACCTGTTCTGTATGTCCTCTTTGTCCACCTCAGTAGCAGTACCCGAGGCTAACAAAGAAGCGTTGCTAAATTTGGTGGTCTGCTTAAATGGAGCAGACTTCAAAAGAGAAGGGCCAAAACAGTTTCTCAGCTTTAAACATTGAGGAAGTCCAATTACCCAGCGTAGGTTTTAGTCATTTAATGATTTAGATGAGAGTCAACTGGTAAAGGGGACTGAAAGCTACACGTGACAGTCCACTCCTTTTGGTGGATGCACATTCATGCCTGGCTGTGCAAAATGCAGGTGTAGACTTATGGAAGAAGCTAAGTGGCTTTGGACTTATTATTACTGCTGAAGAAGACTTGTGCTCTGATTCACCTGGTGGGAAAGATTGTGATGCCTCCATCACATCAGGTAGTGCTCAGGTTCAGTCACATACCAATTCATATGCTATGACCAGAATCATCGGCGCATGAAGATTCACAGTCCACACTCCAAAGTAAACTGAGCCTGCTCCCAAGCTAAGAATTACATAGCAGCATCAGTAATGACGGGCTAATACATCTCCTGAAATGGCTTCTAGACCTGATGAAGTATCTACGCCATATTGTACTGGAGCTAGGTATTCCAGCTCAGAATTAACTGAAGACAACATGATCATTTGTACGTTGCAGAACTGGGCAAGAGAAGCAGGAGGAACAATACCACAGTAAGCATGTGATCCTGGATTCCTCAGAAGACTCTACTTCCACACACGTCTAGATGTGCTACAGAAACTGAAGCAGATAAACAAAGGTAGCCACATATTTTGTTCTATGTTTTATACTTAGTGTTGATCTGCACTAACATTTTCCAGCAGATTCTAGTACCGCTGGCTGCTGAGCAACTAGGAGTGGCTAGGGTAGTTCAGTGCCCCAGACAGGGGAGACCACCTGCAGAGACAGCACATACCACGACGCAGGCGTTTCTGGTTGTAAGTTTGAAGAATTCTTCCAAACACCAGAAACAGCATTTGAGGTAGCACAGTAGAAATATACTGAAGGAGTTCTGAGTACCTGGAGAAGAGGAGAGTACGTCATATACAGAGCTCCTGAAGTGTCTGTCTCAGAACATGGAAAGGTATTCGTAAGCAAATCTTACATTATGACAGAAGCAGAAACATTGCGCCTTTTCTTCTAGGCATGGACTCTCTTTCCCAATCAAATTTAGCTCAGTAGCTTTCAATGAGAGCAGATCCACATCCCCCACACAAACTTTGCATTAGGTTCCCAAGGACACAGACTCAGTTTGAGTAAATCAGCATAAATTCACTGGCTTCAAATGCAACTACAACAGCTCTTTTCATTGATGAAAAACATCTTGGGAGAGGAAGGAAGAAATTTACCAGAGGAGGCCCTGATAAGCTAGGGTAGATTCATAAATCTCACCTTTCAGTTTGTGATCCAAGCACTCCAGTATTGCTCTAATAGGCCGGACAGTTGCAAGAATTAAGGCTCCAAATACCAGCGAACCTGTATGGTATCTAAAACAAAGTAAATGACTGTGATATTGCACATACGTGCACATTTACAGTTATACATGTATGTGCATGTGTGTGTATACATAAAAATAAAATTGTAACTGAAGGAAGGCCTGTTAGTGGGAATTACACATACTGATGGACCATCACTCTGAACCCAAGAGAGAGGAACAGGATGAAGCCATAGATGCTTTTGGTGTTTGAGTGCTGTACCTGTCTGTGTGGCCAGCTGGGTATACATGCTTTGTATACATGCATTTGGGTGTGTGTGCCTACTGGGAATACCTGCTCAGCCGTGTACTTGGCTGGAGCTGGAGGCATGGAGATGCTGGGGGCATAGAGCTGCAGGAGCCTTGCTGCTGTTGGGCTACAGGATTCAGCCTCCCCCTGACAACTACATTTTCCTGACTGGACCGGGTTTGGATGGAAGAGCATTAGATTTCTTCATAGCAGCTTGTACAATACTATGGTTTGGACTTGTGATGATAACAAACGGATGTTTTAGCCACTGCTAAGCAGTGCTTACACAGCATCAAGGCCTTTCCAGCTCCTCACCCCAGCAAGCACACTGGGAGTGCACGAGGAGTTTGGAGGGGATAAAGTCACCCCTGCTATGTCCCGTCTCTGGCAGTGTCCCAAGGCCAGCTTACAGCAAGCTACTCTAGCAGAAGGTGTCCCTGCCTGTAGCAGGGGGTTGGAACTGCATGAGCTTTAAGGTCCCTTCCAACCCAAACCGTTCCATGATTCTGCGATTCTATATGACTCTATGACACAGCCAGGACAGCTGACACCAGCTGACCAAAGGAATATCTCACACCATATGGTGTGCTCAGCAGTAACAGCTGGGGGAAGAAGGCAGAGGAGGTGGGACACACATTTGGAGTGATGGTGCTTGTCCTGCAAGTCACTGCTACACGTGATGGAGCCGTGCTGCCCTGGGGATGGCCAAACACCCGCCTGCCGATGGGAAGTGATGAATGGATTCTGCATTGTGCTTTGCTTGTGCACACGGCTCTGCTTTACCTACTGAATGCTCTGTATCTCAGCCCATGCATTCTCACACTCTCACCTTTCTGATTCTCTCCCCCGCCTCACTGTGTGGAGGGAGCGAGTGGCTGGGTGGGACGTGGTTGCCCACCGACAGGAAAACACACTGCTGACTCAACATTTTCCTTCGATATTCCAAATCTGGCTTCCCTACGTGCAAAAACGCACACTTGCTGGATACGTGACAGGGCTCACGTCCGTCCCCACAGCCTTACCGTACTGCTCGTCCGAACTGAGAGCGGCCACAGGGGAACATCAGCTGGTTTTCGAGAGGCCCAGTAATAGGAGGCAAAGGCACCAGCAAGCGTACACTGACCCAGAGCAATTGCAAAGTTCACAAGCCAGAGAAAGACAAAGGCATTGGCTAACTGGAAGATGAAGATGTACTTACAGTACAGGCTTTCTCCTCCATGAAAAGCAAAAGTACGCCGAGCTCTTGGACACAGTTTAGTCACCTTGGTTGTGTTAAAAGGCTCTACGGGAAGAAAAACCAACAACACAGTGATAAGCACTGAATTCTGTGTTCACAAGCCCTAAAATTTAGCAGCTTAATGCAAATCACATCATTCTGCTTGATGTCTCATTAGATCATTCAACACTGCACTGCAGTACTATGCAACCTGTTTACATATATAAGGATTCATATTAATGCCTTATGCAGGTGTTTCAACTATACTGTTGGCAAACAGGGCTGTTTACCACATGCCTGGAACCTAAAGATACGGAATTTGAAAGTCAGAAATATACTTTTCAGATACACAAACACTTCAGTGTCATTAAAGAAAATCTGCTCACATAAAAAGTAATAGTAAGGAAAAAAGAATATTTGAAAACCAGAGGCCAAATCTGGTGCTTGTGTAAACCACCACGACCAAACTGAAAACAACTGAGCTGTGCCATTCTATACAAGCTGTGCAAGTGTCACAGCTTCCCTTACCTATCTCACGGTATTAAAACAGGACAAGTCTCTATATCAAATTACTCTTCCCTACTTCCATTGTTCAATACATGTATTTGCTCAGTTTGGGCGTTAAATAAAACCAGTCAATTCCTAATCCCTTTCTTTCTTAGTGTTCCGGTAGCAGGACGGTGGGGAATTGTCTGGGATGTACCTAAGCACAGTGGTACATTGACATTTAAGCACCTGAAAATAAACGTGACAGAACATTTGATAAATACTTCTAGTTTTCAAAGACCACTGCAGTTCAACCCCACACTCAAGTCAAAAGACAAATATTTTTGGAGCTCCGTAAAGGTCATCACTGTGCCAAAAGCAGACGAGCCTCTGCTTTGAAACCTGGCTGGTCTTTGGGCAAGTCTGAGGCACAGCTTTCAAATTCTTCCGTTGCCATTTGAGAACCACAAAAAGAGAAATCCTCCCGAATTCAGGAACACTTTTCCAAATAAACCTGCATTTCTGCATCCTCCTTTCCCACCCATGAAATGAGTAAGTGAGACTGGTTGATACTCACCTGCTCACAGGACACTGCAGCAAAACAAATCCGCTTTATACCTCTAAATTGCTTTGAACAAAGGAGTCTTAGCTGAACACGAAGCATTATTTTCAGATTTAACACGAGGAATCGCTACTAAAGATGGGCACATTTTCTCACATTGCATTTAATAGCAATTGAGAAATACAATTATTATAGCTCTCACTACAGGTAAGTATTTGTTAACACCTTCCTCTGGGTCACAAGTCAGCTTTGCATACTTGCACGGTGTTTGATTAGCCATTACTTTGTACACAGGTTCTCCTGATGTAGCTAGAAAAATGGATGAGACATTTTAAGGAGGAATCACAGAGCTGTGGGCTTTGAGCAATGCACCAGTCTGCGCTGGGTAACTACGAGCTCTAAAGCACTTGTGCCGGTAACAGGAAAACCACTCTTGCTATGCATAGATGCATACGAAGGGCCACAGGCGAGACTGAATACTTTCATTACTGACAGAACTAAGGCATACTTCATCCCAGAGCTGAATTCCACAGCCAGAATGGGCAAGGGGAATAACCTTGAAAGCTGACTCAGTCTCTCCTGCACACCCATCTCTGACAAGGCACATTATGCAGGAGTAGTTCTTCGACAGCCAGGATTTTGGTGGCAGTAGACACAGAGCACAAGGATCAATCAACACTGTCCTTTACAGCAGTAACTGACCCTCTTTGCATGAGAAAGAACAATTTGTTTCCAGAAAGCGACTGTCCCCTTTCTGACACCTTGCCAGAGCCTTGCCTTTCCAGGAACAGACAGTGGCTGCTGTCAGGCAATTTAGAGGACTCAGGGCGCTCTATGTTCTCTCACTCCTTTCCCACATTTTTCTGTACAAAACACACATGGAGCCCACCCAAGCTAACTAAGCGACCATTAACATCAGGTCTATAGAGCATACAGCCAAGAAAGGGCATATTCAACCTCTTTGCTGAGGTTCCTTTTTCACCCCTTGAAGCCAACCTTATGTAGTATAAAAGACCTTATAGGATCTCCTGCCTTGGCATGGATTGCCATGTTCCAGCCTGTCTTCTACTTGCTCCTTCTCCATTACTTCTTCACAGATCCAGCTCTTCTAGGCCACAAACCCATTTCAATCACACCTTCTTGCTGCAGTAATGACCCTTAATTTCCTTGTCCAACCCTGCTCAGTTCACATGCTTTTCCCTCGGCTCCTACGCACCTGAAATTACCTCTTGACACTTTGCATCTGAGGACTCTGTTCCCAGCCCCTTTCCTGCCTTAAGTACTAACCTGCAACAGCGATCTGGATCCCATTCCTTAGCAAGATCAGCATCAGTATGATTATGACCTCAACACCACAAAGTATTATCACTTGAAACAAGCAAAAGTTAGATTTATCAAGAACCGAACTAATAGGCTGCCTCTGTAACACCCCACCCCACCCCCGCACCCTCCCTTGTGTTTTGCACTATTGCTCATGAACTCGATAGAATTCCCTGCTAGAGCAGCTCTTCCCTTCTCTCACTGCAGCCGCCAATCTTCAATCCCATGTCATAGCTTTGGGGGGGGGGGGGAATTCTACATGCCCAGAATTTGTCAGAATGGGCAGTACCCTGACAGTTCACCCTTAAAAATGCTGCTTTTTAAGAAGAGTCAGCTTCTGTCTGATTTCTACTTATGTCAGCTCAAATCCTACTGCTGCAATAGGAAGTAAAAGAATTCTCCGAACACCACCTCCAGAAGGCAGTCTTAAATGCCTGAAGCACACCTCCTCTGACCCTGAGTCACACCCATTAATTCCGTGTGCCCCAGATGGTTAGACAACATTTAAACCAGCCCAGCAGTGGTGGATGGTTACACACAGCAGGCCCTGTCTCCTCCGGCTGAAACCAAGAAGTTTTGCGGAGGGAGAGGAAGACAAAGGGATGGTATCCCTCAGATGTGGCGCATTTGGAGACTTGCACAGGGACAAGGGACTTGGCTTCAGGTCCCACAGATCTGATACAGTCTCAGAATCCAGACCCAGATAGTCAGAGATGATGTTCAATAGCGATCCCAAGAACTATCAACACCCCCAGCCATTAGAACTGCACGTCGCAAGTGACCCCTGTGTGCTCAGAGCCACAGACCTTCTTCAGAACAAAGTTTTTGCTACACACATTTCAGCACCTGTTTTTGATAAGGTTCTCCACGAAGGAATACATAGGCAGGTTGCTTGAAGCTGGTCTCAATCCAGTTCAGCTCTGTCAAGTTAATGTAGTTTGTTCCAAGCACTGTGAAAAAGGAAAGCAATGTCAGTCCATGATGAGTTCTAGACTAGGACTAAGAGGACCTACGTTTTCTTCAAGGACATGTAACTGATTTGCTGGGTGACTTTGGAAAAGTAACTTAATTCCCAAGTACCTCAATTTACTCGCCTGAAAGTGACACTGACTTCTGGATAAACTGTACATTGGCTGCTAAGAATCAGGCAGGGGAGTCACACGGAAAGACTTAACAAAATCCTAATATTCTCTAGGGCCAGCATGCTAAAAAGCTCTGCCTCAACGATATGTAGAAGATGCTCGTGAGCTCAATGATCCAACACAGTTACATGCAGACATAAAGCAGAGAAAGGAGATTTAAGCAGTAAACTACTGCTCTATTAATTTAGCTACCAATGCAGGGAGGCAGTGTTTTAGGTTATGTGCCATTCATCATCAGTTAGTGTCTGTGCGCCTGCTAATAGAGCAGTAACAGCAGCGCAAGTAGTATTTGACAGGTATTTGCTCTCTCTTGTGCCACTCCTTCCCTTGCGAGGGATGCGCATGCTGCAGTCTGTCGTGTTGCACTAGGATTGTTTTAAATATGCTGCCCTTGTAAGAGAAAGCAGCAAAGCACTTTGGAAAACCAGAAGCGAGGACATTTGTGGTGGTTCGTCCCACAGCCTCAGGTCAGCCTCCAAGAAAATTCAGGGACCTGAATGTAAACAGGTCTACAAAAGATGCATAAGAGTTATTAATCTCAGTTCTGGGGCCAACAAGGAGGGAGCATAAACAGACTGAGAGAGGAAAAAGCCCCTCCTTATCTTCATCAGGACTCAGTTATTGCCTTCTGCCTCCCCACTGTGAAGACTGAACACACAAGTAGAATGCTAGTAATAAAAGCATTTCTCACTCTCACAAACAATCAAACCCGGATGTTTTGGGCAAACTAAGCCAGATGGGCAGAAGGACAAGAAAAAGAGAACCCACTTATTTAGTTAAACCTCCATAAACTGGTCTTGAGTCCTAGCCCTTTAAATGCTTCCCAGCACGATGTGTTTTCCCTTTCTGAATGGCTTGTTTGAAATTCAGAACTTATTCCTCAAACAAAAAGCTGTTGTTCTAGGGTTCCTGACTCTGTTCTTTAAAGCAGTAAGTTACCTGCATCTACAGTTACCTTCAGATTTACAGAGCCCTAGTAACACCACAACTGAACGAATACACGGTAACAACTGTCCTTAATAGAGTGGTTCCCTTAAACTGAGCCTTGAAAGCAGCAGTTCTTTGGGAGTATGATAAAAAGAATAGAGCAATTCCATATTTGATTTTTAATCTTGCCTCCTTTCACCATCAGGCCTTCACTGTCATCACCCAAACTCTGGCACTTTAATATGTTTGCCCAGAAATCATTGGATGCGTGCTGTCATTTGGTGAAATGTCTGAAGAAAATTCCATCCAACTACTTTAAAAGTAACCACAACTCCTTATAAAAGTATCCTATTTGAAATGTAGAATCTGTATTGAGAAATCCTCTTCACAAAACGGTCAATGCTTTCTCCAGCCCATCTGTTGAGCAGTATCTCCTTTGAAAGAATCTGCACTATAAGCCTGATTTTAGGAAGGGATCTAGAGAGAATGGCCATTTGCTTCAGCAAAATAGCTACTTCTCTTTCGGTGCTGCATTTTTACTAATTGCTGATTATTGAGTAATAGTTGCAAGATAAAGCTAACTGCTCGGTATTTTTTGTGAAGTTGCTTTGCCTGCTGCACTGGATTTATGGAGTTATACTGGATTTATGTATTATAATGAATTCAATTACATATTGCTAGTATCAGTTTGGAAATTGGGATGTGTTTTATAGGGACACTAAAGACATTCAGCAACTGCAACTGGTTTGAAAGACTAGTTGAGTTTTGGAATTACCTTGCAGATGGCTCCTGCAACAGAAGACAGCAGCTTTCTCCTGGACTCCTGCCCAATAGAATATTAAAAAGCTACTCCAGACCATACTGTATGCATGTATGCTGGGCTATCCTTACCTCATGTACAGAACCGTAACAACATTACAGCAGAGTTGAAAACTAGGCTTGGTAACAAACGTGTACGTGATCTACTTCTCAATTCCCTACAACACGCTCCAAAGTGAGTCTGGAAAACCATAAAAATACCCAGTAGAATCTTACATTAAAATCCAGTACTAAGAAATGGCATAGTCTTCAAAACTTTCTACTCCAATTGATCGTGCATCCTGGACATGATCGATGCTGCTGAGAAAAGACAAGACAGAGCAAAGGTTGCTTTAGCTAGAAAAGCAAACTGTATTTAAACAACAAATAGGCGCAGTGAAGGAACCTGAAATACCTTTGCTAGTGGTGAGCATATTACTATCCTCCATCTCCAGTTCCATAACCAAGCCAACATCAGCCATCGTTACCCCAAACGAAAACAACTGTAAAAATGCCCACAGGGCTCCTGAAAAAGCTCTATTAAAAAAGCTTTTGAGTTCTAACTCTCGCCAGATAGAACTGACCATTATGTCACAGTGCGTACTGTTCAGATGTGCAGTGTACCAAGAGCCAGACAGTTGCCACTCCAGAACTGCCAATAGCAGAGAAGCAGAAAACAGCTCAGCGAAGAAAGGGAGGACTTCTCGGAATTGTTTTCCGACCCTGCAAAGCGCCTGCCCATATTAATGTTTTCCTAACATTAGAAGAACTGAAGAATCTTCTTATCAAAGGACAGACAATGCAGTTGGAGCGTGCAGCAAGCTCACTGCCCTGGACTTCAAGACAGCAGACTTTGGCCTCTTCAGGAACCTGCTCAGTAAGGTTCCATGGGATATAGCCCTAGAGGGCAGGGGGCCCAAGGCTGCTGGTTGATATTCAAGGATCACCTGCTCCAAGCTCAGGAGCAATACATCCCAACTAGAAGGAAGTGCTGCAGGAGGGCCAGGAGACCTCCTTGGATGGATAAGGAGCTGCTGAGGAAAATTCGAAGGAAAACAGAGGCTTATAAAAGGTGGAAGCAAGGACAGGCGGCCTGAGAAGAATACAGGGATGTTGTCCGGGAAGCTAGGGACCAGGTTAAGAAAGCTAAGGCCCACTTAGAATTCAACTTGGCTAGGGATGTTAAGGATAACAGGAAGGGATTCTATAGGTATATTGCGAATAAAAGACTAGGGACAATGTGGGCCCCCTCCAGAAGCTATTGGGAGAACTGGCTACCCTGGATTTGGAGAAGGCTGAGGTTCTCAATGACTTCTTTGCCTCAGTCTTCACCAGAAAATGCTCTGACCACACCACCCAAGTCTTGGAAGGCAGACGCAGGGACTGTGAGAATGAAGTCCCTAGGCCCACTGCAGGAGAGAATCTGGTTCGAGACCATCTTAGGAACCTGAACGTATACAAGCCCATGGGACCTGATGAAATCCATCTGCAGGTCCTGAAGGAGCTGGCAAATGAAGTTGCTGAGCCACTGTCCATCATATTTGAAAAATAATGGCAGTCAGGTGAAGTTCCTGACGACTGGAAAAAGGGAAATATAACCCCCATTTTCAAGAAGGGGAAAATGGACGAGCCGGGGAACTATAGAGCAGTCAGCCTCACCTCTGTGCCTGGCAAACTCTTGGAGCAGATCCTCCTGGAAGGCATGCTAAGGCACATGAAAAACAACAAGGTGCTTGGTGACAGCCAGCATGGCTTCACTAAGGGGAAATCCTGCCAGACCAATTTGGTGGCCTTGTATGATGGAGCTATGGAACTGATGGACAGGGATAGAGCAGCTGATGTCATCTACCTGGATTTGTGCAAAGCGTTTGACACTGTCTCACATGACATCCTTGTCTCTAAGTTGGAGAGACATCAATTTCATAGGTGGACCACTCAGTGGATAAAGAACTGGCTGGATGGCCACATGTAAAGAGTTGTGGTCAATGGCTCAATGTCCAGCTGGAGACCAGTAATGAGTGGTGTCCTTCAGGGATGGGTGTTGGGACCGGTCTTGTTCAGCATCTTTGTGGGTGACATGGACAGTGGGATTGAGTGCGCCCTCAGCAAGTTTGCCAATGACACCAAGCTGTGTGGTTCGGTTGATACGCTGGAGGGAAGGAATGCCATCCAGAGGGACCTTGACATGCCTTTGAGGTGGGCTGATGCCAGCCTGATGAAGTTTAACCATGCCAAATGCAAGGTCCTACACCTGGGTGGGAGCAATCCCAGGCACAGCTCAAGGTTGGGCAGAGAAGAGATTCAGAGCAGCCCTGTGGAGAAGGACTTGGGGCTATTGGTCAATGAAAAAATGAACATGAGGCGGCTGCAGTGTGCGCTCGCAGCCCAGAAACCAACCGTATCCTGGGCTGCATCAAAAGGAGCATGACCACCAGGACGAGGGAGGTGATCCTGCACCTCTGCTCTGCTCTTGTGAGACCTCACTTGGAGCACTGTGTGCAGTTCTGGTGTCCTCACCATAAGAAGGACATGGAACTGTTGGAACATGTATAGAGGAGGCCCATGAGGATGATCAGGGGGACTGACCACCTCCCGTATGAAGACAGGCGGAGAAAGTTGGGGTTGTTCAGCCTGGAGAAGAGAAGGCTAGATGGAGACCTTAGAGCAGCCTTCCAGTATCTGAAGGGGCCTATAAGGATGCTGGGGAGGCATTCTTCATTAGGAACTGTAGTGATAGGACAATGGGTAATGGGTTCAAACTTAAACAGGGGAAGTTTCGATTGGATATGAGGAAGAAGTTCTTTCCTGTGAGGGAGGTGAGGCACTGGAATGTGTTGCCCAAGGAAGCTGTGAATGCTCCATCCCTAGCAGTGTTCAAGGCCAGGTTGGACAGAGCCTTGAGTGACCTGGTTTATTGTGAGGTGTCCCTGCCCATGGCAGAGTGGTTGGAACCAGATGATCTTAAGGTCCTTTCCAACCCTAACTATTCTATTATTTTATAATGAAAAATTCATTACTTGTCTCTCAGACAAATGATATCCAGAGGATTTTAAAATTTGCTGTGAAATTTTCAAATATAATTTCTGTTCAGCTGATTCTACTTGTCCCATTTTCTAACGCAGTCCCACAATTCCCCATTCAGTGGGTATTCCTGACCTGTAGCAGGCAAATGTTGGTACCAGAAATTCCCTGTTGGATCGCATGGACACCACAGTGTCAAGCAGTCTTTTGCTACACGCAGGGCACCATTTGCGGCATCTGTACAGAAAGAAGCTAACTACACTCACACACTCCATGCTTGCACAACTAGTTCCAATTTATTCACTACAGCATTGTAATATATAGCATACAGATACAGGTCTGAGCTATGAAGCCAAACAGAAACCACATCAATCACATTGACTGTTTTCAGTCACTCTAAATTCCACTCCATAAACATTCACTCCCCAGGCGGTTTCCCAGCCTGACCTTGCAATCATGCACACAAACACTCCTTGGCTTGCTCAAGGCCCAGGTGCAGTATCAGCAATTCTCCTTTTAACATCCACACAGCAGGAACAGAACTGCTTTCAGTTCCCACAGTGCTCCAGGATACCCAAGTGCAGATGGTGTTTTTGGTGGGTTGCCATGGTGGTAGCACAGTAGCGGGGCTCACCATGCGGAGGTGATTCCCAGCACCAGCTTTCTGTCCTGAGGGAGAGCCAGAGCCAGCCCCAGTCCTCTCCTCACCTACTTGATCAGAGCTAATATTTCCAAGATTGCCACTGTTAGATGGCTATTATTATCCCAATTTTTCACATGAGTCAATTGGCCCTAATGGGCCTGCAATCCCTGGCACTTGGAGTTTCGTTCCTTCAGGGGAGTCTAAGTGTCATTTGCCTAATAGTGTTTCAGCAGAGTTAAATAATTGGACCCTAATGGCCTGCAATCCCTGGCACTTGGGAATTTGTGCCTTCAGGGGAATCTACATGTGGTTTGCCCATAGTGTTTTAGCAGAGTTACATCCTCCTCTAGGTCTAACACCACATTTTGGCTTTAATTGTGGGCTCCTTCAATGTTACAGGACATTTACTTTTGAAGTTACTGCAAGTTATTTCCCCCTGTTAATGGCAATTTCCATTATTGTGCCATTTCTGTAGATGTGCAAGGGTTAAAGTGACTGCTCGAGGAAGACAGGAGTGATGGGATAACCTGGAGGACATGCTCTCTGTTGTGCTCTAGCACAGGAAGAGCCGTGAGAAACCTGAAGAAATTTGGGATTAGAGCTCAGAGGAAAGTTTCCTTCCCAGCAGCTTTTACCCAGCTGCTTTTGTCAAGAGACCCTGATGTGTGACACATCTGTGCAGTGCTAAAAAAAGGGGGGGAAAGCGTATGGAAGCAAACACTTCAGAATTATTCCCCCCCTTTCCCTCTGCCTATTAACCAGCAAAATGGAAATCTATAGGCTTGTGAGTATATGGGGAAGAAACTAATAAAATGATGAATAAAGTGAAAATATTTTCTGGTTGGGCAGCTGTATTTTTGGCATTTCATTTCATTTTATCGTTTTTGGTTTCATTTGTGGATGTCAGAATCGGGATAGGGGGAATAACGTAGCGTCTGGACTGGTATAATGTCAGTAAAACAGGCAGAGATGGACCAATTAGATGGAATTAATTGCAGCACCATAGGCTGGATGTGGAAATAACACCATGTTCAAGAGAGTACATGAGTGAGTGGTGGGACTGCCTGATCTGCCAGGTTCATGCAACCCCAAATCAACCCCTTTGCGTTAAGTGAGCCTCAAATTACCCCTAACTCACCCTTTGTGTGAACACATTACAGTCCCCTTGAACTTGGCAGCTCTTGGTAGCAGGGGATGGAGCAACCCACAGTCAGAGCAATCTTCTAGTTAGAGATGAGCACTGGACATGGACTACTTTTAGCAGATGCCATGGCTGAACATTCTTCATCAATTGAACTTCACACTTAGGGAGCTAGTCTGTGGGTCAGCAGGGAGTGCTGTCCAGTGAGGTTTCCACAGAGGGAGTTTTAGGTGTGTAAGTAAGTGAGGATATCCATATTTGTGGCACTGTTCCAGAGGGCACCATGTAGGAAATGCCCAGTTATTTGTTTTTGTCCTAACACATTAGGTTTAGGTACAGGGTCTGGACATTTGCACTTAAGGACCTGGTTTATGGAGAATCTGAGAGCACTGCCGTGTGAGGTCAAACACATATGGAGTTTCAAGTGGATATGTAAGAGTGGCTATCCATGGTGGTGGCAGCGTTGCAGATCTCACCATGAGTAGGTGAGGCCCAGCAGCAGCTTTCTGTGCTGGCACCTTAGGCTTAGCAGCAGGGGCTGGACATTTGCACTTATGGAGCTGGTTTCTGGGTTGCCTGAGCATGCTGCTCAGTGAGGCTTGACACAGATGAGACTTTATGTGGCAAAGCAAGAGCAGATGGCCACATTGTTGGCACTGTTTCCGAGGACACTGTGTGTAAGTGAGGCCCAGCAGCAGCTTTCTGGACTTGCTGGCTCCTGAGGCTTAGGCACAGGGTCTGGATGTTTGCACTGGTGGCTTGAGTGTAATTTTGGGCATTTGAAGGTGATTTGGGGTCACTCCTGGAAGGGTTTGAGCTGGTTTGGGGGCAATTTGGGCTGTTTGTGCGTAATTGGGGGTAATTCCAGCCATTTGGGGGCATTTGGGGTGTATTTTGAACTGCTTTGGAGATGTGGGGCATTTGGGGGAGTTTTGGGCTATTTGGGGTCTGGTTTAGGACAGTTAAAGCCACTTTTGGGGCTCATCAGAGCTGATTTGAAGCAATTTGGGTGGGGTTTGGGGGCAGTTTGTGCCATTTTAGGCTGGTTCAGGCTATTTTGGGACACTTTCAGCTGTTCTGGGGCATTTTGGGCCTTTTTGGGGCAATTCGGGCAGGTTGAGGGGCACTTGGGATGGGCTTGGGACATTTCTGTCTGGTTTTAGGGCCATTTGGGGCAGTTTGGGGTTTTTTTGTTATTTTGGAGCAATTCAAGCTGGTTTTGGCTGAGTTATATAACTTGGGCTGGTTTGGGGGAATTGGGTGAATTTCTGGTGGGCTTTGGGGCAATTTGAGCTGGATGTGGTTAATCTGGGCATGTCTGGGGCACTTCAGGTGGGTTTTCGAGCAATTTGGGCAGGATTCTCTAGGATGCTTTCTATAGGACAGTGCCAGGCGTGGTGGAATCAACACAGGGGTTTCAGTCAGGTCCAACCTTCCCTGCAAGCACCAGCCTAGGGAGCCACTGCGGGCTTCAACCAGGTCTGACCCCACCTCTTTAGTGCTGCCCCCACCTCAAATGGACTCCTCCAGCATGGGTCCCTTCCACATGGTGTGTCTTTCAGGAATAGGCTACTCCAGTGTGGGCTCCCCGCAAGGTCACAAGTTGTGCAGCAAACCTCCTCCAGTTTGGGCTCCTCTCTCCACTGGTTCTGGCGGGAGCCTGCTCCAGTGCTGGCTTCTGACAGGGTCACATCCTGCTTCAGGTATCCCCCTCCTCTGGTGTGGGGGTCCTCCCTGGGTTGCAGCGGGATATATGCTCCATCATGGACCTCCATGGTCTGCAGGGAGACAGCCTGCCTGGAGCACCCACTCCTCTCTTTCTTTTGCTGGTGTGCAGCATCTTTACTTTTTCTTAAATATACCATCACAGAGACACTACCACCATTGCTGCTGGATTCAGCTTTGGCCAGTGGTGGGTCCTCAGAGCCATTTGGTTCTGTACAACATGGGGCCAGTGTCCAGTGTCTTCCCAGAGAAGTCAACCCTGCAGCCCCTGCCCTCTGCTACCACACTGTTGCGCATAAACCACATAGAAGGGTGCTGCAATCTATCAGGAAACCACCTACAAATCAGTAACATCTGAAGCTATAAAATTGAAATTAGAAAAGAAAAATTTCACTTTCAGATGTTTTTATGCATACCAATCAACCACTGCAATAAACAAGCAAAGGAAGTCATCTCCATTATTACTGTGTTCAAGTTTAGATGCATTTCTAGGAAGTTGCACATTAGTCACAAATAGCCAGGTTAGATGAACAAGTAAACCAGTGAAATCCATTGCCCTATGCCACTGATATGCCAAGCTTATACTGTTACGCACAGAGAGAAACAAAAATTCTCATGTACCAGGATTAGCTCATTTTCCCTACAAAATGCAGGAATTGCCTCCTAAACTATTCATTTCCTTTCCAAATGCAGAAACTCCTCCATAAATAAGGACTGCATCTGCAAAACTCCTTTCTAGCATCTGCCTTGCAGATGTCACAAACATCCCCATATACACGCACCCCTTCTTCACTGTGTGGGACCTGAGGCTGCTTGCCAAACTGTTGGAAAGAAAATCCAAATATACGAACCAGAAATGCTCCAGCAGATACTGGCACCTAATTCCCAAAGAGGACTGTATCTTAAGTCATACCTTTTCCTTTAGCAGCGAGCTGAGGCTGTTTCCTCATTAATTCATTGGCCACTATAAATCTTAATCTTAGAAGCCAAACTGCCTTTGTGTTTCTACTTAACTGATTGTCTATCCCAGCCAAAACCAGGACCCTGAGGCCAGTACGTAACAAATGTCAGTCAGGCCCCGCAACCGAGCTGGAAACTGAAACAGCTCCAAGAATCTCACTGCAGAACTTCTTCTGTGACTTGGCATGTTTCATCACCATGGACACGCACAGCTTACAAACAGCAGCATTCCTTAGAGAGCACAGGCTGGCAATCAGCAAATGCTGTCCAGTAGACCAGGAACAGCAAGCCACAAGAAGCTATCTCGAAAATCCGTGAAGACCACAGGAGCAGGAAAGGTCAGTGCTTGCTTTAAAACACCCACCCCATTCTCTATACCAACTGTCACAATGCCTGGCTTTCCCATGCAGATGTAGGAGTTTCTCTAGCGTTCATACAGCTCTACAACTGCCTTTCCCCTAAAACCATACAACTAGTATTAACTCAGTTCTACTATTGCCTGTTGTGACACTCTTCTGGGTCAAGTCTGTTTCCCAAAACAACTACAGTGATTTCTGTACGGAGTCTTATGTCTCCCCGTAACCACTCTACTTCTGATGCAGCTGCCATATTCCCAGCTTGGAACCTGTTCTGCTATTACTGTGTCAGGTGATTTTAGTATATTTATTCTATTTTGTTCACTTACATCCCTGAATTTTGCATATTTTCTTTAAAAAGGGTCACCATTTGTATTACAATACAGTAACTTTCATGTTCATTAAAACTGTTAGAGCTACCAGACCTCTCCAGTTTTAAATCCTTGATTGCACTGTTCCTCTTCTGAATTACTTCAGAAATTCAGCACACAAGGTACTAGTTACCCCTCTATTTTCCTATTATATCTGCAAAAATCATTAATAGAATCATTCAGAATCATAGAATAATTAGGGTTGGAAAGGACATTAAGATCATCCAGTTCCATCCCCTTGCCATGGGCAGGGACACCTCACACTAGACTATGTCTCTTAAGGCTCTGTCCAACCTGGCCTTGAACACTGCCAAGGATGAAGCATTCACCACTTCTTTGGTCAACCTGTGCCAGGGCCTCACGACTTTCAAAGAACATCTTTCTTATGTCTAACCTGACCTTTCCCTGTTTAAGTTTGAACCCATCATCCCCTTGTCCTATCACTACAGTCCCCGATGAAGAGTCCCTCCCCAGCATCCTTGTGGTCCCCTTCAGATACTGGAAGCTGCTCTGAGATCTCCACACAGCTTCTCTTCTCCAGGCTGAACAGCCCCAGCTTTCTCAGCCTGCTGTCATAGGGGAGGTGCTTCAGCCCCTGATCATCCTTGTGGCCCCATCTGGACTTGCTCCAACAGCTTCATGTCCTTCTTATGTTGACACCAGAACTGAACACAGTGCTCCAAATCGTGTCTCACAAGAGCATAGTAGAGGGGCAAGATCACCTCCTTCACACTGCTTTTGATGCAGCCCAGGACACGGTTGGTTTCTGGGCTGTGAGCGCACACTGAACCCAGCTCATGTTCAGTTTCTCTAATAATGATGCACTTTCCTTCCTTTAGTATCTATTGTGGACTTAACTGTGCCTCAGATTGCAAGTATCTCAGCAGCTTTAAAACATAATGTTGCATGTAAAAACAAACAAACAAACAAACAAACAAACAAAAAATCCCCTCCTGAAATGAATACATAAAAAAAGGGCAATTTTTTAATGTAGCATTGCAGGCACAGTGCTCACACTAACTGAATATATATTCAAATTGTTACATTATCATTTACTGTTATTTCAACAATTCCCTGCCTCATTCACATCACAGAAATTATTCTAAATACTAGACATCCCTTTTCTATGCTGTATTATCTTTTAATAACTTGATATACAGAGAAGATCAATTTTTGAAAGTGCTATATAGGGCACAATCATTATTCCACCACCTTCACTTGATATCTCACAAATGTTGCAAAACGTCTTCGAACTTATTCCTCAAATTCAGGAAGTGTTTAGCTGTAATTACCGGTGAACCTGTGCCACACAGTCAAGACCAACAAAACCAGTATTCTGAACCTAAAGGAAAAAGCATGAATATCAGACATGTACAGCTCCTATCTTGCTGCTGTGCTTCATCATTCATTATCCAGTAATGTTTGACCCTTCTGGAAAACAAGCCTGTACTCTAAACATGCATTTTACTCCGGTAAATTTTACTAGCATGTTGGTTCTATTCCTGTCCTGGACCTGATAGTTACAAACAAGGCAGTACTAGTTTGAGATGTGAAAGCTGGGCATAGCCTTGCAGTAACCACAAGATGACGGAGTTCAGGATCCTGAAAAAAGGGAACAATGCAAATAGTAAGATCACAATCCTGGACTTTAGGAGAGTAGTTTGAGCTATTCAGTGTCTGGAAGAATCCCATGGGAGATGGTCCTTGAGAGAAGTGCAGGAGAGCTCCTTCAATCTCAAGAACAGTCCATCCCAAATAGAACGAAGTCAAGCAAGGGCGGCAGAAGGCCTAAACCGAAGACCAAGATGCTCCTTACAAAATTCACATGTAAAAATGAATCATCCAAGTGTCAGGATCATGCAACTCAGGATGAATACAAGGACACTGTCTGAGTGTGCAGGAAGCCAAAGTCCATCTGGAATTGAATACAGGAAGGGATGTGAATGGCTACAAGAAAGGCTTCTATAGGTATATGAGCAGTAGAAAGACCACCAGGGAAACATGGTCTTTCAGCTGAAAGAGGCAGAGGATGAGTGACAGAGGATGCCAAAAAGGCTGAGCTACTCAGTGCATTGTTTGCATTGGTCTTTACTGATAAAACTGACCTTCCAGAATCTGAGGTCCCTGAGGCCGGGGAGAAAGTCTGGAGCAAGGATGCCTTGCCCATAATGGAGGAGGATCAGGTTAAGGAACATTTCATTTAAACAAAATGGACGTACACAGTTCTACTGGAGCTGACAGGATGAAGAGAATGAAATTTTTTTTTACTGTGAGGGTGGTCAAACAGAAGGAACAGGCTGCCCGGTGGGCTTTTGGAGTCTATGTCTTTAGAAATACTCAAAACCTGACTGGACACATAATTAAGCCACCTGCTGTGGTTAACCCTGCTCTGAGCAAGGGGCTGGACTAGGCAATCTCCTAAGGTCCCTTCCAGCCTCAGCTGTTGGACGGTTCTGTGAATGTGTCCAACCAGTGGTGAGTGAGTAACACAGTGAGAAGTATCAGACCAGAATTCCTATGTGCAGTGTGAAGTGGTGTCTGTGTGTACCCAATGCAGATGAGCTGAAGCAGGATTCTTGCTAGAAAGGCATTTCCAGTCAAAGACAAAAGAATGTGGCATAGTGCTTCCCCTGCAAACTACTCCTGCTACCCCCAGTATGAACTCATTCTGCCCACCCAAAATGTCCTTGAAATCTTGAGAGTTTAAAAATAAAATGATAAAGTTTTCTTATAAAACATTGTGTTTGACCTACTATACAGTGCTTTGTCACATACCTACCACACACCAAAAATACATAGTCTACTGCAGAAATACAAATAGATTAGCTATGACAATACTGTGCTTTGGAATAACTTGACCAGTACAAATAGAAAATGACACAGGCAGAAAGAGAAGCCTCTCATTCTGTCTTAATCAAACTGTCTTTATTAAAGGACTGATGTCTTCTCAGCAAGAGACAAGCCAGAGAGAACAACTTCTAACAACACAGAAAACCAAGGCAGGGTTACCAATGTACTCAGAGCCACAACATCTTCCTCATGATAGAGTAAGCCATTTTACCTTAATTTGACTAAAACACTAAAGCAAATTTCAGGCTACTTATCTATAACAAAACCAAAATAGAACACAGAAAAAGAGGTGCTGAATTGATGTTCAGCCCTGAATGTTGTGTACTTATCTCCCACCCACCATCTCCGAGAGAAGAATCCAGTCCTAGACAATGTGCACATCCGCATGGCACATTCAACATTCCATCAAAATCCATGGCACACTTTCCATGGCTGGATCTGGGAGGATGTTTCTTTAGCCATTCTTGCCTTTATGGTCATTCTTTCACTCTATATTCATAAATATTTATTTATCTGTGTCATATCTCAAATGACATTATAGTTTAAGATGATGTCCAAGAAGGTATCAGTTTATGTTACCTCAGGCAGTGGAAGGATAAAAACATGGTCAGTCTCTGAAGTAAATGAGTACCTTGCTTGATAACTGAATCCCGAGATTAAAACTGGGTGCAACACTTCCTTTTCTGCTCTCATTTCATAGGAAAATACTGACTGAACTTTCTACATCCAGGAAAAGGATTCAGCTGTCTCTTCAAATACAACTGCAGGACATAGCTTTGATGGAGGAATGGGGCTTAATCTGTACTACTGTCCATAACATTTTCTACACATAACTTCCAGTCCAACCTGATGACGTAGCACTTATGGTTTAGAATTTGCTTTATGAATATAGAAGTTTTGGGCATGCCTCTGTAAGCACTTTAGTTCTTAACTTGGTGCTGAAGTTTTAAGGACAAGGTCTACTGCCTACAGAAAGACAGTACAATAATTGGCCAGTGGAATTTGACTTTGTACTCCAAACTATAGAAATAATGTAACATGATACAACAGAAGAGAAATCTTAAAAAGATGTGTATTTTTAGATAGCAGAACTACTTTTTAGTTAACTAGGAATATAAAAATTAAAATATGCATTTGTCCACGTTTCAACTCACGACATAGGCCAGACATGAAACATTTAGGCCAAACATTCTAGCTGCCAGAATAATCACTGAAAACATAAGAACATATGAGGACATGGCGGGGGGAAAAAGCAACACTCATACATGTGGCATAAATACTTGGTTAGAATTTGTCATTTTTCATTCTGTTACAGTTTGCCAGTGTTTGATACTCCCAGTGTGGACTATGGCATCCAAGACAAAGCAGAAGAAACAAGACAACACACGTGCTGGGAAAAAAAAGCAAGAAATAACAACCAAGAATGGAGATACATCCAAAGGAGCAAGTGACATGGAAACACTTTCCCAAGAGAGAAAATCATACTTGCAAAAGGAATACAAGGTTGTTACTGAACATATGAACACATATACAGGAAGGATGGAGTATTTCCTGCAGGAAAATAAATTCCTAGAAAAGGAAGCCAAACAGAATCAGGAAGAGGGCAACACTTACCTCTCTTACATAAAAAAACACAGCCAGAAGTGCCAGGATCTGATAATAACATTAAATGACCAGAATCATGCTGATCTGTCTGAAGTTGGGGTGCAGAAAGAGAAGCTCATCTCACAGTACACAGAAAAAGAAAAGGATGTAAGGAGCAATCTGATGAACATGGAGTCAAAGTACTCTTTTCTGAGCATGGAGGTTGAAGACCTGAAGCCTTTCAATGACCCATCTTATCGAAAGGAACAGATAAAAAAGATTAAACAGCTGGAGAAGGAACTGTTGGTCACAAAGATACAGCATTCAGATAAAATGCACAAAATCAAGAGCAGATTTCTGCAGGCCAAGGACGACTGTAAGATGGACTTTCAGCAGAAGATCCAGGTTCTCACCAAGAGAGCAGAAGAAGCAGCAATACAATCTCTAATTCAGCATATCAAACAAGTAAAAGCAGAGAATTGGCATCTGCAGCAAGAATTGCTCAGACTCATCCAATACTCAAAAATCCTTAAAGAAACTAAAGTTCAATTGAAAGAGCAGCAGGAGCAGCTTCTTTGGGAGAACCAGTACATTCAGGACATGGCACACACACGGCACTGTTTACACCAGCATCAGGTGCACAATGCAACTGGTGAAACCTACAGGCCTCACAGCCTGTTCAGATGTGCCCATTAAACTCACTCATACCAGTGTCAGCAGACATTGCTGGACTGCCAGCTGTTGCCACCATTAGCTAAGTAACAGAGTATATAGAAGAAAATATTCTGTGGGAGGATGAAAGGATTGACACAGCTCATGCTCAGCACATGATCCAGACAACAGATTTTGAAAGTAATATCAGCTCTAACTTTCATGACATCTATATTAAGGCATATGAAACTGCAATCCCTTCATGTCCCAGAATAAACAATGACATTTTCTCTTTGAAATCAGACTTCTATGTTGCATTAATTAGTAATTTTCCATGGACAAGTTATATTCTTAGGCAGTGAGTCAAACTTCATCTAAAAATACCATAGTATCCAGTGTAGGCCAGTTCTTACTTTCAGCCAGATTCATTTTCCCAAATCTTTCTGGCAAAGATTTATTTTACCTTCTGCTAGTCTCCAAAGAAGAGAAAATAAATAAAACCAAGTAAAGGAACCAAATCATTTACACAATATAAGCAGTTGAAGTATTTGACCCTTCCTTGGTTATAACTATCAATAAAATACCTTCATTTAATAGATGCATATCAATTTTTACCTCATTCTTTTCTTGCTTTAGTGTTTCACTTGAGAAGCAAGAAGTAAAGAGTTGTTTCTAACAGACTTCAGCTACATTCTCTTTCAAGTTGAACATCTCTGGGTTTCAATTACCTCACTGACAGTGACACCAGAGGTCACTCAGTCCAAGTTTTAACATTCACACAGGGCTATTTTATACAGAAACAGACCTTTATTTCAATTGGAAGAGACCTCAAAGTAGGATCAACCAGAGCAGGGCCACTTTCAGTGCATTTTAGTATCTCCAAGGTCTCCACATCCTCTCTGTGCAGCCTGTTCCAATGTTTTGCCACTGAAGTAAAAAAAAAAAAAAAAAAAAAAAAAAAGAAAAGGTAAAGAAAAGCAAAATAAGTTTTTCTTATATTTAGATGGTATTGAAATTCCATCACAAATTTCATTTTCTGAACAGTCTGGCTCTGTCTTCTGCCCTCCTCTGCCTGATATTTAGACACATTTCTAAGATCCCCTGAAACTTCCTCAGGCTAAACAATCCTAGCTCTCAGCCTCCTCTCATATCACAGATGCTCCAAACCTTAATCATCTTTGTGTCCTTCTGCTGAACAATCTCATATGTCCATGTCTGTCATAGTGGGGAACCCAGAACCACACAAGATACTCTAGTCATGGTGTCTCAGTGGTGAGTAAAACGTCAGGGTTGCCTCCCTCACACAGCTCACTGACTCCTCCTCATGCAGCTCAGGATGGTATTTGCTGCCTTTGCTGCAAGAGCACATTTGCTGGCTCGTGATCAACCTGGTGTCCACCAGGACCTTCAGGTCCTTTCCTATCAAGCTGCCTTCTAACCCAATAGCTACCAGCCTGTAGTGCTGCATGGGATTATTCCTGCCCACATGCTGGACTTGGCATTTTCAAGTGACAAAATTCACCAAGTTCCTCTTGGTCCCTTTCTCCAGCCTGACAGGGTCTCTGGATAGTAGCAGAACCACATGCTCTATCAACTGCTCCTCCTTGGTTTGTATCATAGAATCATAGAATGGTTTGTGTTGGAAGGGACCTTAAAACTCATCCAATTCCAATCCCCTGGCAGGGACACCTTCCACTAGAGCAGGTTGCCCCAAGCCCCATTCCAACCTGGCCTTGAACACTGCCAGGGGTGGGGCAGCCACAGCTTCTCTGGGCACCCGGTGCCAGCACCCTCACATAAAGTGATGCAAACTCGCTGGGCTGCACTGCAACCCATCATTAGCTGATTAACAAAGAGGTTGATCCCCGGAGTACCTTACTCCACCGACCTCCAGCTGGACTTCACGTCACCGGTGACAGACCTCTGGTTCCAGAGCTCTGTACGTTTTCAGTCTGCACTTACTAGCCCGTATTTGGTCAGTTCGTCACCAAGGACGCTACGGGACACGGTGTCTGCCCGAGCACGCTCCTGGCACAGCGGGGGGCTCTGCAGCATTAGCGATGGTGGGAGCTACACTTTTGAGAACAAGAACCTCTTTTTTTTTACACTGGATTCGAATGGTGCCGATTTGAGAGCAACGTCTGGCATCCCAACGCGCGCTCCAAGTTTATCAAGTACACTTGTCCAAGTGAAAACACCGGATGCGCTGCCCCGGAGCAGTCTCACGTCCGGGGGGGCAGGAGAAAGGGGGAAGCATGAAAGTGGATGGGGGAAAAAGCGAAACTAGGAAAGGGGGAAACAGCAACCGGGCGCCTCACCCCAGACACAACCCCAGAGCCGCCGAAACCGCCCCGGGCGGGACGCCTGACCTTACGCTGTGCGCCTGCGCGGACTCGGCCCGCTTGGCGCATGCGCTGGGCGGTGGAGCCGTTTCCATAGCAGCAAAAACCAACCGCCGAGCGCGGCGTGCGGCCTGGTGCCGGGCGGCGCGGCGCGGCGCGGCGCGGCGGTTGTTTGCTCGCCTACTCCCGTCGCCCCCCACAGCCCGCTTCGGCCCGGCCATCATGATCGCGCCAGAGGTAGAGGCGCTCGTCTCCCAGAAGTACGAGATCAAGAGACGCCTGGGCAAGGGGGTGAGTGCCTGGGGGAGCCTTGAGAGCTCGGGGAGCTGGGCAGCAAGTCCAGCGCTGCCTGGGGGCGTCTCGGCGGCGCCTTGGTCTGAGGCTTCCCGGTCCCTGCCGCTGGCCGCAGAGCTGAGCCAAGTCTAGTGATGGCGGTCTGAGAGTTTCTATCCTAGAATCTCAGTCTGTTTTGGGTTGGAAGGAACCTTAAAGCTCCTCCAGTTCTAACCCCCTGCCACGGACAGGAACCCCTTCCACTAGAGCAGGTTGCTACAAGCCCCTGTGTCCAACCTGGCCTTGAACACTGCCAGGGATGGGGCAGCCACAGCTTTCTAGGCAACCGGTGCCAGTGCCTCATCACCCTCACAGGAAAGAACCTAATATCTAATCTAAATCTCACCTCTTTCATTTAAAGCCACTACCCCTTGTTGTATCACTACATGCCTATGCAAAAAGTCCCTTTCCATCTTTCCTGTAGGCCCCCTTTAGCTACTGAAAGCTGCTCAAAGGTCTCAGTGGAGCTGAGCAAGCCCAGCTCTCCCTGCACCCCGAATGGGACAGAATGGGACAGAAACCTTTTACTAGCATTATCACTGCTGTGGCTGAGCTGCAGAACCTCCTCAGCTCTGCCCATCCCCTCCCAGCACCTCATCCTTTGACTCAGAGAAACTTCCACGCCAAGCACAGCATTTAAGATCATTTAAGATCATCAGGGCCAACCATTAAACTGGTACTGCCAAGTGTACCACTAAACCATGTCCTTTAAATACCTCCAGAGATGGTAGCACAAACAGTGCCCTGGGCAGCCTGTTCCAGTGCTTGGCAACCCTTTCTGTGTAAAATTTATTCCTAATGTCCAGTCTAAACCTCCCCTGGCACAACTTAAGGCCATTTCCTCTTCTCCTATCACTTGTTAGTCAGAAGATACCTTGCTCCATCCTCCTTTCAGGTTGTTGTAGAGAGTGATAAGGTCTTCAATGAACTTATTTTTCTCCAGACTAACCCCCCACCCCCGGTCCCTCAGCCATTCCTCATCACACTTGTGCACCAGGCCCTTTACCAGCTCTGTTGCCCTTCTCTGGCCCTGCTCCAGCACCTCAAGGTCTCTCGTAGTGAAAGGCCTAGAACTGAACACAGGGTTTGAGGTGCAGCCTCACCAGTGCCCAGCGCAGGGGGACAGTCACTGCCCTGGCCCTGCTGCCACACTGGTGCTGATACATCAGGTGTATCGTGTGTGGATGCTGTTGGCTTCTCGGCTGCCTGAGCACAAGCTGCTCATGTTTGGCTCTGTCAATCAGCACCCCCAGGGCCCTTTCCATGATCAGCTTTCCTCTTACCCAAGCCTGGAGCATTGCATGGGGTTGTTGTGGCCCAAGTGGAGGACCAGACACTGAGCCTTGTTGAACCTCATCCCACTGGCTTCTGTTCATGGATCCAGGCTGTCCAGATCCCTCTGAAGAGCCTCCTGCCCTCCAGCAGATCAACACTCCCACCCAGATTGGTGTTGTCTGCAAACTTACTGAGGGTGCCCTGGATCCCCTCATCCAGATCATTGATTAAACAATTAAAAGATTAAACAGAACTGGCCCCAGTCCTGAGCCTGCAGGAACACTGCTTGAGGCTGGTGCCAACTGGATTGAACTCCATTCACCACCACTCTCTGGGCTTGGCCATCCAGCCAGTTCTTTACCCAGTGAACACTGAATGAGTTTACCCATTCAAGCCATGAGCAGCCATTTTCTCCAGGAGAAGGCTGTGGGAAAAGATGTCAAAGGCTTTGCTAAAGTCTGGGAAGAAAATATGCACAGTCTTTGCCTCATCCACTAAGTGGGTCACCTTGACATAGAAGATCAGGTTGGTCAACTGTCATGGGTTCAGCAGTAGCAGTCATTTTTCTCCTTCTTGGTAGCTAGTGCAGCGCTGTGTTTTTGGTTTTGGGCCTGGGAACTGCGCTGATAACACCAGTGTTTTCAGTTACTGCTTGGTAATGTTTTGTCTGGCCAAGGACTTTCTGAGTCTCATGCTCTGCCAGGGAGGAGGGGAAGCCGGGAGGAAGTGGAGACAGGGCACCTGACCTAAGCTGACCAAAGAGGTTATTCCATACCACAGCACATCGTGCCCAGGATGTAAAACCAGAGGGTAGAGACCCGGAAGTGTGTGGTGGTGCACTGGGGGGTGCACTGGCTGGGTCGGGCTTGGTGAGCAGTTGTTTTCTCTTTCTTTGTATTTCTCTTGTATTATTACTGGTGGTAGCAGTAGTGATTTGTGTTATACCTTAGTTACTAAACTGTTCTTATCTCAACCTGTGGGAGTTGCATTCTTTCGATTCTCCTCCCCATCCCCCCGGGATGGGGGAAGAAAGAGGGGAGAGTGAGTGAGAGAGAAAACTTCGTGGTTGACTGGACTTAAACCACAACATCAACGAGGACCTGCCTTTCATAAATGTAAAGAAATGAAGGAAGTTAGTCACTTAGTGTAACTTACTCAGCCTTGGTAGTTAGATGTGCTGAAACCTTAGGCTGCAAGCTGTGAACTTTCACATAGGTATGCTGAGCTTTTTACCTACTTAAGTAAAAGGAGGCCCCAGAGTTCATTTGCAATATACATGAGGAAGCCAGGAAGCTCACTACCCTTGTCAGCAGAAGCTACAACCTTAGAGATAACAGAATAGATGGCCTGCCTAGAGGCAGCAAAGAGACCCAGTGGAGAGCAAGGAAACCCCAGACCCTACTGTTATTATTTGGAATTATCATGTGAGGAGTGGGAAGCTTAGATTGCAAGAGTATGATTGCTCAGGGATTTCTTTGTTCAGGGTCCCTCTCTGGAGGCACCCAGCTCAAGCTGTAGCTCACCACTGTACCAGCTGAATGAATTCATTGAAGTCTGCCTGAGACTCTGCTTGGGAAAGCTCCTGATAGAGGCAAAAAGGGAAAACACCTGCCTGTGTGTGTCTAGAGTCAACATAGAGAACCCATCTGTCCACTGAAGCTACCACCCCCAATGGACTGCAAAGTCCCAGTATTTAAAGTCTTAGGTGGTAGTAATGTGATTCCTTGATTAGGTGTGCAACAAGTCCATATTCCCTAATGGCAGCCCATGCTGACTGGGCCTGATCACCTGGTTCTTCTTTCCTTGCAGCCCAAGATACAGTTGGCTTTCTGAGCTGCAAGCATACATTGCCAGCTCATGTCCTGTTTTTCATCCACCAGTACCCCCAAGTCCTTCTCCTCAGGGTTGATCTCAGCCCATTCCTCCCCCAGTGTTGATACTGGGGATTGATCTGACCCAGGTGCCGGACCTTGCACATGGCCTTGTTGAACTTCATGAGCATGTACCTCTGCTATTTGCTGCTTTGAGAACCAGGACACTTTACCTTGTGGACATTTGGTTGGACTCAGTGTAGCTGTTCTTAGTCCTTGACTCAATCAGCTGTTGTTCATCGGCCTAATCTCTCTTCTAGGTAGCTGGTGATTACCCCTTCTTTCAGTCCTTCTAATGAGCATGTTCTACTTCCACACTGAAGGTCTGAACTGTGCTTTAAATGGCATAATACACTGTTCATCTGTACCTTTTTCTCTCTAGGCTTATGGCATTGTATGGAAAGCAATTGATCGCAGGACAGGAGAAATAGTGGCTGTTAAAAAGATTTTTGATGCTTTCAGGAACAAAACGGATGCTCAGGTGAGAAATCATTCTAGTCATTCTAATATATCTTGAAAGATGTGGTGGAAGTTCACAGATATTTTCAGGATTTATGTTTCTGAAAGATGTTATTTGACAATCATGCATGTAATAAAACAGTCAACATCTGTATTAGGATATTGTTAGGCTATATTAGGAGCAATAAATGTCAAGCTTTGTATATCATGGCATCTACAAAATACTGTTTGGTATCTCTCAGGAAAAAGTGTCTTTATAGACATGCAGAATTTGATTCTCCCATGAGTTGTTATGGTATAGTGTCTAGGCAGAGAGCGCACTTGTGACTAGTGAGCAATTGGTTTTTTCCTAGCCTGTTTACCATATGAGGGTTTCCTCTGCTTTAGAGTTGAGAAGTCTATGCTCTATTCTGTCATTCTTTTGAGGTGATAATAACCTTGTTTGTTGTTTATTTCTAGAGAACGTTTCGAGAGATTATGTTCCTACAGGTAACGTCCATTGTCCTCACTTCTCTCTGGTTTTTCATTATCTCTGATGTTCACATATTTTCTTCCCACTGTTTCTCAAAATGCAATGATCAATGTTGACAAGTCTGTTAATTTCTTTTCTGCACCATCTTGGCAAACAGTCTTTCTGTGACTGTGCAAAACCACCTGGATGAAATGGAGAGTTTGCCTTATTTTTCCTTTAAGACATACTGTCATAACTATGATCTTCTAAGGACACAAGCAAGGCAGGACTCATAGGAAGAGGTATTTCCTAAGACTGTCAAGTTTAAGTAGGTAGGAGATGAGTTTTTTTGCTTTTTAATCCTTTAATTATTTAAGCATGAAATGGAAGCTGCAAATTTAAGAGATAAAAATATATGAGAACAATTCCTTAGAAGTGAATTGCCTCTAAGTTAGATCATCTCTGAAAGTGTAGCACTTCTGGAGTAGTCTGGTGCAGGAGGAATTGGGAGAAGAAAAAGTAGACTACTTCTCCTGAAGGAAAGAATGAGCCATTTGTGGTGAGGGCCGTTAATGTGCTCTTCAGTCCTTATTTTAATGACTTTTGGTGCTCAGTAGATTTAAGAATTTTAGTTTCCTGCTCCTGTTTTTGAAGATCTGTGTACCTTTTTCTTGAGGTTCAGGACTGAGAGATTATAAAGGGAAAGACATAAGAAATATTCTTTCATTGGTAGCTGGATGTTTGTCTTAATTTGCTTGTGCAAATTCCTTCCTGTGCGTAACAATTGCTTAGTTCAGTCTGTATGTTTATTATAAGGGCATTGGTGGGCTGGATGAAGTTTAGTTCTCTAAATGAGAAGTGCTTATGTAGAATCTGGGCATTTTGATGGTTCCCTTCTGGGTGATATGTGATATGCTGGTCATTACGCTGCTTGCGGGGTTTATGTTTATTGTTCAGTGTAGTTGTAGATCTATTTGGTACATTTTGGGCCACATTTTAGAGTGTTGGTTTAGGTAAGTACTTTATTAAAAACATTGTTCTTTAAGCAAAGATAAGTAGGACTGGCTCTGACAAGATGTTTTTCAAGGTAGGATTTTTTTAGTATAGATTGAAACTGTTTTCATAACTTTCCATTATCAGTTCCAGGACAAGACAATAAGTTCTTAAATAGTACTGAAATAACACTGTCAAGACTGATGCATCTCTAGGAAAATACCCCTTTTGGGTAAAAATTTTCTTAGATTATTTGGATGGGTATTCTGAATATTGTCCTCAGAATAAATGCAAGGGTGCTTGATGGCCTGGGTGTATATTACTGCTTTGTAAGTGCATTTTCATGGGTTGCTGCAGGCGAGTGTATTGGTTTGTGTTTTTTTCTAGATGTTATGCATCACAGCCAATTTTTGTCCTGGCCTCAGAATCTAGGAAGACGATGCTGTTGTAAGACTGTACTGGGGTAGCTTAATATTATGCTTTTTGATACTATTTATAGCTGAATTTGTGATGGAAATAGATAAAGAGTAAACATTACTGGTTCAAATAACAAAAATTTCACTCATTTTAGATACAAGCATAGCTTTTATGGTGCAGCTTTTTATAATATTGTATACAGGGTAGTTCATGAAATGTTGGCATATTGTGAAGTGTCCACAGTGTCTCTGGCTGCACAGAAGTGCTTATAGGTATAGGGAATAAAACATGTTGAAATAAGCTATAGGAAATGAAGAAATTATCTTGACAGTATTGTCAGTCTGCAAATGTGAGGGTAGAATTCACCTATAGTTTAAGGTATCTGTATTTAGGTGTCTCTCTGCTGTCTGCTCTCCCTTTACAGTCAGCTCAACCTAGGCAACCTGTGGAGGGTTTCAGCCCACTCTCAGATTGGCTGGATTTGTTCATTATGGATGTCGATGGCAACTTTGCTCTGCTTTCACTCATTCTTTGCGTTCAGTGGGAAATTTGAGGTGCATAAAGATGATTGGATTTTATTTGCAAATGGTATAGAGGGGTTTTTAGAACTCATGTCTCAGACACTAGATTTTCTTTTGTTTGCATTTCCTGCCTGGCTTCATACTGTGGAGCAAACATAAATACAAAATTAAATAGGTTATTGTCCCTTTTATGGTTCACATGCGAGACAAATTATTTTTGACAGTTGGGTCTCTTCCCTCTGCAGGAATTTGGGGAACATCCAAATATCATCAAGCTGCTGGATGTTATTCGAGCTCAGAATGACAAGGACATCTACCTCATCTTTGAGTCCATGGGTGAGACTTAGCATTGCATCACCCATTTAAATACAGCCTCTCCTATGAGTTATCTTTGTTCCTTGCTGTGATAGTGTGTTGATGATTTACATGAATATTCATGTAAGTAGGAGCAGTACTTTCAAAACAAATATCAGTTGTGAATAGATTTGAATAGCAGTGAGTCTTTAAAAGGAATAATAATTACATGGGATCTCTCTGGTTGAGATGAAGGAAAGACATCAGTGAGCAACAAATCAGAAGGCTCGTAGAGACAGGAGAGTTGCATATGGGAGAGACTGTGCAATTCTATTATAACAAAAGATGCAAAAATAGAACAGCTACTGTAGCATGAACCACAAGTCAGACTGATGATAGTACAGAAAGATTGCAGTATGATTAGTAATTACAATGTTAACTTCTGTTGAGGATGCACTTGAAAGATTGCTGTTTGGACAATGGCCTATTCTGGCCTTGCTTTGAGGAAGCTTGCATTCCTTTACTGATGTAAATATATTACTGATGTAATATATTACAGAGACAGACTTACATGCTGTGATTAAGAAGGGGAATTTGCTGAAAGATATCCACAAGTGTTATATTCTCTACCAACTCCTGAAGGCAACTAAATTCATCCACTCAGGAAATGTTATTCACAGAGATCAGAAGGTATATTTCAGTCACAGTATTTATCCTTCACTCAAGTTTTCTGTTAAACAGTAAATAGAAAATATATTAAAAGAATTAGACTAATAAAAGAAACTTGATAATAATCTTCTGCCATCCAGAGAGTAAAAAGCTTTTATTAATTTTCCTCGGTTCAATTCAGCCTTCAAATATCTTGCTGGATACAGACTGCTTTGTCAAACTTTGTGACTTTGGGCTGGCCCGTTCTTTACATCAGACGAATGAGGACCAAGTCAACCCTGCTCTAACGGAGTACGTGGCAACACGCTGGTACCGAGCCCCTGAGATCTTACTTTCCTGTCGGAGGTAACTGTTTAATATAAAGTGAAGGCATGGCGTTCTGTAATTTTTTCCCACTGGGAAAACCTAATTCTAAAAGCTTAAATATTTTCATTTTGGATGTCACCAGATGCATGTCATGTTAGCAGCTCACTTTCTCAATATGCATTTAAACTTCAATTCTGCAACATAAAAAAATCTCTCATTATATATACATTTCCCTCCTGGCTTCTTAGATTGCCTACTTACATACACTATCACCTCATCTGTTTGTCATCCTTTCTACTACTGCACTTATTCTTTCTCCTTTTAAATCTGCATCTTTGCAGAATTTGGTTGAGTACCTTTGTTCTCCTTTCCAAATTTATGGAGAATTTTTTGATAGACCTTCAAAAACTATTCTGTAAGTAAATGTTAAATCAGCAGCTAGTCAGGCCTAGTCCTTCTTTTGACTTAAACATACAACATCTTACTGATCAGGGAAAAAAAACCCTACGGGCTGGCTCAGTATCCCAAATTTTAAATGTGGATGTTTTGCAAACTGTCATTTACCCATTTTTTGGCATTTACTTTGCTTAATAATTGTAAGTACTTACTAAATACATTATGTCCTGAAAAGTCAGTTTTTTTCCAAACAGCAACTTTTATCTTCAAGGTTGGTGATATGAAAAGTGTATAGTACCTTGTCCTGGCATTTACATGTAATATATTTGCTTTTATGGTTTCCTAGAATGGGTTTTCAGTAGGATAAATCTCCTTTTATGTTTGCCAGTTTCATGATTCTCAAATCTCATTCACTTTATAGTCAAATCTCATCCACTTTTTTATAGTTAAAACCTGTGAGCATTCATATTCAAGGAGTCATCAAGCTTGTTTCTCTAGCAAAATAAACTAATGTAGGTGATGTGAATACGAGGTACAGAAAAAGTTGCTTGACTTTGTCTTAACTCTGTTGTGTTCTTATTTGTAGTTACACTAAAGGTGTAGACATGTGGAGCATTGGCTGTATTCTGGGAGAGCTACTACTTGGGAAACCTCTTTTTCCTGGAACTTCAACAGTGAATCAAATAGAGCAGATCTTGAGGGTCATTCCTGCCCCGTCCCCAGAAGGTAGGGCTCTTCTGTGGGGAAAGGTATTCAGAGATTAAAAGAGTGAAGGAAAGCAGCTCAGCTGGATCAGGGAAGAAAGTATCTCTTCTGAGACATTCTAACATCTTTCCAAGGAAATTAAAGACTTAATTACGAAACCGTGACTTGATTGGGTGAGAAACAAGAGCCAGGCCTTCAAAGCAGTTTTGCAATCATTAAGAGGATAACAGTTTAAAACAGTGTCATACTTCAGGGGGACTTGTATAATAAAGAGAAATTGGACTTTTTGATCTGGAAATCTAAACACCAAAGTGGAAGCTGGAAGAAGTATATGTTAAATCAAAAAGGGATTATTACTGTGATGTCTTCTGTGAGTTCCAGTCCATATAGTTTATGAACTTTTGCAGCATGTTGATATGTTCTAACTGAGCTAGCAAATAGGGGTTTTTTTAGAAAAATAACTACCTTCAGTTAAAGGACATGATAATGTTGCAGAATTCCATTCAAGCTTAAAGTTATTAATAGTTTTTATTAAGAGATTTGGTTGCTGGGAATAAAATATGAATGGAAATGTGTGTGAAAGCACCAAAACAGGAGTTAGAAGAATAGCCAATTATTAAACAAAAAATGCTATTATATTCTCAGCAATATAACTGAGAAATGTGTTGATAATGTCATAACCAGGTCTGCACTCTAAGACAAGACCAGAGGACAACAGATCTTTAACAGAAGGTCTTGTGTCTTTACCACAGGACAACAACTGCAAGGTTGCATGTCACACGCACAATTTCTTCTTCTTTTAGCCAAAAAAGTGAAAAGAGACAGTTGTTCAAAACATTATTGCAAACAAGGAAACCCAGTCTACTAGCAACAACTTTGCTTAGAGTTTATGGGTGTTGAAGAAGCAAGATTCTGAAGCAGAAAGCATTCCATAGCAACTGTTGACTCTTTGAGAGTGTGACAGATGTGTTCAGCAAACAGTTCATCATAACCAGTCAAAAAGAACCCCAGTGGATGTCATGACAAAATCAATAGCTGGTATCCGTTGTTCTTTGTGTACCACACAAGTGATCCTGGACAGATCATTTGGCCTCAGATATCTTGGTACTTCTGCTTATGTGGGTATAAGAATGCAAGTTTATGAAATCTATTATAGAATGAATAGGAATTGACAAAATCAGCTTAAAGAATTTGTAAGTAAATATTCTATCTGCCTTTCCTAAAATCTTCATTCAAGTTTTATTACAATAATTTCCTACATTAATATCAAATATTTGTTTTCCTTCATAAAATGTGTAGCTCTGGTAGTCCTTAGCATAGAACTGTAGAACAATTTGGTTTGGAAGGGACCTTAGAGCTCATTCAGCTCCAACCCCTTGCCATGGGCAGGAACACCTTCCACTACAGCAGATTGCTCCCAAGCCCTGTTCAACCTGGCCTTAAACACTGCCAGGGATGGGGCAGCCACAGCTTCTCTGGGCACCCTGTGCCATCACCTCACCACTCTCACAGGGAAGTTCTTCCTTATATCTAACTTGAACCTTCCCTGTTTCAGTTTGAACCCATCACCCTTTGTCCTGTTGCTGCAGTCGCTGATGAAGTGTCCCTCTCCAGTATCCCTGTAGCCCCCTTCAGATACTGGAAGCTGCTTTAAAATCTCCACTCAGCTTCTCTTCTTCAGGCTGAACAGCCCCAATCTCATCCTGTCTTCATATGGGAGGTGCTCCAGCCTCTTATCATCTTTGTGGCCTCCTCTGGACTTTCTCTAACAGCAAGCTGGGGACATCAGAACTGCACACAGCACTCCAAGTGGGGTCTCACAAGAGCAGAGTAGACAGGCAAGATCACCCCCTTCACACTGCTTTTGATGCAGCCCAGGACACAGCTGGTTTCTGGGCTGTGAGCGCACACTGAACCCAGCTCATGTTCAGTTTTTTGTTCACCAACACCCCCAGTCCTTCTCTGCAGGGCTGCTCTGAATCACTTTGCCCAACCTGTAGTTGTGCCTGGGATTGCCCTTACCCAGGTGTAAGACCCTGCACTTTGTTTTGTTGAACTTCATGAGGTTGGCATTGGCCACCTCTCAAGTGTGTCAGGGTCCCTCTGGATGGCATCTCTTCAGTGTATCAACTGAACCACACAGCTTGGTGTCATTGGCAAACTTACTGAGGGCGTTTCAATCCCACTGTCCATGTTGCTGACAAAAATGTTGAACAGGATCAGTCCCAACACTGACCCTAGAGGGACACCACTGGTTACCTGTGTCCAGTTGGACACTGAGCCATTGAGCACAACTCTTTGCATGCAGCCACCAGCCAGTTCTTTATCCACCAGATGATCCGTCCATCAAATTCATGTCTCTCCAGTTCAGAGACAAGGATGTAATGCAGGACAGTGTCAAATGTTTTGCACAAGTCAGGTAGACAAGGTCAGCTGCTCTGCCCCTGTCCATCAGTTCTGTAGCCCCATTGTAAAAGGCAGGATTTGCCCTTAGTAAAGCCATGTTGACTGTTACCAGCCACCTTGTTGTTTTTCATATGCCTTAGCATGCTTTCCAGGAGAATCTGCTCCATGATCCTACCAGGCACAGAGGTGAGACTGACTGGTCTGTAATCTTCCCATATTTCCCTTGAAAATAGAGGTTATATTTCCTTTTTTCCAGTCATCGGGAACTTCACCTGACTGCCATGATTTTTCAAATATGATGTACAGTGGCTTAGCAACTTCATTCACCAGCTCCTTCAGGACTCATGGATGGATTTCATCAGTTCCCATAGACTTGTGCACATTCATGGCACTAACAGTAATTCTTTTCACTGTTGCAGATATTTTGGCTGTGCAGTCAGATTACAGAGCCTCAGTTATTAACTGCATCAGTTCCCGGTAAGCCTTGTATGTTTGCTATGTCTCAGAAGTCAGCAATCTGCTGTATGATGTCAACAGAAAATTCCACTGCAGTTCTGCAGTTCACTTGCCACTGTTCCCCAGTGGAAATGGTTTCTGCTCTCTGCAGATTGGTCTTTTTTTTTTTTTTTTCCAATGACATAATCTGGGAATAACAAACAAAATGAGATTGGGCCCATGGGCCGACATTCCAAGCTGTTGTCATGTGTACTTTCTGAAAATTGGAGTATGTTCTTATCCTGAGTAATTCTGGTTAATTTTCTTTTCCTGATGTCTGTCATGGTTCTTTTGGAGCATACAGTTATGTACCCAGACAAACACAACATTCTGTATTTATTACATATCTCATTAGTAAACATTAGTAAACTTGATGCTTTTACACCATCTTATAGCCATAGCAAGTTACTCACTGGTGTCTCTACTCATATGTGTCATGAGTATCCTGGTGGGCATCCCTTCTCATTGAGAAATCTGCAACATGCAGAGCCCAGCTATATGTGGTGTGAGTCCTCTGAATGCTATGTTTTCATAGGTCTAGGTTAGGGTGGCTCAAACCATGAACTCTAGCAGGTCTTGTTCACATGGGCAGCATGTGGATTTTCATGCTGACTTCTGTTTTTGAGGTCCCTTCCAACCCTAAGCACTTCTGATTCTGTGATTCTCACTTGCCCAGCCTGTTGGCAAATCCTTCTGTTGTAGGGCTGCTGCATGTCAAAAGGCAGAGAAGGGAAAGGGAGCAAGCAGCTTAGCTGCTAGCAGGGGTCAACCCCCACAGCACCTCTGAGAAGAGCTCTCTCGTTACTATAACCCTTCTCTGAGTAGTGAAAAACAGCAATTGGAGCTCTCCATTAACTCCTGCCTGAAATGCACTTGTATTTGACAGCCCTTCTCTTTGGATGTTATCTCCTCCCCCCAAAAAAAGAAATATGAAAGTTGCATGGCTGAGTTCTGATAGATGGCTCCAGATAGGTAAAAGGCAAGTGAAATGTTAGTCTTCAAAACAAAAAAGATTTTTTCCTGAGCCACTCAGTCCAAATGCTATGTTCAGTGATGGATCATTTTTCTAAACTAAAAGAATGTTGTCATGGTATAACAATGTTATTTAAAATATGAGCAAGAATTGTGTTTTAAAACTGATTTTTCAAATTTATTAGATGTACTCTTGTTCATGATGTTAATAATTATATTTAAGATTTCTGAATTCAAAACTAAAATTTTTTATTTTTATTTTTATTTGCATTTCTGAATGCAAAGTTCGTCTTCTCATTGCAAATTCTACAGAAATACATTTCTGTGGTCTAAGGGCTGGATTCATGGGATCTTTAATGGTTGAACTGAAACATCCAAGTTAGGAATTTGGGCTTCCTGCATTTTCAAAAGAACAGAAGAAGGACTCATTGGCCAGAGAACTCGTTGTTTCCTTGTGTCTGACACTGTCTGGTATCTTTCCACTGAAAAAAGAGAAAGACTAAATTTGCAAGTTAGGTACTTCACGTGGGTTCCTAGTGCTAGGAGGGAGGCATTCAAACCTAATCAAAGGGGTAAAGACTTCACCGCACTCACAGGCCTCTACTTCAGAGTGTTCCAGGGTTATGGCACTATTTGTGAGTGAACTCTGGAGTCAGGTGTCCCTTGATGTGATTCCCAGAACTGTTAATTCATGCCTTCACTGTGAATTAGATACTGGAAGCTTGTATCATTGTTTTCTGACTTCTAGGCAGCGAGTAACATTTGAGGAGATTTTACCATCCTCTACTCCACTACCTGCTTTGGATCTTCTGAAAAAACTTTTAGTATTTAACCCTGACAAACGACTCACAGCAGAGGAGGCTTTGCAGCATCCTTATGTGGAAAGGTGAGAATAGTGCCAAAGTGCAGTTTCCCTGATATCTTCTGAGATGTTAAAGACCTGCACTTGGCACAAGTTTTCTTTATATGCCTGGTAGAAAAATAAAAACCCCACCCAAACCTAACTGTTCATTTTCTCTAACCTTGGTAACACTAGAGGTCACCCTGGATGATTTAACAATCCTTTTTAACATTATTGATCTGTGGTGCTGCTGGTTTTGCTTTTAGTGATACTACATTATGTGTTATCATCTTAGGTTTCACTGTCCTGCCAGGGAGCCCTCTCTGGGTCATGATGTGGTTCTTCCTTTAGGTGATGATATCCAGCTGTCTGTGGCAGAATACCGGAATAAATTGTACAAGGTACTTCGCTTACTTTATTTTCCAGAATCCAAGGTAATTGCACATGCCTAATGAATGCTGTCATTTTCTTCATTTCATTTAAGGTGTTCAGTAGAAGAAAATGAATAAATTCTATTGTGATAGAGCATTAGGAGTCAGGAGAAGATGAATTAGGAAAGTAGATATGGAGCACAGGTAGAAAAGATATTCTGAATGTCAATAGATTGGTCACACATAATGTAGGTACAGGGCTAAAAAACAAGTGAATAGTTTTGAATTATCTTACTGATAGGGTGTCAAATTTGGGATAACTTATTAAAGGAAGTTGAGAGCAAATTGTCTATACCAAGACACAAACCTTGTCAAGGATTCTTTTGCCAGATAATATTGTGTAGAGGTAAAGGAGAAATAATTATGCACAAATCAGAGTGAATATTGCTTTGACCATTAAAAAATCAGCTTTGCAAAGTTCTAGAAAGGGATGATAAGGAACAGCATAGTGTTAATCTTCTGAACATGTAGATTGTCTTTTCCAAGGCTAATGCTCATTTTATTTAGTGGTGTCCTCTCTCAGTATATATTGAAATTGCCTGTTCACCAATACTTTTTCTTAATGCTTCAGCCTCTTCTTTCCACTGAGAATTTTATTTCTATCTTCTTTCCAACCTAAATTAATTTTAAAATTATACTTATTACCTATGCTGTGAAAGAAATTGCAGTTTGGTTTTATGTTTTGTTCCTCTGCTGTGTAGCTGTGTTAAGTCTAACCAACTTCTCCTTTCTGTAGATGATCCTTGAAAAGAAATCAGATAGCCATCCAAAGGGGCAAATGCGGAGAGAAAACATACAAAGAAGTCAGTCTGAATCTAGGCCGCTTCCAAACTCCACTTCTTTGATATTACCTACCAAGAAAGGCCAGATAGAACCAATGCCACCTCTTCTAAAAGCTCCACGTGTGCATGCTGGAACTACATGTGGTATCCAGCCAGAAGTATCCAGCCAGAATGAAGATTTAGCAAGACCTTTATGTCAGAGATCAAATATCCATGTGATATACAATCCTATAACACACACTGCTGTTCAAAGTAGGTACTACCCTCCTACAGTGGGATGTAATCCGTCATGAGGTATTATTGTGGGGAAGAAAGAAGAAAAGACATTGAGTGGGGCAGAGAAATAAGGGGAATTTACATGGCAAAATGAGAGGATGAAAGTGTGCCAAGAAAATGACGTAAGATCAAAACACAGTTGAATGAGTTTTGAGTATGTGACATTCTCTTTGGCTCTTTTCCTGCCTCAGTCTTGACTCTGTGTTCCTTTCTGTCTTCTCTTTGCTTTTCTACTGCTGTTATCTTTTCCCATGCCATTTTGAACGGGTTTTGTTTGCTACTACAGCCTAATTTTATTCTGAATATTTAGTGAGATGGAGTTATGTGGCAGGGGCTGACTCAGTTTCTATGTTCTGTCCCTGCCTCAGTCATTGTGTTCTGTGTCCTCATGATTTTCCTACTTTCTCTCATTTTTTTTTTCTGCTGCAGGTAATGCAAATTCTGGTGCTCTTATCAGGAACTCTTCAACATCACTTTCTCAACAGGCCAGAGCCTCCAACAATAGGAAACTGTGGAGACAAATCACATGGGCAAAAGCAAATGCTGGGCTACCTTCTACAAGTGTACAGAACCTTTACAATGTGAGTAGCAATCCTACCAAAAAAAACCCAAAAAAACAACCATAACTTTTTATGGCCCAAAATTATATAGACACAAAATATCTTAATTTGCAACTGTGTAAAGATACTTAAATGAGAGGCTGCTCTGTAACTAAATCAATACATTTTTTATCAGTTAAAGTTACTTATTACAAAAATATGCGTTGCAATATTGTTGCTTCTATGTATGTCAGTCAAATGGTACCTGTAACCTAGTTTGATAAAGCAGTTGGGCTTGTGTACAGTATGTTCCCTTAAATAGAAAGCTAACAGTGTGCTCTTGGTTTAACTCTGCATGGGCAGATCCTGGTTGACCAACCTGATCTTCTATGACAGGGTGACCCAATTAGTGGATAAGGCAAAGACTGCATGTTTTCTTCCCAGACTTTAGCAAAGCCTTTGACATCTTTTCCCACAGCCTTCTCCTGGAGAAAATGGCTGCTCATGGCTTGAATGGGTAAACTCATTCAGTGTTCACTGGGTAAAGAACTGGCTGGATGGCCAAGCCCAGAGAGTGGTGGTGAATGGAGTTCAATCCAGTTGGCACCAGCCTCAAGCAGTGTTCCTGCAGGCTCAGGACTGGGGCCAGTTCTGTTTAATCTCTTTATCAGTGATCTGGATGAGGGGATCCAGGGCACCCTCAGTAAGTTTGCAGACAACACCAATCTGGGTGGGAGTGTTGATCTGCTGGAGGGCAGGAGGCTCTTCAGAGAGACCTGAACAGGCTAGATCCATGAACAGAAGCCAGTGGGATGAGGTTCAACAAGGCTCAGTGTCTGGTCCTCCACTTGGGCCACAACAACCCCATGCAATGCTCCAGGCTTGGGTAAGAGGAAAGCTGATCATGGAAAGGGCCCTGGGGGTGCTGATTGACAGAGCCAAACATGAGCAGCTTGTGCTCAGGCAGCCAAGAAGCCAATGGCATCCTGGACTATATCAGCACCAGTGTGGCAGCAGGGCCAGGGCAGTGACTGTCCCCTTGTACTGGGCACTGGTAAGGCCACGCCTATTTTTTTAAACACAAATCCTGTGTTCAGTTCTAGGCCTTTCACTACGAGAGACCTTAAGGTACTGGAGCAGGTCCAGAGAAGGGCAATGGAGCTGGTGAAGGGCCTGGAGCACAAGTGTGATGGGGAACAGCTGAGGGACCTGGTGGGGTTTAGTCTGGAGAAAGGTAGGTTCAGGGAGATGTTATTCTCAACAACTACCTGAAAAGAGGTTGTAGCAGGGTGAATGTCAGTCTCTTCTTCCAAATAACGAGTGACAGGATAAGAGGAAACGGCCTAAAGCTTCACCAGAGGAGTTTTAGGCTGGAGATTAGGAACAATTCATTTACCAAGAGGATTGTCAAGCACTGGAACAGGCTGCTCAGTGCAGTGGTGGAATCACTGTCCCTGGACGTATTTAAAAAATGTGTAGATGTGTGGCACTTAGGGACATAGTTTAGTGGTGGCCTTGGCAATGTAAGGTTAAATGTTGGACTTGATGACCTTAAAGGTCTTTTCCAACCTGAACAAGTGTAATTTGATGATTTCAACTGAAGAGTTTATGCTAGTAGGGGAAATAACTGGACATAACTTGCCTCTGATATGGATTAGATACATACAGAATCACAGGCTCATAGAATAGTTTGGATTGGAAGGGACTGACCAGCTTGTAGTTCCCCAGGTCTTTCTTTTTTCCCTTTTGAGAACTGGGGGTTATATTTCCCTTTTCTGTCACTGGGAACTTCAGAGTGCCACGAGTTCTCAAGTACAATGTGAAGTGGCTTCGCCACTTCATCTGCCTGCTCCCTTAGGACCCTTAGATGCTCCTCATCAGGTCCCATGGACTTGTGCACCTTCAGGTTCCTTAGGTGGTCTCAAACCTGTTCTTCTACTACAGTGAGTGGTTTTTCATTCTCCCAGCCCCCTGCTTTTGCCTTTTGTCACTTGTCAGTGTGGCTGGAGCACTTGCCAGTGAAGACTGAGGTAAAAAAAAAAAAAGGCCTTCTCCATATCTCTGGTAACCAGGTTTCCTGTTCCCTTCCAGAGAAGGCCATGTGTTCCCTAGTCTTCCTTTTATCACCAGTGTAGCTATAGTATCTTTTCTTGTTGCCCTTGATGTCCTTGTCCTGATTTAATTTTATCAGGACTGTAGATTTTCTAACCTAATCCATGGCTGCTCAAACAATTTGTCTGTATTCCTCCCAGGGTGCCTGTCCTTGCTTTCACCCTCTGCAGGCTTCCTTTTTGTGCTGGAGTTTGTCCAGGGGCTCTTTGTTCATCCATACAGACCTCCTGGCATTTTTGCCTGACTTGGGATGTATTGCTCTTGAGCTTGGAGGAGGTGTTCCTTGAATGTTAACCAGCTTTCTTGGGCCCCTCTTCCCTCCAGAGCTTTAGCCCATGGTACTGTAGCAAGCATATCCCTTAAGAGGTTGAAGTTTCCTCTTCTGAAGTCCAGGGCTGGAAGCTTGCTGTGTGCCCTCCTCAGTGCTCTAAGTATCTTGTACTCCGCCATTTCATGGCTGCCCTCAAGCTTTACGTTCCCCACCAGCCCATCCTTGTTGGTGAGAACAAGGTCCAGCAAAGCACCTCTCCTCGTTGGCTCCTCTGACACTTGGAGAAGGAATTTATCATCAGTGTATTCTAGCGATATCCTGGATTGCCTATGTCCTGCTGTGCTGTCCCTTCACCGCATATCAGAGTGGTTGAAGTTCCCCATGAGAACCATGGCTTATGAACATGAGGCTGCTCCTGTCTATAGAGGGCCTCATCTGCTCTGTCTTTCTGGTTGAGCAGCCTGTAGCAGACTCCCACTATAATCTCACCTGTCCCTACCCTTCCCTTAATCTCTCAACCCATGAGCTCTCAGCTGGCTCCTTGTCCATCACCAGGCAGAGCTTGGGCATAGGAACTTGTATCCTGCAGTCTTTAGTGTTGAAATACCTACATTCAGGTGTTTTGTCTGCTAATGAACTTTACAACCCAGAGTTAAGTTCTGTGCATAAGGCAGAGTGTTGAGAGGAAGATGAGGAAGACCATCTATCAGAATCACCAGGAAATTGCAAGGGTACAGATGTGGCCTTACTTCTGCAGAATGTGTAATGCTGATCTTCAACTGGTCTGGGTTTATAAATACTTTCTCCTGGATTTTGAAGTGTAACCCCAGTCTTTCAAAACAACCCTATCACCTGTGACTTGAACAGCAAGAGGAAGTTCACGCAGGAATTCTGTGAATGAATGTTGAATTTCAGCATGGGAATTAGGTACTTCAGAGAACATGGAGGAACAGCCCTTTGGAAAATCAGTCTCTGCCTCATTAGCAGTTGTGGTTTTTTTTTCCACAAATATTAATTGTAATGGATTATATGTGTCTCCGAACAGTAAGCAAAGTAAATCTATAGAATCATAGAATAGTTAGTGTTGGAAAGGACCTTAAGATCATCTAGTTCCAACCCCCTGCCATGGGCAGGGACAACTCACACTACACCATGCCACCCAAGGCTCTGTCCAACCTGGCCTTGAACGCTGCCAGGGATGGGGCATTCACAACTTCCCTGGGCAATGCATTCCAGTGCCTCACCACCCACACAGGAAAGAACTTCTTCCTCATATCCAATCTAAACTTCCCCTGTTTAAGTTTGAACCCATTACCCCTTGTCCTATCACTACAGTCCTTAATGAAGAGTCCCGCCCCAGCATCCCTATAGGCCCCCTTCAGATACTGGAAGGCTGCTCTAAGGTCTCCATCCAGCCTTCTCTTCTCCAGGCTGAACAACCCCAACTTTCTCATCCTATCTTCATACGGGAGGTGCTCCAGTCCCCTGATCATCCTTGTGGCCCTCCTCTGGACTTGTTCCAACAGTTCCATGTCCTTTTCATGTTGAGGACACCAGAACTGCACACAGTACTCCAAGTGAGGTCTCACAGAGCAGAGTAGAGGGGCAGGATCACCTCCTTTGACCTGTTGGTCACGCTCCTTTTGATGCAGCCCAGCATATGGTTGGCTTTCGGGGCTACAAGCGTGCACTGCAGCCGCCTCATGTTCATTTTTTCATTCACCAACACCCCCGAGTCCTTCTCCGCAGGGCTGCTCTGAATCTCTTCTCTGTCCAACCTGGAGCTGTGCCTGGGATTGCTCCCACCCAGGTGTAGGACCTTGCATTTGGCATGGTTCAACTTCATCAGGTTGGCATCAGCCCACCTCTCAAGCGCGTCAAGGTCCCTCTGGATGGCATTCCTTCCCTCCAGCGTATCAACCGAACCACACAGCTTGGCATCATCGGCAAACTTGCTGAGGGCGCACTCAATCCCACTGTCCATGTCACCAACAAAGATGCTGATCAAGACCAGTCCCAACACCCATCCCTGAGGGACACCACTCGTTACTGGTCTCCAGCTGGACACTGAGCCATTGAGCACAACTCTTTGCGTGCAGCCATCCAGACAGCTCTTTATCCACCGAGTGGTCCACCTATGAAATTGATGTCTCTCCAACTTGGAGACAAGGATGTCATGTGAGACAGTGTCAAAAACGCTTTGCACAAGTCCAGGTACATGGCATCAACTGCTCTACCCCTGTCCATCAGTTCTGTAGCCCCATCACAGAAGACCACCAGATTGGTCTGGCAGGATTTCCCCTTAGTGAAGCCATGCTGGCTGTCACCAAGCACCTTGTTGTTTTTCATGTGCCTTAGCATGCCTTCCAGGAGGATCTGCTCCAAGAGTTTGCCAGGCACAGAGGTGAGGCTGACTGCTCTATAGTTCCCCGGCTCGTCCATTTTCCCCTTCTTGAAAATGGGGGTTATATTTCCCTTTTTCCAGTCGTCAGGAACTTCACCTGACTGCCATTATTTTTCAAATATGATGGACAGTGGCTCAGCAACTTCATTTGCCAGCTCCTTCAGGACCTGCAGATGGATTTCATCAGGTCCCATGGGCTTGTATACGTTCAGGTTCCTAAGATGGTCTCGAACCAGATTCTCTCCTGCAGTGGGCCTAGGGACTTCATTCTCACAGTCCCTGCGTCTGCCTTCCAAGACTTGGGTGGTGTGGTCAGAGCATTTTCTGGTGAAGACTGAGGCAAAGAAGTCGTTAAGAACCTCAACCTTCTCCAAATCCAGGGTAGCCAGTTCTCCCAATAGCTTCTGGAGGGGGCCCACATTGTCCCTAGTCTTTTATTCGCAATATACCTATAGAATCCCTTCCTGTTATCCTTAACATCCCTAGCCAAGTTGAATTCTAAGTGGGCCTTAGCCCCAACTTCCTCAGCCTATCTTCATACGGGAGGTGCTCCAGTCCCCTGATCATCCTCGTGGCCCTCCTCTGGACTTGTTCCAACAGTTCCATGTCCTTTTTATGTTGAGGACACCAGAACTGCACACAATACTCCAAGTGAGGTCTCACAGAGCACAGTAGAGGTGCAGGATCACCTCCTTCGACCTGCTGGTCACTCTCTGCAGAGATCCTCTGCATCCTCAATATCTCTACAGATCCTCTGCCTCTACTTCCTCTTCCCATCTTGAGTTTCTAGTGCAACATCTTTAGAGATGTGCTCAGATACGTGACTTTTCCACTGCCTTTTTTCTAGAGGACAGGCTAACTTCAGACTGCATTCTAGTTTCAGTGTTATCACTTCAGGTAAGTGGTTATTGCATTGTTCAGACTGTGAGCAGCACTAAAAACTCCCTTTCACTGAGAATCATGGATCAGTTGCTTTTACATTATCTTCAGCAATGGTTTGTCCTGTCCAAAGCGTGTAGGTAGCAAATTCTTTTTTAACCAAATTGAGACTGTGGTGTATTCTAAACTTAGCTGGAGAACTCACACGACCTCTGGAATCAACTTAATGGATTGCTGTTGCTGAACAGTGACAGTTTCAGTCCTGTCCTCTCTGCTCCTCCTTTTTCACTGTTCCTGATCACACTTCCTTGTGAAAGTTCTTAAGCTCATTGGGTTCTTACATTACCTCCTTGCTCCTGCTTTTTCTTTTTCCTGAGCCAGTTGTCTGCTGCCTGGCTCAAGGAGTCTAGCCAACACAAGGTGATCGGAGGAGGCTTATGGCAGAGAAAGAATATGGAAGGAACCACCACAGATTACCCTTTCGGTGACACTAAGGATTGACTTCTTTGTTGTGGGACTTTCTCACATCCCCACAACAGAATACTGCTCCAGTGCCAGTAGTTCATGATACACCCATTCTTAAGCCCTTCTCCCTCGCATCCTTCTCACCATCCTGTTCTTGATCTTGCAAAACAGTGCTTGTTGTTCATACAATATTCATGATCTGTCCTACTCCAAGCTGAAGTAAAATTTGTGTTCCTTTTTGTATTTTAGAAAGCTATTACAGGTTACTTTCTTGGCTTTTCTTTATTGCACAGAATCCAGGAAATACTCAGTTTCACAGCAAACATGTTCGTCCCCCTCTGAAGTCCAGTAAAAAGATGTTCCAGATTACTGCAAATATGGGAGCTGCTGGTGACCCGAAAGCATCAATGGGCAGTTACTCTCAGGCTTATGGAACCATATGTAAATCTGCGCTGCAGAGTCTTCCAATATCAAAGTCCTCCCAGCAACCTGAGCAGTGAATATGGAAGTGTTCTAACCAGGTGGAGTCAGCTAATCTCATCAGTCCCCTAATCGAGCCCTTCAGTTTGTTTTCCACTATTTTCTATGACTCTTCTGGGGTAAATGAACATAATCAGTGGTGGCTTATTTTCATTAAAATAATGTAGAAAAGCATTTTAAATGCAGATGGGTTCTGCTACAACATTTAATAGCTTACCTACCACGTAATACTGTGATATTGCAAATATTGTAATAATAAATGCTTTACATTGCATTACAGAAAATCTTTGTCTTTCAATCAATGTTTACTGTGTGTGAAAGGGAAAAATCCACAAGTATCTTGTTCAGTGAATAATGTGGTAACTTGTTTTTTGCTTTCAGAAAGCAATGTTTCAAGAGATACTGTTGCTGAAACATCATGAAGTTGTTATCAGGCAACAGGGGGACAATAGTAAACTTTAAAATTAGATTCCTGTTTAATGCTGATTTTTGCTACGTTTTCCTCATTAACTTAAAGTTATTATAAGAAGTCTTTGTGCCTGAAATTTTACTTGATCTATGATAAATGATTCTTATTCCAGAATGCTGGGATTACAGTTACAGAGTGGATTAAGGCACTAAATTTTAACATGTGAGTATCACTGCCATTGATGGAATATCCATTTTATCTTGTAGTATGTAAACACTATTTTTAGTTTATATAGATTGTATAGTTATATAGATTTAGTAGTCTAAACAAAAGGCTAGTTAAGTAAAAAATCAAAATATTCGCTTCTGATACCAGGTGTAGTCACTCAAATCTGGTAATAGTAGGCTGTGAATGCAGCTCTCAGGGAAGTCCTGGTTTATTCTAGTATATTCATAAAATAGGCATTTTCTATCTATCCCAGTTACAGGTAGATACAGAAAATTGTAATGAGAGGGTGAACATGTTGTGTAGTGCTCTGTGCAGTGTGACAGCTCTTGTGAATCCAAGATGCCTGTTCTCATGCACGGAAAAGGGAGCCTACTGCTTAATTCACGGTTGACTTCCACTGAAAGACAGCACCCAGCAGTTTGATGATACAATGAGATATCGAAGATCCTCTGTGAACCTCATCTCAGAGGTGATGGGCTGTAACATTAACCTTTTATTATTAAAATGGCTTTTGTTATTACAAGGTGAATTAATTACTCTGCAATATTTGTATGCACCTACAACATCTGGTGATCAACTTAGCACTAAAAGAGATGTGTCATTCTAGTTCTGGTCAGGAACATGCTTTTACACTGAACACATCATGCTGAGTAAAAGAAAATTCCAAAACTAAAAAATACAACAAAATTCTAAAATATTAATGTAATCTGTGACTACAGCAATCATTAAATATCTAACTTTGTTATGGAACAGTGCTGGAGCTGATAGGTTTGGGAAAGGCTGGGGAGATGTGGAATGATGTGAGACTTGCATAGAACAGAGGCAGCACATATATAATAGGATATGTATCTATATAGCCTATCTTCCTCTCTATAGTAAAATAATTTCTATCTATATCATCTGGAAGAGAACAACTGTATTGGTCATTACAGTTCATTTTGGGACCCACCAGTAACTGGATCTGATTCATTACTAAAAGCAGACAAAATAAGTATACACACAGCATTACAGCATTCCTTTATGAATTTATAGGTATGTAACAGATTATGGGTTGTATCTGAAATAGTATACAGTTTTACAATATGGAATAAGCATAAGAAATCCAGTTCAGCTTTTTTTCCAGTAATTGTTACAGATACGTAAATTATATAAAGCCTGCTGAACTGTGTAAATCCTGCTACCATGGGAGCTGGCATCCTCAAAGAGGAACTAAAGTTTTAAAGACCCTACTGAAGTTACCTTCAGGAATCTGTCAGCCACATACCGGAACTGGTTTGCTGAGCTTGCAGCTAGTGTTACAAATGACTACTCAGGAACCCCAGGCTAACGGATGTGAGAGCATCTCTTTGGACTATGGTACAAAGATTAAGGGGAGAAAAACAAACAAACAAACAAAACCACACCAGTTTGGCAATCCTGCTGGATGCCAAGCAGAGAGAGTCCAAGCTGAGGAGAAAAAAAGCTAAGGAACTAAATATTATGTACGGCGTATTCATGATAGCCTCTGTGTCTACCTTCTGTCATCCAAAGACACTGTAACTCAACAGCATGAACCCACAAGCTAATCTGGACTGGTTAAGCTGCATGGTTAAGCTTGGTACAAAACTACAAGAGAGAAAACACTCCTGAGCTTGAAAATTCCAGTAGCCTTATTCCTTCCATTGTTCTGAGTCTCTTCTTCCCCTGTGTTTGCATGGACAAATGCACTAACAAATGAGTGTCCCTCCTCCCTGCAGTCACTTAACAAATTGGAATTACACTGTCAAGGAAGTTACTACTTGGCCAAGATGGCATTTTAGATGCTTCATTAAACTCTGGACTCAGCTAAAAGGAGTCCTAAACCCAGGTCTTTCTCCATTAATAGCATGTCCATGTCCTTTCTTATGGCGTTTCAGCTGCTGCTTTCAGCTCACCCCTAGGGCAGTACTGCCATTATACATAAGGGAATAAACCAACAGAAGCAGAACCAACAGGCTTAGGAAATGGTTAAAGCAAAAGCTGTGTGTTCTGCTGGACAGGACCACGACCACAGATAAGGGAAAAGTTGTTAAAAATATTTTTTTTCTCCTGTAAACCTTGAAAAAGGTGCCTATCTCATTTGATTCATTATTAGATAGAGGTAACTGTACCTGAGAAACAGTTGTTTTTAAACACATTTTCCAGTTCATGTGCGTGTGTCTGTGTGTGTCTTTCCTGGACTGAACTTAAGTCTTAAATTTTCTATTTTTTATTCTTTCCTTCTGAAAGTGGAATTGTTTTGTTTCCTGAAAATATTCCCTGAGCATAATATAAAGAGACTCTCACTTTATTTCTTTGGTTTAAGCATATTGGCAATTTAATAACTTTATTTGAAACATAATGTGATAAGGATGCTGGATACCACATGACTTTATTGGGCAAATTGTGCCATGAGAGTCTAATGTTGAACACATTTCCACTCACTAACCATGAAGAGTATTGCCTGTGGCGCTTAGAGCCAGCATAAACAAGTTAGTTCCTCATTCCCCTTTGACAGTCAGTGATTATATGGAATGAAATAGTATTTCTGTGATCATTTTTTAGTTTTGAAGGTCCCCAGGATTTTGGGCATGAATTTTCCCATCTTCTTGTCTTTGGCATCTGTGTCATATTCCTCTTCACTCTGACTTGTGTGTTCATCCTTTTTGCAGAAGACCTCAAATCTACTGTAGACTCGCTTCTCCTTCCGCATATTCTCCATTTTCTTCAGGAGGGTATCTCTATCCTCTGATGGTTGCCGCTGAAGATTTCGTTTCTGGCTCCCAAAACTCTCTGACCTGTGGATGTTACAGCTTTTCTCCTTCTCACCTTTCCTTTCCAGGCTTGTAGTTGACTTTGAAAGGTCAGGATTACTAGTGGATGGTAGTTGCTTGGCCAGTTCAGCTCTGTTCTTCTGACTGTTTGCAGAGATTTGTTCCAAAATCACCTTGGTATCATCACGGAGGTTGCTGCTGTAGAGGATGTTAGCTGTGGATGAAGGAAATCTCCCCTGTGTGGGCTGGCTGCTTTTGGGAGGAAGTGGTGCAAATTTATGGGTTTTTTCTTCCTCCATCATGTCCTGACAGTCCCCTATGGAAGATCGCTTGAGAACCACAGCCTGCTTATCAGACTTTCCAGTCTCCAAAGTGGGCTCCTCCTCCAATTTCTTTTCACCTTTTGGGTTCAAAAACTGCTTCAGCCGTAGTGACCCTTTTCTTAAAAATTCCATTGGATTTTGTTCTTGTTTTGAACAGTCTTCCTCAGATTTATTGAGAGAGCTGTCAGATCCTTGACTTCTAGATAAGTTTTCAAGAACTGATGTGGTACTTGTTCTAATCTGTGGCTTCTTTAGTTCTGTATTGACTAATTTCTGAGTGTCTTCTTTGAATGTCACTCTTTCCTTCTTCTCTGGAAGAGTCAACTTTTGAGTGTCTCCTACAAATATAAGACTCTCTTTCTCTGGAAGAGCAGGTTTACTCTCTATAGGGTAAAACCGAGATGATAATTTGTCCACTTTAGTGCCAATATGTGCTAAGGGATCTTTACTCATTGTGTCAATAAGCTGGGGGGGTGATGAGGCCATTGCAAATGGTCTTTCAGCTTCTCCGTGCATTTTGTAAGTACCGCAGGAGTCTTTGGATTCTAGTACCCTGCTCTCCAGAATCTTATATTGCACGGATTTGGTGCATTTCTTCTCTGCATTCTGTGATTCTTCCTGTAGGTAACTAGAAACAGCTTTGGTATGAGTGACTGTAGCTCGCTCTGTGTCTTTGCCCACAGCTTTGTACTTCTCTAAAAGTTCTGCCACTTTAGATGAGGTGGCTGTCTTTATAGTTTCATTGTCTTTTGTCAACTCACTGGACATTTGTTCTTTCTGGATCATCTGAACCTTCTCTATTGCGGTGTTAGGCTGATCTAACTTGGCAGCGCTGAAAATCAGAGAGGACCTGAGTCTTGAGCTCCTCTGGATCAAAGGATTTATTCTGGATCTAAATGCATCTTGTTTCATTATAGGGGTTTCTTCACCTACTCTATCAGGATCTGCAAATTCTTTGGCACTTTCAATTCCCAGTGACTTGTTGTTAAAAGACATAGGGGATTTGAATGCTGGGGTGAGGTCAGTGGGGTGCTTTGGGAGGGTATCCCCAAGAACATCATTATATGCCTCTGATTCCATAGGCATTGGAAGACCTTCTTCTGGTTCAGACTGGTATGCACTCAGATATGAGGAAATCCTCCAGTTACGTAAACCTGTTCTGTTTTCCTGTGTGTTCTTATCCTCATCTTGGTCCTCCTCTTTGTCTTGTAAGAACAGGCGTTGTTCCAGGCTTTGCTTCTGTGTAGGAGAAGTCTGGCAAATAAATTTCTGTCCTATATTCTGCCTTCTTAACATCATTCCCATTGGGCCATTCCCTGCAGGATTCAGCTGATCAGAGCCATGTCTCACTTCCCTGGAAGAATTTGAAGGTACATAATCCAGCCTTAAGGGGAAACCCTCTTGTGGAAAATTGGATTCAAGTTCAGGGTATCTGGATCCCTCTCCATAGTCTTCCAGTTCATTGAATTGCCTACCACCTCGGATTCTCTCAAAGAGTCCCTGAGGCCTGCCAGGAAGATGGGGATGTTCAAACTGGTACTGGTAGAACTGGTCCTTCTGAAAATGGCTAGACTGGATTTTGAATTCATCCATATTGTTCAAGAACATCTGCCTGGCATACTGCTTAGAAGAAGCAAAGTTTTCAAAAGTTCCTTCTGCAAAACTGTGTCTCTTAAAAGCGTCCAACTCCAGTTGCTTGGAACGGAGAAAACCCCTGACAGGATCCATCTGGGAATTCTCCATTTCTACCTTTTTATACATTCGCATAGCTGACCCCTCCACAGTATGGCGCAACATGTCATCCCGCCTGAAATTTGACAGGAAGTACCTGTCTGGATCAACTCTGTCCATAAAGGAGGGAAAAAGACTGTCATCCCTCTGGAACATCAGGGGTGCTTTTCTTGGAAAGAAAGGCATGTTATTGCCAAAGGGAGTCATGGCAAATGTGTTGTCTGCCTTTGCCAAGACATTGGCTGGAGGAATAAGAGGTTCTGACTGTGCAAAGAGAATTCGGAATTCTTCATCAAAGCTGGCCACCAGCTCCCCCTGGAAGATGTGTGCAATGCTCCTGTGAATCTTCTCAAAAGACCACATAAAACTACGAAGAGAAATAGAAGTAATGATAGTGTATTAGCATCATACTTGAAACCGTTTGCTTGCCTGAAGAAAATTCTCCCGATACTCTTAACTGCCCAGGCAGGCATTCATTGCACACCCTTGTTCCCAAACCTCATAGTTATGAACAGATTTGGCATCACATCTTTGCAGAGGATTTTACAAGGCAATAAATGACCTCTGTTCTAAAAAAGCCAGTCAGTAGTAACAACAGCAAGAGAGCAAGCTGGTGGTAATCCTTGTATGAAGTAGTTGTTCCTGCAATTACTTTGGGTTGTAATTGCTTTTTTATAACTAAAATGTTATGCCCAACTTTAAAAAGAGCAAAGGAAACAACAGCAAGTCAGCCCTACCTCAGCCTCAAGGCAAACTGTGGAGCAAATCTTCCTGAAAGCCATTTCCATGCATAAGAACAATAGAAAGACAACTGAGGTCAGACAACAGGGATTTACCAAGGGCAAACAATGCCTAACCCAATCCGACTGCCTTCTACAAAGAGATATCTGGCTGCATGGATGAGGGGACAGCATAGCAAGAGTGTCCACATGGCCTTTAGGTATCATTTTAGCCAAACTGGATCATTGGACTGTATGAGTGTGACAGACAGCACACAGGAAATTGTGTGGACTGTCAGGCTTAACGGGTGGTGGTCAGTAATTTGAAGTCTGACTGATGGACAGTAAGTGGTGTTTCCTAGGGGCCAGGGCTTGGGGAAAGAGTCTTTACACTGTCATTAATGACCTGGACATCAGGGCAGTGTGTACCCTCAGAATGAGGAGATGGTGCAGTTCATGTGCCAGTCAGGGGCTGGGGAAATGTACTGGCAGGACCCTCATGAAATTCAGCAGAGGCAAATGCAGAATCTTGCATTTGGGATGGAACAACCTTATCCACCAATGCAGCTGAGCAGAACTATCTAGGAAACAGCTTGGCTGGAAATGTCTTCATGGTTCTGGCAGGCTTCTCAGGACTACATAGAGTCTCCCTCCTTAGAGATACTCAAAAACCATCTGGACAGAGTCCTGGGCAACTGGCTCTAGGTGGCCCTGCTTGAGCCGGGTGAGTTGGGCCAGATGACTGCCAGAGATCCCTTCCAACCTCAACTGTCCTGTGCAGGAAGGGGGAAGACATTCAGTGTTATGGCTTTTGTCTTCCCAAGTCAAGCTTTCCTTTAAATGGCTATGTACCTGCCTGCTGATGGGAAGCAGTGAATGGATTCCTTACTTTGCTTGTGTGTGCAGGTTTGCTTTAGCTATTAAACTGTCTTTATCTCAACCCCCAAGTTCTCTCATGTGTGCCTTTCTCATTCTCTATCACATTGTGCTGGGAGTAGTAAGCACACATCCATGTGGGTCTCAGCTGCCTACTGGGGTTAAGCCACAACAGCCTGTAATTAGTGTATCATTTTTACAGATGGTTTACACTCTTGATGTGAAGGAAGCTTGGCTTCGGGTGTCTGGGCTTGTGGCCTTGTTTAATTGGTGTATCTACCTCTGCTGCAAAATGGAGTATTTTTTCTGAAAACTGCTGCTGAGTATCCTTCAGTGAGAAGAACTTTTGTCACTGCTGTTGGTTTCGAAGTGCGAAAGCACTGCTTTAGCAACTAACCAGCCTCTTGCTCACTGAAACTGGACATGTAACATTGCAGGGCTTCTCACCTGTAGTTGCCACTCAGCACAACCATGCAGTCCACCAAGAGGAATTTCTCTTTCACATGGCCTTTGAAGGACATCCCTGTGCGGCAGTAGTACGTTGGGCCAGAAACTGTCCTCACCCTTAGGAACTGCAAACCAGACAAGGCACTCACTAAGTTGGAAGCTGTTACTTCTCTCCCCCTGCCCCTCCTTTTTCCCCTTGCTCTTATCACTTCCATCCTGCCACCATTCTCATATTCAGCGCTGGTGACTGTCTGCATAAACCATGGATAGATAAAACCATTTATTAGTGTGTCCTCAGTCTTCATCCCTGTATTGTTGTGCCAGCTCTCCCAGCTTTCTCCATACTCATCTTTCACTAGGCTCTGGCCTGCTTTACCCTTTCTCAGGTTTTTACAGTCACAGCAGCCCCCTGTATTCCAGGACATTTTCCCCTCAGGATGTAAATTAGGGACAGGGGGGGTCTTTGGTTTGCTCACCTCCACATAGTTAAGATTGACTCTGCACTTAGCAGCTGTATCGAGGAAAAGCTGAGAGTTCATCTCATCAAGCAAGATGTACACAGGCACTCTGCGAGCAGCAGCATCCAGCACTTCGAACAGCAGATCCACATCAGTGAAAATGTCCATCACTATGGCTACCACCTAGGAAAAGAATGCAAGAAAGACATCAACAATCTCTGTCTGCTCACGTTCCCAAGCTGCGCCAGTATCTCCATTTCAGCTTCCTTTTTAAACCTTCCAATTTAAAGGTTCCTTTAAATATTCTAGGCCCCAGAACTGGAAGCAGAATTGCTATCTAAGGTGCAATTCTGTGTACCAGGGTGAGTGGTGAGGAAAAATCTCACTGCCCCTGAGCAATCCCTTACTCAATAATCCAATAAGAACAGGTATATTTTTGGTCACATAAACACAGTTGGAAGGTTGTATTGAGCTGCTTACCTGTTCACACCCTCCAACACAGCCCTGCCATTTTTAGATAACTTCCTGGCCAGTGTTCAGTCAGCCACAATACAGCTGCACCAATGAGCTGCTAATGTGGAAGGTAGCTTCAAAGCTCTATCTCCCTGTCCTTCCAAACTCTTACCTTATCAGTGAGCATAAATACCTCATGGAAGGGTCTAAGGAAGATGGAGTCAAACTCTTCTCAGTGGTACCCAGCAAAATGACAAGACACAAATTGAAATACAGGAAATTCCAGCTAAACACAGGAAAAACGTTTTTTACTGTAAAGGTGACTGAACACTGAAACTGGTTGCCTAGAAAAGGGGTAGAGTCTCCATATCCATCCTTGGAGATACTCAAGAACATGTCCTACATAACCTACTCCAATCAACTCCGCTTTGAGCAGGGAAGCTGGACTAGACCATTTTCCAGAGGTCTAGTCCTCTAGAGGCTCTAGAGGTCTCCAGAGCTGAGACTGGAAACCTCAACTATTCAGTGCTTCTGTGAACTCTTGGAATGTTTTCACATGGCTTTACACACTTTTTCATTAAATCAGAGAGCAGAGGCTAGCTTTGATGCAGTAACAGTAGTTTTAGACTCATCCTTCCCCTTTCTCAGGTCCTGGGAACAAAGTTAAGGGAATTAGCAGCAGACCTGATGCATTCCAATTCATCTTTTGCGCACATATAATTTTATCTCTGCTCAAACTGAGCTCTTCATCTTCTTACCTGTTGAGCTGCTCGAATCATTCTGCGAGCCTCCTCCTTAATGCTGGGATTGTCGGGGGGTGGCGGTTGCACAAGGGTTGTCACCTCTGTTCCCCTGAACCCAAAGACCATTGGCCAGCCCAGGTCAAGCTCAGGAACAGCGAGGTCTGAGTTCATAGGCCAGTAAGTCCCAGAGGATCCATCCATGTCATTGTCACCTGCAGTGTCTGTGCTGCCTTCCTGATTGGCGTATTGGGGTTTCTGGAGATTCTGTATGATGTGGTCCACCTCTGAGTTGCAAAGAAAATCAGGGGCTGCTTCTTCTGTCAGGAAGCGTTGGTAACTTTCTTTGCCCTCTTCAGTAAGCACATCCAAAGCTAAGCGGTAGTACTCCTTGTAATGGGGAGGCAGATAGTTAGGGTCAAGGGGATTGTCCCCCTGTGAGGAGCTTTGAGATCTACGAGCCATGAGGGGAGGGAGAGCTGTAAGAAAAGAACCAACAGTGAGAGCAGTTCCACTCCAGTGACACATCCATCCTCATAAATGGTGAGAGTTGGGGTCCATGATGGCAAAATCAAAAGATTCAAAGCACACAGAGTAAAGTTGGAGACAGTTCATCCCGAATGGATGGGGAGCCTTAAACTAGGCAAAGGCGGAAACCACTTCAGCGCTACTTTAACACAATTAGATGTTTTGGAGCAAAATAAAGAATAAATCAAATTGGGCAGCACTGTGATGAACAAGAATGATGCATCTAACAAAATTCCCAACTTTCTTTTTTAGGCTGCGACTGCTAGGCTTAAATCTGTGGGTTTATTTTAAAGCTATCTTGCCACATACCTCTAAAGAACAATGCTGCTTGGTTATTATCTGAACTCTATTAAAACTCATTTCCAAATGCTACAAAAATGATTTACTGTGTGTAATATGGCACTAAGCCTTTCATTTTAAGGAAATGCTCCCAGAGTTCCCCCATTCTTGGATAAGAGACCAACATACTCAGATATGACCCATAGGGGATGAGTGGTCATGTCAACAGGAAACTGCTTATAATGCCTCCTTGCTCGGAACACGTATGATGAGAGCCAAGTACAAGAACAAAAATTCAGAAGCAGAAGAAACTGATGATACCACCTGGACAATAGAAATGGCAGAGGGAATACAATGTTTAAAAAGTGGTGAAACAACCTTAATTTTATATTTTATTAATATAATTACTTCAATACTGTTAATAAATCAAGAAGAAGATAGACCTTTAAAGGAAAATGTCAGCTAATACTAAGCATTACTGGGTAAGGAATAAGAAAATAACACCACAGATTCAGAGGGAACTCACCCCCTGAATGTGTTGTGAATATGGAATTCTCATTCCTCACATCTTGAAAAAGGCTGCTATAAATCTGAATTATGACCCGTTAGTCTAGAGAAGCCATCTACAAAATATCACCAGGGACAGTTGTCCATTTTCTCCTCCTGTAAAGGAACTGAAAGGACATAACATTAAACTGCCAGGTAGTGGGTTCAAACTGAACAGCCAGAAACACCTTTTCTCAATTACATGTAATCTGCAGAATTCCTTCCACAGGATGTTTTAGGATGGTTCAAGTACGTACAAACAGAACAGGCAAAGCAATACTTTGTCAGGACACTTCCTCCAGCTCGCAGTTTGTGGCTGCAAAGGTAGGTCAAGAAAACACAGGGAGAAGGTTAAGTAGGGTAGTTTTTATGATAAGAGGAGTCACTTTAATTCCCTAAGGATTTATGGTAGTCAATATATTCATGAATAAGCAGGAAAAATAGTACCTGTGAAGAAATACATTTGATGCAAAAGCAAAATAATCCTCGTGGAATCAAAAAATGGTTTGTGTTGGAAGGGACCTCCAAAGAGCATCCACTTCCAGGCCCCTGCTATGGGCAGGGACACCTTCCACTTGGAGCAGGGTGCTCCAGGCCCCATCCAGCCTGGCCTTGAACACTGCCAGACACAGGACAGCCACAGCTTCTCTGGGAACCCTGTGCCAGCGCCTCAGCACCCTCACAGGGAAGAGCTTCTGCCTAAGAACTCACCTCAGTCTCCTCTCTGGCAGTTAAAGCCATTCCCCTGTCCTGTCCCTCCATCCCTTGTCCAAAGCCTCTCTCCAGGTTCCCTGCAGCCCCTTTAGGCACTGGAGCTGCTCTAAGGTCTCCCCTTCAGGAGCCTCCTCTTCTCCAGGCTGCCCCAGCCCAGCTCTCTCAGCCTGGCTCCAGAGCAGAGCTGCTCATGGTTTTCTCTAAGGCACTGGTCACAGGGAGAAAACAAATCTGGAGCTGGAGGGGCTCCTGGAATGACTGAACATAGCGGTCACAGTGTGACGCGGGACAGACGGTCCCAGAAAGGTCACTGGTCCGTGGGAATGCTCGGGGGCCGCCTGCGCTGCTCCGCTACGGGGAGCAGCACCTGCCGTGACCTCTGCCGGGACGAGACCAGGACCTCGGGCGGGCGCTGCCTCCTCCCGTGGTGGCCGAGGGAATCGCGTCGCCGTATGCGCGCCGGGGAACGCACAGGGAGGGCTCTGCTGGACCCGGCTGCTCCGTGCGGAGCGGAGCGGAGCGGAGCGGGACGGCGGTCTGTCAGCCCCGCCCTCGGCTAACAGCCTTCGCGCCGCTCGGCCCGGCCTCTCTCGCGCCTAAGCCGGGCTGCGGAGACTGCAGCCCCCGGAGAACCAGCACAAAGATCAGACTGAGGCCGGGGAGCCGGGGCCGGAGCTCCGGGAGCCAGCCCGGCCGGGCCGGGAGGGACTGCGGGCGCCGCCTCCACCTGCGGGAACAGGCCCCGAGGGCCGCAGCCAACACCCGGGCTGGAGCGCACTGAGCACGGCAGCACCGGCACTGGCTGACGAACAGCGCTGGGAAATGTGCTCCGTCACCCTCCCTGGCTCACGGGAGAGCACGGAGGAGGGAAGATGCCGAGTCTGACTTCAGCCAGCTCCTTCTTAGGAGTTAATGCTGAGAAAGCACCATCCAATTCTGCCTGGGAAGAACCTGCAGGTTGCTGAGTGTGCCATTCCTGCCTTCGTCCAAGCACGGTTCTTGTTATTAAGCCTCCTCCGGTGGTTTTAATTTCTTCCAAAATAGACACACAAACCTGAAAACACAAAGCTGAAAAAATACCTCGAATCCTGTGTCCAGTTCTGGGCCCCTCACTACAAGAGAGACATTGAGGTGCGGGAGAGGGGCCAGAGAAGGGCAATGGAGCTGGTTCAGGGCCTGGAGCACAGTGTGATGGGGAAGGGCTGAGGGACCTGGGGGGTTCAGTGTGGGGAAGAGAAGGCTCAGGGGGGACCTGATCGCTGCCTACAACTGCCTGAGAGGAGGATGGAGCCAGGAGGGGGCTGCGCTCTGCTCCCAAGGAACAAGGGATGGGACAAGAGGAAAGGGCCTCGAGCTGCACCAGGGCAGGGTTAGATGGAGCTGAGGAGCAATTCCTTCCCCAAAGGGTGCTCAGGCATTGGAACTGCTGCCCAGGGAAGGGCTGCAGTCACCATCCCTGCAAGTGTTCACACACCATGGAGAGGAAGCCCTCAGTGCCATGGGTTAGTGGTGGCCTTGGCAGTGCTGGAGCACAGTTGGGCTGGATGAGCTTAAAGGGCTTTTCCAACCTGGTTGATTCTGTGATTCTTTGAAATAAAAACCAGAAACTGTGCTCCTACCACCATAAGCCAAAGTAACTCATGACCTGCCAGGATATAAGTACAAGTCCCTAGCAGGTAGGCACAATGAATTTAACAGTAGCTACAATACGTGTGTTTGACCATTACACTGCTCTCAAGAAAAGGCAGGAAAACCATTAAAACAAGGAACCTTTTTTCACAAGATCACCCCAGTTTACACTGAGCTTAAGCCTGAGAATAGAGTTTCCTCACTTTCAAAGCATAGCTGTCATTTACTTGATTCCCCTGAATAGATACTTGCTTTAGAAACAAAGTTCAGGAAGAATCTGATGATTTCCTACTTTTGCCTGGATGCTTGTGTGAGAGCATGCTTGCAGCAGCAGTTGTAGCTCCGAGTGAGCAGCGTGCTGTGCACACACCATGAATGTTACAGTGTGTTCACAGGAGTTCAGTGCCCTCAGGTAGTGCCAGAGCAACAGCACTAGTGCATGCAAGAAACAAGACACTCAGGACACTTGTCATAGCTGCATGGATAATAAAGATGTACAAGAGTGGCAATTTCAACCATCTATAAACGCTGCACTCACTGTGTACACACTGGAGTACATCTCTTCATAGAATCCTTGGTAGAAGTAGACCCATTCTGATTTTTGACAGCTTAAATGATAACTAAGCAGAACTTTAATTTAAAAAATATCTTTGTCATTCCACAACTCTTAAGAGGAAACTAACTTACTGAATAGGATTCCAAAGAGGGAAAGCACTTATCCGGTCTTTGGAATTATCTGGAATGCATCTACTCTGCTCTGGTGAGACCCCCACTGGAGTACTGGGTTCAGCCCTGGAGCCCCCAGCACAAGAGGGACATGGAGCTGCTGGAGCGAGTCCAGAGGAGGCCACGGGGCTGCTGTGCCCTTTAGGCACTGGAGCAGCTCTGCTCTGGAGCCAGGCTGAGAGAGCTGGGCTGGTTCAGCCTGGAGAAGAGAAAGCTCCTTAAGGGGAGACCTGAGAGCAGCTCCAGCGCCTAAAGGGCTACAAGAAACCTGGAGAGGGGCTTTAGACAAGGGCCTGTAGGAACAGGGCAAGGGGAATGGCTTTAACCTGCCAGAGGGGAGATTAAGATGAGCTCTGAGGCAGAAGCTCTTCCCTGTGAGGGTGCTGAGGCGCTGGCACAGGGCTCCCAGAGAAGCTGTGGCTGCCTCATCCCTAGCAGTGTTCAAGGCCAGGTTGGATGGGGCTTGGAGCAAGCTGCTCTAGTGGAAAGTGTCCCTGCCCATGGAACTAGATGCTCTTTGAAGGTCTCTTCCAACCCAAACTATTCTATGATTTTTATGATTCTATTCATCGATTGGCTTTAACTCACTGATCTGCAACAAGAACTGTACTAGGCTGATGAATTCTCAGTGTGCATGAAGAATGCTGTTTTATATATATATAATGTAGTGTATTTGTATTGCAGCATTTGTGTAAGATGTAAAAAGCATGGGTAATTTCTGTGAAGATATATCTCAGGAATACTTAGCATTGGTATCATCCCAATAATCTCCTTCCAGCTTCTCATATGCTGCTGTCTACAATGAATCTCTTCCATGCTTTGCACAAGAAGACATGCACAAAATGACTGATTCTCTTTCAGTAGTGCTTCAAACTACTTCCCTGCCAATTTAAGCAGAAGGGGCGAAGTTAACTGGAACCCCAAAGTATGTATAATGCCAGAAAGCACGTAAGTGCATAAGAGTATAAGTACTTTCTCATTCTCTCTTAAACCTTTGGCAGTTGACATATAGGAGGCCTGGAAGAGCAAAATGAAGAACACCACTTTGCACAAGCAGCAAACATTGGGCAAGAGCTCTGTGAAATGCATGGCCCATGTGGGCCCTTCCTTACGAGTGACTGGCAAACAGATTGTCTCATTAGACAGCAATTCTTTTCTTTTATGCCTTCTTTCCTTTAACAAGAATTCACTGAACACCTTCTCTAATTTCCTTAATCCAGAGTGAATGAATGAAAGCCCAGATTAGGGCACACATGATTTAATAGTATTCTTGCATGACAGCTGTATTTTCCTAGATTACTGTGGCATCTAAAATAAAAGAGGAATTCCAAGAAGGGGTTGCATCCTTGCTTGAACTTTGCCTGCAAATCTATTTGCTGTGGTTTCATTCACCTCAGAAGACAGACATCATATTTTGTGAAGCCCTATAACTGTCAAAGAAAATAAGTCACAAACTGAAACAATACCACATGTATATGGGAGCCTGTAGCTCTGGGTTAATGGAGAATTTCACTTATTTATATGCTTGTTTATTTTACTAGGAATTTAATTTTATTTTTATGGCCCAGGTTATGAGGAATCTCATGAAAAATGAATATGCTAAAAAGAATAATGTATGACACCTCCACATTGCCCTTGAGGGTCCTTATAAAGGGTAATAAGATTCTGTAATCCAGTTATGGCTCATGAACTGAATTGCATATGGTTACAGGAACAGAAGAGATCACATAGAATCATAGAATAGTTTGGGTTGGAAAGGACCTTAAGGTCGTCCAGTTTCAACCCCCCTGCCATGGGCAGGGATACCTTGCTCTAAACCATGATGCTTCATTAGGGACTGTAGCGACAGGGCAAGGGGTAACAGGTTAAAACTTAACAGGGGAAGTTTAGATTGGATATAAGGAAGTTCTTTACTGTAAGGGTGGTAAGGCACTGGAATGGGTTGCCCAAGGAAGCTGTGAATGCTCCATCCCTGGTGGTGTTCAAGGCCAGGTTCAACAGAGCCTTGGGTGACCTGGTTTCGTGGGAAGGTGTCCCTGCCCATGACAGGGGGGTTGGAACAAGATGATCTTAAGGTCCTTTCCCACACTAACTATTCTATGACTCTATGATTCTATGCATAGTGATTCATTTGTTCTAATATTTCATGATCTGTCCTTGCAAAACCAGAAGCTTGGTAAAAAAAATAGCTCAATGCCTGATGCCAGCAAAACTGCACCTGTTTTTGGTTTGGATTCTTGTGCTTTTATGAAGAACAAAAGAACAAAATCATTATGCACTCCATCTCTGGTTAAACACATGATGAAGGCTTAAAATAGCCTGCCAGTCAGAAAAATGGCTACTGTACCAAAGCTTCAGGAACAGGTCATGTATGTGAATCAGATGGAGTAAAGAACATCAAAGTTGTTTTTCCTATGATGTTAAGATTAAGACATTGACAAGGGTTTAGTGATTCTTCATAGTTCAGGGCATCAGTGCCTGAAATTTAGGCTCCCACTAGCACTAAATTTCATCAAAATATCGAGAAAATTCATCTGTTTAAAATGATGTCTGAAGTTGTCAAAAGCCTTGTTTTTGTAATTCCGTGGTTAAAATACTGTTGCAGTTTGCTTTTAAATTTATTTAAGGGTCTTATATTCATACTTCCATACTTACATTTTCTCTGAAGTGTTAATGTGAAAGTGTTTGTCTTAAGACAATCTTCCAGGTGTTTGCTTCATAATACATGTTTCTGAATGGCTTTAATGGTGATGGGTAACACAACATTAATAAATACGGAGATTATAAAATACTGCCGTTTATGAGAAATCAAACTTACAGTTTTACAACTTTGTCCAAGTCTTTATAACAGCTGAATGTGGCTACACATACATGTGTTTTTGAAAACAAATATAAATCAGTCATTATTCACAAATGTTAACAAGCTCTGCTGTGTTATTTTGACAGTATTTGCCTGGAATAGTATTGGTAACATTGTTTGTATTGATAGAATCCCTTCTAGAAACTATGCAAAGGCACATGGACAAAAAGGGGGAAATTTGTTACAGGCAACATGTCCTCCCTAGGGGCAAATCGTGCCTAATGAATCTGGTGGCCTTCTACAATGAGGGCATGGCATTGGTGGATAGGGGAAGAGCAGCTGACATCATCTACCTGGACTTGAAGGTATTTGACACTGCATGAAGTTTAACCATGCCAAGTACAAGGTCCTACCCCTGGGTGGGAGCAATCCCAGGCACAGCTCGAGGTTGGGCAGAGAAGAGATTCAGAGCAGCCCTGCAGAGAAGGACTTGGGGGTGTTGGTTGATGAGAAAATGTACATGAGGCGGCTGCAGTGTGTGCAACCAGCCCAGAAAGCCAACTATATCCTGGGCTGCATCAAAAGGAGCGTGGCCAGCAGGTCAAAGGAGGTGATCCTGCACCTCTACTCTGCTCTTGTGAGACCTCACTTGGAGTATTGTGTGCAGTTCTGGTGTCCTCAACAGGAAAAGGACATGGAACTGTTGGAACAAGTCCAGAGGAGGGCCATGAGGATGATCAGGGACTGGAGCACCTCCCGTATGAAGATAGGCTGTGAAAGTTGGGGCTGTTCAGCCTGGAGAAGGCTGCGTGGGGACCTCATAGCAGCCTTGCAGTATCTGAAGGGGGGCTATAGGGATGTTGGGGAGGGACTCTTCATTAGGGACTGCAGTGACAGGACAAGGGGTAACGGGTTCAAACTCAAACAGGGGAAGTTTAGACTGGACATGAGGAAGAAATTCTTTACTGTGAGGGTGGAAGGGCACTGGAATGGGTTGCCCAGGGAAGTTGTGAATGCTCCATCCCTGGTGATGTTCAAGGCACAGTTGGACAGAGCCTTGGGTGGCATGGTTTAGTGTGAGTTGTCCCTGCCCATGGCAAAGGGGTTGGAACTGGATGATCTTAAGGTCCTTTCCAACCTTAACTATTCTATGATTCTATGATCCTATGACTTCCATGTTTAGGCTTTTGTCCTGTTTCCAGTTCTGGGAATGGTTCAAGGATCGGTAGCTACATCCAGGACTCATTTTGTTTCTCTTTATCTAAGAAGTTGAATATTTTCATTTCCAGAGGGACTCTGTCATGTTCTATAGTGTAGCCAGCCCAGTTGCTTTCAGGATCCCTTCTTTTGCTGTTGGCGTTTCCATGCCTGTGGCAAATTGGGGTGCCTGCCGTGACGAGAAGAAAGACCAGCTTCTTCAATCCCTATTTCTGGAATTCATTGATGAAAGAGCTACTCAAAGAATCATAAAACAGCCCAGGTTGGAAGGGACCTTGGAAGATCCAGCCTTTTGTGCCAGAGGGAAGCTAAGTGAGATGATCTAGTGCCCGGACCAAGCTCATCTTGGACCCCCACTGATGTGGACTCCACCACATCCCTGGGGAGTTTGTTTGAGTGAATGCTTGTTCTCAGTGTAAACACTTTTTCCTTATATTGAGATTAAATCGTATCTCTATAGACACACATATGTAAATATTTGTATATATCATGATGCAGGATTCACATCTAGATGATCATCGAATCACAGGTTCACTTGGGTTGGAAGGGACCTACAAGCTCATCCAGTTCCAACCCTTGCCACAGGCAGGGACACCTTCCACTAAAGCAGGTTGCTCCAAGCCCCTGTGTCCCACCTGGCCTTGAACACTGCCATGGATGGGGCAGCCACAGCTTCTCTGGGCACGCTGTGCCAGCGCCTCAGCACCTTCACATGGAAGAACTTATGCCTGAGAGCTCATCTCAATCTCCCCTCTGGCAGGTTAAAGCCATTCCCCTTGGCCTGTCCGTACAGGCCCTTGTCCAAAGCCCCTATCCAGGTTTCTTGTAGCCCCTTTAGGCACTAGGAGCTGCTCTGAGGTCTCCCCTCAAGGAGCCTTCTCTTCCCCGGTGATAGCTGCATGTTGATATCTCTATATATTCACATCAAGATTAATTGTATCTGTATGAACCTTTTTTTATTTGTGGCTCAAAAGTCTTCATACTTAATGTTCAAAAAATGCATCCTTCCTTCATCCTCACTCAGTGAAATGCTGGAATCTCCTTGGGGAAGGGGATCTGCAGGAGGACACCAGAGCAGGCAGCATTGAGGTTGCCTGGCCCGCCTGCTCTCAGTGTGCTGGTAGTCACTGACACCAGCAAACTGCTCTTACTTGCTACTCTCTGGTTAGCACTAAACTGGATGCAGACGAGGTCAGTGAATAAGTGCTTGACACTGGCCTGATCCCTGCCACCTCTGCCTTGCCAGTGGCCATTTCCTTGGGCACTAAACGCCATCTGAGCAGAGGAAGAGATCGCGTCAGAGGCAGAAGGTGTCCCGCTCCTGACCTGCCGGCAGCTCCTCTGCCAGGGCAGGATCTTTCTCCATGGTTGGTTTTAGCTGCCCACCGCTCCCGCAGCGATCTCCCACCTTCCATGCCGTCAGCGGCATTTCCAGCCCATCCCTTGTCCTCACAAGCTGCTGCTGACAGAAGCAGGACAGATTTAGCTCTTCTCATCTTTCCTGGTGAGTCAGTGCCCTGGCTCCACGGCTCCTGGGGCTCAGGGCTCCGAGCTGGGTAAGAGCCCTCTTTTGTTAAGGTGTTCCAGGGAAGGGGAACGTGGTGTCTGTATCAAGACATCTCCAGTGAGGACTGGACAGGGACTTGTGTGACATGGTTTAGTGGGAGGTGTGTCTGCCTATGGCAGGGGGGTTGGAACTTGATGATCTTAAGGTCCTTTACAACCCTAACTATTCTGTGATTCTATGTCCAGCCCAGCCTTGAACACTGCCAGGGATGGAGCATTCACAGCTTCTTTGGGCAACCCATTCCAGTGCCTCACCACCCTCACAGGGTAGAACTTCTTCCTTATATCTAATCGGAACTTCCTCTGTTTAAGTTTTAACCCATTACCCCTTGTCCTACCACATAAGCCCAGCATCTACAATTGTGAACAGCTATGTGACATCTGAGCACTCTAAAAGGAATCACTGAACAGCCCGCCTTCTATTTACATGAGTACTGAAAAAAGACAGACTCTAAAGACCCTTAGTACAAAAGCCACAGAGCCATAAACCCTACAATATACCACCAGAAGGGAAGAGGAAAGTTCAAATACACCACCAATGTCCTTCATGCCTTCAGTAGCTGCAACTTTATCAGGAAAAGCATCTGAGGAAGAGAGCTGCCCCTACCCTATACAAAGAAGCAAAGGACTCTGACCATATCTTGCCAGTATGACATGGGAAAAAATCCCAGTTTTAAACCTGAGTTTATGAGCACAGTACACCAATATGGAACCTGAGAAGTTCTTGAAGACATCTAAGCATGCTGGCATATGCTTCTACTTATCCTGCTGTTCAGTAACTGTTTCAGAGGAAAAGGAAAGAAAAATTCCAGAAACCAAATTATGTAGCAAGGGGAAAAATTCCAACTTCTCCCCAGGACCTGGCCATTAAGCCTCAGGTAAATGAAATTTAAATAAAGTGCACACAAACTACAACCAGGGGAACAATTCAGGTGTCTATACAGAGGTGTTTAATGTCACTTGGGATGCCCTAAGGTATCTTGCCTGGCCTGCAGCTGCTGGTGGAGAAGGGTGTGAGTCTCTCAAAGGGCTTGTGCCACATCTGCTATACTTCAGATACCTTAAGGCACCTGCAATGATGGGAAATAACCATCTAAGTTTATTCCTTGGTTCTATGAAGTTTAGGGACCAGGACTGCTCCTGAAGGGACAGATTCATTAACTAAATGCAGGTGTATAGCATGCCTACATGCAAGCGAAGTGTCTTGTGTTCCCCCTTATAGTTGATGGAGAATAAGTTAACAGAATCAAAGGAATATGGGATAAGATTCATCTTCTAATATAGATTTGGCCAAGTCTTCTGTTAATCTTTTTCCCAGGGACATTAACTAACCAGCCTTTCAAAGCTTCAGTGCTCAGTCTTCATATTTTTTTAACTCCAAGATTACCTTTATGCTGTCATACAATCCATTCTACCAAGATCCAGCTTGAAACTTTCAATACTTTATTCCAGAACCTGCTTAGGAGATGGGCGATTCCAGAATTTCAGTTTTTAAATGGCTAATAATGGAATTGAAACAGGGTGGGTTTACCTTTTTGGTTGTACTTTTAAACATCTACAGTAGGACATCAGTCTCACCCAACTTCAGGTATCCTCATTGCAGAACATTGCCATGAATGTTCGTACTACTATTACCAACCACCAAATCTAGTCAATACAGTGACTTGAGCAATTGTCTCACACTGAAGTAGACACCCACACCAAGGCTGATGAGTTCCACCATTACAATATTTTGTGAGCCATCGAATTCTAATAGTTCTTTTGTTCTCTGCCCCAGGTCCATTTTGAAATGCAGCCAACCAAGCTGAACACAATATATAATTATAGAATCACAGAATGGTTTAGGTTGGAAAGGACCTTAAGATCATCCAGTTCCAACCCCCTGCCATGGGCAAGGATGCCTCACCCTAGACCATGTCACCCAAGGCTCTGTCCAATCTGGCCTTGAGCACTGCCAGGGATGGAGCAGTTACCATTTCTTTGGGCAACCTGTACCAGCATCCCACCATGCTCACAATAAAGAACTTCTTCCTTATATATAACTTGAACTTCCCCATATATGACTTGAACTTCCCCTGATTAAGTTTGAACCCATCTACCCTTGTCCTATCACTGCAGTCCCTGATGAAGAGTTCCAGGCTGAACAGCCCCAGTGTTCTCAGCCTGTCTCCATACAGGAGGTGCTCCAGCCCCTGATTGTCCTTGTGGCCTCCTCTGGACTTGTTCCAACAGTTCCATGTCCTTTTTCTGTTGAGGACACCAGAATTGCACACAATACTCCAAGTGAAGTCTCACGAGAGCAGAGTAGAGGGGCAGGATCACCTCCTTCAACCTGCTGGTCACGCTCCTTTTGATGCAGCCCAGGACACAGCTGGTTTCTGGGCTGTGAGCAGACACTGAACCCAGCTCATGTTCAGTTTTTTGTTCACCAACACCCCCAGTCCTTCTCTGCAGGGCTGCTCTGAATCACTTCGCCCAACCTGTACTTGTGCCTGGGATTGCCCTAACCCAGGTGTAAGACCCTGCACTTTGTTTTGTTGAACTTCATGAGGTTGGCATTGGCCACCTCTCAAGTGTGTCAGGGTCCCTCTGGATGGCATATTCCGATGGTTCTCTTACCAATGCTGTATTTGTAACAAAACTGCCTCCCTACTCCTGCTTGGAGTTGCCATGGCATTGCACTTGAGCTCACTGGCTACTCTGAGACCCATTAGTTTTTGCAGTGGTTGTTGGAATACAATCTCCTTTCTATAGGTATGAAATGTATTATAGTGTAATAACTAATTGTGATGCATCAGTTTATCAAGTGATCCAAGGTGGTCTGCACACCTGCCCCACCTTCTATTTTTATTGACTTTCCCAATAATCAAATACCTAAAAGCTTTATCACAAGTGTTTTTACTTCACTGATCAAAATATTCAAGAGATAAAACAGAACACTGAACTTTGGTCAAATCTGTTAAAAACAAGCCTATCCAATGGTGACATTTTGGAAACAAAACTTTATTAATAAAGTGCCTGTTTTAATTTTGACCTGTCTGTTGTCTTGCACATCTCACAACGGCTTTTTAAAAGATTAAGAGCACATGATGAGGGACTGTAAAATCATCTGATGCAATACTGCAAACCATTAGTTTAGCACTGAATACTGCAAGTCAGTGGGCACCTGGCTTGCATACTGCAACTCAGCACTTCACTGTCCCACTCAGCTGTGGCCAGCTGGGTCAAAGGAAGATAAAAAGCACTAAATAATTTTACCCAGTTCTGCAATGAGGAAAACTACTTCCTGACCCCTCCAGAGAAGTCCTACAATAAAAGACTTTCCTATCACTGCTAATTTGATGTACAGAAGAAAGAGCAGTGGCTACAATCAGCAAGCAGCACAGTGTCACTCTACAAAAGGCCTGATCAACAGGAAAACAGAGCAGAGTAGAGGGGAAAATGCAGATACAAAGGGCAAAGAAGGGCAACAAAGAGCTAAACAATCTTCAGCCTGAACATCCCAGTTGCTTGTACAGTCAGGCAATAACGTTCCTCCCAGTCACCATATTTAAACATGCATTAGAAAGATTACCTTTTTTAAAATACAGATGGCTGAGTCAACATTTTCTTAGCAAGCTACTTCATAGACTCACAGAATCATAGAATAGTTAGGGTTGGAAAGGACCTTAAGATCATCTAGTTCCAACCCCCCTGTCATGGGCAGGGACAACTCACACTAAACCATGCCACCCAAGGCTCTGTCCAACCTGGCCTTGAACACCACCAGAGATGGAGCATTCACAACCTCCCCAGGCAATCCATTCCAGTGCCTCACCACCCTCACAGTAAAGAATTTCTTCCTCATATCCAGTCTAAACTTCCCCTGTTTGAGTTTGAACCCATTACCCCTTGTCCTATCACTGCAGTCCCTAATGAAGAGTCCCTCCCCAGCACCCCTATAGCCCCCCTTCAGATACTGCAAGGCTGCTATGAGGTCTCCACACAGCCTTCTCTTCTCCAGGCTGAACAGCCCCAACTTTCACAGCCTATCTTCATACGGGAGGTGCTTCAGTCCCTGATCATCCTCGTGGCCTCCTCTGGACTTGTTACAACTGTTCCATGTCCTTTTCCTGTTGAGGACACCAGAACTGCACACAATACTCCAAGTGAGGTCTCACAAGAGCAGAGTAGAGGTGCAGGATCACCTCCTTCAACCTGCTGGTCACGCTCCTTTTGATGCAGCCCAGCATATGGTTGACTTTCTTGGCTGGGAGTGCACACTGAAGCTGGCTCATATTCATTTTTTCATCAACCAACACCCCCAAGTCCTTCTCCGCAGGGCTGCTCTGAATCTCTTCTCTGCCCAACCTCGAGCTGTGCCTGGGATTGCTCCCACCCAGGGGTAGGACCTTGTAGTTGGTATGGTTCAACTTCATCAGGTTGGCATCAGCCCACCTCGCAAGCGCATCAAGGTCCCTCTGGATGGCATTCCTTCCCTCCAATGTATCAACCTAACCACACAGTTTGTTCATTTACCTCTACTGCAGTGAAAATGCACCTTATTTCATAAAGTAATCTTTAACTTCAAATCCTAACTGTATTCTGATGCCTCTGTGCAACTGAAACATTTTCTAATACCAGATCTTTTGTCTGTTCAAGAACAGTGTAAATCTCTTCTCAGCTTTCTCCACAGTAACTGGAACAGGCCTTCTGCTGGCAGGGCTTGTATCCTAGCCCTGTACGATACCTGTGGCTTTTCCTGAGGAATTCTCTGGACTTTCTCTGGTAATTTAATTCCTCTTCACAACACTGAACCTTGAATTCTGAAAATGCAGCCTTCATTCTGGATTTCTGAATATTGTTTTATATCTGAATGTGTTGAAATGCATTTCATGAGATGGTAGTGTAGATTTACCATTTCCTCAAACTTTATATTATCCTTGAACTTTACCAGACTATCTACTGGTGACATAAATATTTCATTGACCTCCTGAGCAGCACTGGAGACAGACTCAGTAGCTGATAAGTCTGATAAAAATGAACATTATTAATACCTTCTCTTTAATGATTGATACAAATAAATTGCTATTTCATTAACTACCTAATGCAAGACCTGTTTATTTAGCATAATGTCGTATTTAAATTACATTTCAGAAAGCATTTATTTAGATGACTTGGAGAAATAGAGGCTTATTATAATAAGTATTCTTAGATCTTCACCATCCAAAACTGTGTATTTACTTGAGACCCAGAGGGCATACAATTAGATCAGGTTTTTTCCTTTGTATAAATTACCCTGCACTGGCAGCATGTTCCATTTGCATTATCCTGGCCATTCAGCTCACTTGGTCAGTTTTCTTCCAAAGCTCCCTACAATTATCTCAGGATTTAACAATTTCAGTGTTTATTACCACTGACTTTCAGTGAACTTCACAAGAGATCTTACTAATGGTATTTTGAAAGCAATGCTCTTTTATTCCCTGAAAGGATTTTGGCATACCCAGCATTAGGGTATGGTTTTGTGATCAAATTACTGCAAAGTAAACTAAGTTTGCACAAACATCATGATCCACAGTCCCCACCATACACATTCCTTGTCATGAATGAAGGGCAATTCTTTCTTCAACGAAAGTGAACTGTGGTACCTTGCATTTACCAGAGAGTAGTATAGATAAAGGTACATGCATAGAGACACCTGCTATAAAACTGCTCCTCTGCAATGACACACCTGCAGTGTACAGTGTTTCTGTGTGCACCCACATCCTTCAGCTGAAGCTGTATTCAAAATAATGTATTCCAATCAACATTCTTTGTGTAAATGACTGAGATGGCTTTTCCTCACATAAATCCTGATGATTTAGATTGTAATCCTCCAGGGAAATTATACATTTTCCCAATTCCATTGTGAAAATGCCACTCTGATTTTATGCATGTTAACTCTCCCATCACTCATCACCATTCCAGATGGAGAACCATAACTTACACAACTGTTTCGGTACACTGAAACTGCTCTGTGCCTCTGGTGATCCTCCAGAATATTCTCTTTTCTGAATCTGTTTCACTCTACTGTATTCTTTTCTGAGTTGGTGGGACTGGAGCTGACAGATGGAAGTGAAATATGGTTTTATACAGAGTGTTTACATTCTGTTCCTTTCCTAATATGCCATTTGCTTTTTGACTACCAAGGAGCAATGAGCATCCTGCTGATTTATAGCACAGGACTACTACGGTTGTGGCTTTTTTCTTTTAGTCCTGCTGTCGCTGAAACACCCCAGTGACCACCAATTGATTTTCCTGAATTCCAAGAGGTTACAGGCAGACAGCCTTGCTGGTTTGACTGAATGTACAGTTACAGTAAAAGAATGATGAAGAGTCAGAAACCCATTGTACTAGATGAAGTACCAGCAATTATTAAATTGATTCTTGCTTAGGACAGTCTCTTAATTTAGTCCCCACTACACATAATAAACAGATGAAAGAGGAAAATGAGCCAAGAGGTACAAAGGCACAACCGCGAGATGTGCAAATTTCACATTGTACTCATAATCAGTTATGGAATTTGGTGGTCTGTAGGCATTGTACTACAGACAGCTTCTACAGGGACATTTGAAAAACAACTTTTTGATGGCGTTTCTAAACATAAGGAGAAGCATGGGAGAACCATCATAATGCCTAAAGGACAGGCAAAGTAACTGGAATCAGGCAGATAGTCTGTTAAGGAACGTGCTTGCTCCATTGCACCATGAAGAGTGCATGGACCAAGATGAAACACTTGTGAATTTATTTTTACAGGGATTCCAGACTAGCTTTAATTTACCATTTGACAAGTCACCACACTGGCTCTCATCTTCTCTATAAAAGCCCTGTAGTGTTTTGCATTTACTGTTCCTCTGATTCTGCACTCAGAATTGGTATTTCATGAAGTCAAGAAAAAAAAAAGCATTGATCCACAATGTCTTCTCCCCATTCCCATTATTTAGCATTTCATACAGTTCTCAGCTATCCTAAGCAATCAATTCATAACACCAGCCACGATCAGAACCTTACCATATTAGATAGTGAGTGAACCAAGACTGGAAACTTAAGTTCCTTCCCAAGAAATCCTTTCTTTAAATCTAGTAGATTATACAGTGAGGAACATGGAAAGGTACAGAGAAGGCTGTAGAAAGAAACAAGTATTCAGTACACTAGCTCTTTAGCATGCTAATGTGGGATAGTTGCTGGGGTTTTTCAGGAGGAAGCTGAAGAAGAAAAAGGTGGTTGGCTTTGTAGCTGTTATGAGTAACTCCTCCCATGCTTGGGGGCAGTGGATAAAGGAGAGCACGAAGGAGCTTGTTGAAAACTTAACAAGTGGGAGATGAAGGCTGATATAATGGGCTGATGAGAGGCAGGATTCAATCTCTCAGCAGCAAAAGTCTCCTCCACCCGTCTGCTTGGGCTTTCCCAAAGATACTGGGTTGTTTGCTACGGTGCCAATGCAGCTCTGCACAGTCAAAAAAACATTAGCAGGGGAGAAACAGGAGGAGAGAAAGGAGCATGGAGCTAAATTACCAGGAGCTTTTACTGAGGAGGGAGTCTCCAACAGAAATTTCCCTTGGCTTGGCTTGAGGCCTGTTTCTGTTCACACTGGTGTAACTGGGAGTGACACTACTAGCTTTGATACTTATCACAAGCATTCTGGTTTTGTGATCCACAAAAGCTATCAGACCCTCTTCATATTGGGAAGGATAAGCAGTGGTGTGGTCACAGTCCACAACTATCTCTGCACAGAAAAACATTTAACCATAAGGAAATTTTAAATGTAAGCAGAGCACAGAAAACTGACAGAGGAAGTGAGATGTAAAAAAATCTCCCTTTACCCCTGATTAACACTAAGAGCAGAAACTGGCAAAAGTATAGACCTGTTGGCTTGTGCATCATTTGCTGCCTGCCCAGATGATGCTTCATTTCAATGGACTTTTAACTGTTTGGGGTGTTTTTTTTCCTAAAAAAAGTAGCACAGAATTCTAGTTTCAGCTCTGCTGAGGGGCTGAGCATCACAAAACCCTCAGAATCAAATACAATAAGCCAAAAGGACCTGTATTTTTCTTGACTCTTTGTGCCAGGTGTGAATCAAGAATGACGGACTATACCCAGTCTAAGCAAAAGGAAACTGGCTCAATGTTTCCTTTCTGTCTCATCTGCTGCTGCCTGATGTCAGTCCCTGCTGATGTCTCAGCACCTCAGGCTGGCTCTATCTTCCTTCCCAATGCTGACTCCAGTGCTTGTTGTTACGTGTTTTGCCTGCACAGCAAGTTCCCAGCCTGCCTCTCTCAGATCATCACTTCGCTGGCTGGACCTGCTTCTCTGCTTCAAGACACTCCCAAAAGCTGGGGCCTCCATAGGTCTCTATGCACCAGCAGAGGGAACTGCCTGTGAGGAAGCAAGGCTCTATCACTGGCTAGTGAGATAGGATCTCTGTCTGACACCCCATGCTTGTGTGCAAGTATAGGCACAATTTGCTGGGCTTAAGCACCTTGTCATTTCATCACCCTGGATATCAGCAAGAAGAAAAAGGCCACACAGACGGAATAATTTAAACCTGCTGGACGGCAGAGAGTCACAAAATCCCTCTGTCCTATAACGTCTAAAGACCTTCCAAACTCAGGTCAAGAAATTAATCAAAGCAATTTTGAGAATCAAAGAAGCAGCAAAAGGTAAATCCAAGAGAAGAATGTAAAGCACAGTTTCCAAACAGTGGTCCAAGAGGCACACTGGACCCATGCACCGTGTTCAATGACAACACTTACACTTCTTATGAGGGGATGTGGAAAATTTTCAGGTTTCCAAAACGTCTAGAACCCTCAAAGCTTAGAAATTATTAAAAAAAGAAAGAAAGGTCTGATAATATAGAAAAGATTCTATGAAAACAGGTTGCTAATATTCAGGAAGGGTCAGTTTTAGAAGAGGACAGTAATGCCCAAGATCAAACTACCTGAGCAGACGTTGTGACAATATGACATGGAAAATATTTGTTCGCTCTCAATAAAATGTTGTAGTAGGTAAAAGATTTGGGGAGGGACCTGTTTCCTGAAATGTGGTTTAAGATGAGGTATAAGGACAGGGTTTTTCAATTCTGCATTGTGTGAAAGAGGGACAGCTAGTGACTTCTAATCCTGCTGCAGCAGACTGAATGATTTGTACTAACAGTGACAGATATGCTCATCCTTTCCAGAACCTACTCCTACATATATTAGCTGTCTTTACTAAAAATTGCACTTCTACTGAGAAAGGATCTCTCATTCTTGCCAATCTCACAGTAATGTGCCTGTAGCTCTTTACGTTTTCAGGTGCACTCCAGAATCTCCTGGTTTAGCCATACCACATTACCATGGGAATTTTATAAGAGCTGCGGCAAAGGATGCTGGATATCTTCCTACTAACTGCTCTTCTCAACAAGCAAGGCTCAGGTATGTTCCACAGAACCACATGGTGAAACGTGGCTAATACTCTGAACAAAACCCTTTCTCAGCCACAACTGTGTCTGCTGAGTCTTCACAGCAATTATTTTTCCTCTTTCAATTTTCCTTTCTGTATTTTCTGCTGAAGTCGCTCTGTGTTCTCCTTCTCAAGGTTCTCTCAGTTTTAGGCTGTAGGCTCCAAGCCTGGGTTACTGTTAAAATTTCTGTTTGGAAGACCAAAATAAGGGATTTGTTATTCCTGCTACAATGTCACATATATAGCTCCCAGGCCTTTTCTTTTGGTCATCTGACTAGTCTGTACTGATCACCCCGTGTTAAAGCACCTGAGTGAATGTGATCCCATTCTTTACTCTACGTGGTCTTATATGGATCTCAGTCATCATTTTAAAAAACCCTGTATGTCTGCCCTCTGTAGTCTGCGTTTCACTTCATCTGAAGTCATGATCATCACGAGAAACTGCTTCAATTCATTTAATCAATTCACTCATCAAGCTTCCAGAGATTACAACTTTACCTTCCATTATTACATGCATCTGTCATTTAAACCTATGAACTCGCAAAATAAACTCTTTCTATGTCTAAGGTGAGTAGTACATGTCTTGAATGCTACAAGCATGTGGCATAGTAGAATTGGTCAGCACCTCAGAACACCTACTGGACTTCCACCCACCTCTGCTTAATAGTCAGTGCAAGGGATCCCACAAAATATTCTTTGGAGAATCAGGGATTCAGCCAGATGTTCAGAATGTCCAGGAGATCTTCCCACAGGCCGGAGGAAGGGAAAAGTAGCAGAAAAAATTACATGTAATTTCCCTTGTGAAGTGGTTATTGAGACTGCACCTGAGCGTGTCTATCTTAGATGTCCTATGCAATAACAGGTCTGGAGTGGCATGTGTAAATCCAACCTGCAAGAGTCACTAGGGCAAACCTGATGTTTGCATCTACCGAAAAGTGAAATACAATACTGCATGCAAAAGAGGCCTCTTACAGAGAGCAGATTACCTAAAGAGACAGAAGCACAGAATCGTTTAGGTTGGAAAGCACCATTAAGATCATCGAGTCCAACCATTAAATTATCACTGCCAAGTCCACCACTAAAACATGTTCCTAAATACCATGTCTATGACAGCAACACTTACGCCAACTCAGTCCCTTTCCTTGGGTTATTATTTATTAGCCAGCAGGTATACAGAAGTCTGAAACAGAGAACTTCAAGAAAAGGTCCAACAGTGTAAGGTATAATTTGGAGAAGAACTACATGCTGCCCTTGACTTTTACCTTCCCTCACATCCTGATTTTAGAAAAGCACTCCTGAAACTCCTCTTCCTCATTAGGGTTACAAAAATCCAGCAAAATGGGTTCCACTAAGCAGTCCAAAAGCATTCCACTTAGCTATAAAATACAAAGAAGTCCAATCCTGGAAGGTTTGGAGGTGAACTTCAGTTGCTTGGAAAGCTGTGATTGCCTTACAAATGACGTACAGAACAAGGGTGTCTGTTCTCAGCCATGACTCTGCTCTGGCACAATCATACCAGACTGTGGGATGTGACATTTTCACTTTTTCCTCTGACATTCAATCTTCCCTACAACCACACAAGGAGTGTAACTTTGTTTTCCTCAGAACACTACTATTTCCACTGCCACGTGACAGCAAATAAAACTCTTAGTCCCTCAAATACAACCCTTAAGCCCCTCACATAAAAGGGACTTAGGCCAAAAATGAAAAAAAACCTTTCTCCCCAAACCGCAGCCCTGCTGTGGTTTTGCAACAGAGTGAAGGTGTGCTGCCTTTTCTGCCTGCGTGCCTCCTCCTCCAGTGAAAACATACGCTATCGTAGGCTGCAGAAAGGCATCACAGGCCACCAGTGCTCTGCACTGCTGCACTGCTCTGAGCTGGGGCTAGTGTGTTGTTGAGAGTTGTCTCGATCACAACTGAACTTACTGAAACTTCCATGAAGTAGACGTTTTCAGCAGAAGGATGCTATAGGCACTTCTGTCCCTTTACAAGTGCCTCCTTCCCTCTAACTGTTTTAGAAGATAGAGAACTTCAGTGAACCTGGGTCCTCAGGCCAGACACAAGCCATAATTGACCTCTATTGACCTTATGCAATTTAGGAACACAAGACCTTCCCCTTCTTCCATGCTCACACACAAAACTCAAGGCCTATCAGACAAGCTCACATCTGCGGAAAAAACTAAGTGAGAATATGCACGTGTGCCTGTGCACGCATGTGTCCACAAGCATCTGTCTGTGCTTTTGCATGTACGTGCATGGATGTCTGTGTCGCTGCTTGCAGGCCGTCAGCAGGCAGCTACACACCCATGCATGTGGAGTGAGGGCACAGCAAGGAAAGGTGCAGTGGGCCTCAGGAGCTGTTTCATGGCTCTTTGCCTACTGCAGACCACGGCCCTTCCAGCACTACCACCAGTCCTCTTTGCATCAGTCTCTTGTCTACATATCCCTACCATGTTTCTTATCAAAAAAGGCCAGATCAGGCTCTCTCATAGGAAGCTGAGTCAGGCTGTAAGATCTCTTCCTGAAGACACAAATAAGTTCTGAAATAGCCAACCCTTTGGGCTTTCCCAAAGGAGATGGGACAAAAGTCTGGTGAAGGTTCACTAAGCAGTTTTGATCACGCTACCCCGAGGACTGACAGGTCTCTTCCGTCACCATCCACAATGCCTGCATTCTGTTCCCCTTTCCCCCTTGCCCATCCCGCCTCATGGGACTCTTCTTTCTCCCATGACAGTCACGGCATGGCTGAGAGCTCCTGCTCCATTATGGTGCCTTTCTTCTTTGAAGCAGCCATCTCCTGGCCACAAGACTGCCTGAAGAAGTCCCTGCCCCAGATCCCAAGCGCCCAGCCCTACACAGAGAAACAAGGACAGGACCTCCCCAGCCCTTGCCCGCCAACTCATGTGGTCATTCGGGTACCCCAGGAGGTGCCTACACTTCTCCTACCTTCCCAGGTGAGCCAGGGCAGGTGGTGGGTCGTGCTCTCCGGCTCTCCGCTCCCCTGGACGTGCCTGCAGCCTGATTCACTGGCACCTCCAAGCCAGCGAGAATCAAGCTCCACCCAGGGCAGAGGGTGAGTAAGAGCGAGAGAAAGGCAAACTCCGGAGAGTTATTCCCTCCCCAGGATTGCAGGGGAGCCAGAGATAAGGGCTGCACATTCCTGAGCCGCAGGCGGCCTCTCCCTTCCCGTCTGCCCTGAGCCTGTCCGACCAGCTCGGGCCTGGCTGTGGAGCAGGCCTGGGAGCAGCCTCAGAGCTGGCAGCCAGGCAAGGGCCCTGGCCAGCGGTCCCAGGCTGGGCCCGGCACGCTCAATCCCGCAGCCACTCAGAGAAGAAGGACTCGGGTTTATCAGGGACTTCCCATTCTCCGGGGTCCCTTTCGGGGAGACACCACTGTGCTGCAGCAGTAACTCCTGGGCAATGGCACCACTGCAGCAGGAGCAGGCAGGGCACTGTGCCTTCCTCTTCCACAGCAGCAGCTTCCACCCGTGTGCCTCGAGCTCCTTGGAGTGCCGTGCCAAAGGTGCCCGAAGCCAACCCGTGACCCCCCGTGTCCCTGAAGGTGCCGTGCAAACGGCATTTGCGGCCGCACCGGTGCCCCCGCCTCCCTGCTGCCCTCGCCCCTCGGGATGCCTGGTGGAGCAGCCCCTCCTGGAGCCGGAGTCACTACGGGCGCAGGCGGAGAAGGGTTAAGCGAGATTCCCCGCAGCCCCGGGCGTGGCAGCTCCTGTTACTTCACCTTTCATGTTCTATCTTATTCAGCCTGGCAAGCGCCGCGGCTGCTGTGTGCCGGGCGGTGCCCGGGCGGCTGGGAGGGCGCGGCGGGAGGCGGCTCCGCGGGAGGCGGCGGTGACTCAGGCCGGGCAGCCCGGTTCTGGCGAGCCCTGGCACCGCGGCTGGCGGGGGCGAGGCGGGCGCCATGTTCTAGGTGCGGGGAGGGAAGCGGGATCACAGCGGTCTGGGGGAGCTGGTTTTCATTCTTCTTTTCAGCCCTTCCTCCGTCGCCGCTCGCAGCGCTCATCGAGGGCAGGCGGCAGCGGGAGAGCTGCGGGCAGAAACCCGGCCTCCGGCGGCTGAGGGGAAGCGCTGTAACTTAGCGTTCATGTGCAGTTAGTGCCTGCCTGCACATCCCGGGCTGCGCGCTACGGGCCGCGCACTTGTACGATAACTTGGTGCGTATATTATAAAAAGTAATGTTAAGGGGCCGTGATGAGAGGAAGTGTCCTCGGGGTTTGTCAGTAAGCATGATGATGCAGGCTTCAGTAATGTCTTTGTGGGCTGTTTTTCCGATAGGAATTTGCTTCACTCAGTGCGATGGATGGAGAGTGGCTGCTGAGGAGAGAACCAGTCAATATTGCTTTTAATCATCCTCTACTGTGTTGCCCTGGGCTTTATTCACCACATGCCACTTAAACACCACGTTGAATGGAGTTATTAACTTCCACACAGGTGTCGCTGTGCTGTTCAGCAGTATCCTACTGGAATGCTTCACAAACAGCAATTAACTTCTTGGGACTCAATTGGGCTGTGATGGTGTGATTATCCCTGTTTTGGAGGAAAGGAACTGGAGCAGGAATATTTCTTTAAAATGCTCCAGTTACTGTGAGTAGTTCAAGATTTCAGGACTCACACCTTTTAGGGTCTCTAGCAGTGGGGGATAGAAGGAATGCAAGGTGGATGGACATCACTACATGTAGGACAATGTCCTGTCATTTCTTAAATTTTCAGTGATTTTAGCCTCAAGTAACTGCTTTCCAGTTGCATATTATTGTGTGACTAATTTATCTTCCTCTCAAGTATGTTTGTGTATGTCCCAGAATATTTTTTTTTATAAGGCTTTTATGTTCAGTTCTTGATTTTAATGTGCAGGTTGCTGTCTGTGATTGAAAAGGCAAGATCAAAGACATGTGTTTTGAAGTACAAGTAAGTGTAAGCAAATTTACACTCTGATAGACTGAAGTTCCGTAGTGCTATTGGGATGATTAGTGCAGTGCTGTGGTTTTGATTTTTAGCCTGGGAGCAGCGCTGATAACACCGATGTTTTTAGTTACTGCTCAGTAATAGTTTACTCTGACCAAGGACTTTCTGAGCCTCATGCTCTGCCAGGGAGGAGGAGAAGCCGGGAGGAAGCAGAGACAGGACACCTGACCCAAACTGACCAAAGAGGTATTCCATACCACAGCACGTCATGCCCACTATATAAACTGGGGGCAAGTTACCCAGAAGGATTAGATCACTGCTCGATCAGGGCTGGGTATCAGTTGGTGGATGGTGAGCAGTTGTATTCACTTCCCTTGTTATTTCCCTTATAGAATCATAGAATCATAGAATAGTTAGGGTTGGAAAGGACCTTAAGATCATCTAGTTCCAACCCCCCTGTCCATGGGCAGGGACACCTCACACTAAACCATGCCACCCAAGGCTCTGTCCAAACCGGCCTTGAATACCGCCAGCGATGGTGCATTCACAACCTCCCTGGGCAATTCATTCCAGTGCCTCACCACCCTCACAGCAAAGAATTTCTTCCTCATATCCAGTCTAAACTTCCCCTGTTTGAGTTTGAACCCATTACCCCTTGTCCTATCACTACAGTCCCTAATGAAGAGTCCCTCCCCAGCATCCCTAGTAGGCCCCCTTCAGATACTGCAAGGCTGCTATGAGGTCTCCACACAGCCTTCTCTTCTCCAGGCTGAACAGCCCCAACTTTCTCAGCCTGTCTTCATACGGGAGGTGCTCCAGTCCCCTGATCATCCTCATGGGCCCTCATGTGGACTTGTTCCAACAGTTCCATGTCCTTCTTATGGTGAGGACACCAGAACTGCACACAATACTCCAAGTGACGTCTCACAGAGCAGAGTAGAGGTGCAGGATCACCTCCCTCAACCTGCTAGTCACGCTCCTTTTGATGCAGCCCAGGATACGGTTGGTTTCTGGGCTGCAAGTGCACACTGCCAGCTCATGTACATTTTCTCATCGACCAACACCCCCAAGTCCTTCTCTGCAGGGCTGCTCTGAATCTCTTCCCTGCCCAACCTCGAGCTGTGCCTGGGATTGCTCCCACCCAGGTGTAGAACCTTGTAGTTGGCATGGTTAAACTTCATCAGGTTGGTGGTAGCAGTAGTAATTTGTGTTATACCTTAGTTACTGGACTGTTCTTATCTTAGCCCGTGGGAGTTACATTCTTTTGATTCTCCTCCCCATCCCTCTGGGAGCGGGAGGGGGGAGGAAGAGGGGAGGGAGTGAGAGAGCGGCTGCATGAGTTACGGCTGGGCTTAAACCACAACAGACAGTCTCTCCCAATCTAGACCATCAGATGATTTTTGCATATTCTATGTGCATACAATTTCGAATTTGGGTGTTTATCCAAATAGCAGCCAGTGCAAAGAGTACTTGGTCAGTTAGATGTTCTTGTGGTTAACACACTGCTGAGGAACTATTTTACAGTATTCTGTAAAGTTAAGGTCTGATTGGTTAATCCAGGTCATCATCCAGTGTGATAGGGATTGAATCCTCGAGGAGAAATTTACTAATTTTTGCTGTTATCTGAGAGTATAGCTTAAGAAAGAAGTAATAGAATAAAGTCAGAATAATTTGGTTGGAAGAATCTCTTGAGAGTCATCTGATCCAATACCCTTACTCCATGCAGAACTCACTAAATCAAGTTACTCAGTGCCTTGCTTGTTTGGTTTTTGAGTATATCCAGAGATCCCACATCCCCTGTGGTTCCTATTCCTGCGCTTGACACCTTCACGGTGTTTTTGTTTTTTTGGGGGGTGTTGGGGTTTTGTTTTTTGCTGGTTTTTTTTTTCCCCTAATATTTAATGGGAGTTTTCTTTAAAGCCGCTTATGTCTGGGAGTTTGGTAATATGTCTAAACTACACATTGACTGCTCCAGTTTTATGAACCTTTAGCAAAAGAAGTGTATATGTAAAACAAAGCTTTCCAAAATACTTTAATTTACCTAACATTATATCCAGTCTCTTGCTCAGGTCCTGCTTTGACTGTTCTTCATCCACAAGCTGATCTGAACCTTCTGTGCTGTCTTGATAATGTAGGCAGGTTGTGGCAAAAGACAAGCAGGGCTGTGTGTGTCACTTCCATCCTGCTTATCTTTGAGTCTGTGGCATCTGACCATTTACCACTAGTACAAAGAAGACTGACATGGTAAGTAAAGGTCTCTTATAGAGATGTAGGTGATTCCTTCCCTGACTGATTACCAGCAGTTCAGTCATAACTGGCGCTACAGTTCTAGTGCAGCATCTCCAAGCAGTGAAGAAGGATGCATGTCAGACTCGCAGACAGGAGTGCAGCATAGGATACACTTCCTGAATTACTCTGCTGCTGCCAATGCTGAAAAAGCAACTTTAGCAGCTTTGCCTTAAAGAAATGCCAAGGTCCTTTCATATTCAGCTCGTAAGTCTGACTGGTCACATTAATCTCTTAATTTGTCAGAATTTCTTCCTTTTATAAGTAAGCAGCTTGGATACAGGACTGTTTTATTCATCCTTCCAATTAATTTAAACTGAAACATTGAAATGGAGGTTTGTGCATTGGGTTGGTTTTATGGTCAGTTACAATAAAATCTTCCTTAGCAAACCAAAAATTTAAAGTGCACATCTTTCTGCTGGTTCTGGGATTATTCTGTGAGAGGTTGTTCGTTGTCACCTGTGTGGCTGCTGAGGCCCAGCCAGTTGTAACTATCTTCTTGTTTTCCAGTCTGTGTCTGGGAAGTTAAGGGTTTTCATAATTCTCAGTAGCATTATTCATCTTTTAATACCTGCTGATACTGTTATATGGATATAAACCTTCTGATGCTATTAGCAAACTCCTGGTAGACTTTTTTTCTCAAATTCGCATGCACATGAAGAGATCACTTTATCCATTATTTGCTTTCTTTACATTATGTGCTTGTACATACAGTTCGTGCCCTATGATCTTTACCTTCATTTCCTTCTTTCTTACACAGAAAATATCTTTCAAGTTCATGCTCCAGTAATGATAATTATTTTTTTTCTTTCTTACAATGCAGAGTTTTGTGCTTAAAGCTTGGCCTTAGACTATTTCTTGTGGTTCTTGGGTCTCCTGGATGACTGAGCAGATAACTTCGCACTGGAGTTTGGGATACCTGGGTCAGAATCTGGCTTTAGAGTGCTTGAAAGCAGTCAGGAATGCTTCATGCCTGCAGTATAGCTGCTGCATGGATTTGTTTTGTTTAATTCAGCCACCGTGTCTTCAATTCTTCTCCTTTGTATTGATCTGCTGTAGGATGCTAGAAGATGGAGATGCATAGACAGTAGGGAAGGAAGAAACTCTGTGAAGGCAAACACATTCGTGGCTGAGGCAGATCTGTCGAGGTAATGATTCATCAGTTCCTTGGCTGCTCTCCCTGTGGAAAGAACAATTTTGCACACTAGTGAGTACAGAATTCTATTTGATTATTTAAATCTTTGAGATAACATATCTTTCCTGGCATCAGTAAACTGCATTGGATCTTTCTTGAGACCCAAAAAAGTGAGCAGGTTTCTGGTAGTGTCTTGGTTATGATACAGGTATTGAAAGCAGAATTTATCAGACTGAACGTTGGTGACTGCTGCATAGGTGTCTACATCAGGGCAGGTCATCCCATGCTCATTTCATGTCTTTGGAGGTCTTGTTAATATGTCCATGGATGCAATTCAGACCTTCAAAACCAGAAAGGTGAACTGCAGCTAAGTCCAAACCACCTGCAGATAGCTAAATTTAGATCAGATAAATAGCTCTCCTAGTCTGAAAATCAGATTCAGAATGAGTTGAACCAAACGTGGCTGTAAGGAAAGGAGTTTCAGTGTGAGTTTTGGGCTTTTCTCTGTATGACACTGAAATATGAATTGTTGAACCCTCCCCTCCCTCCCCCAGGAAGTTAAATTGAGACTATTTCACAAAAAAAAAAAAAAAATCCACAAGGCTTCAGTATGTGGCTTCCTTCCTATTATTCCTTAAATAATATAAACTTGTAATAGAGTCTAAAATAATCTGTAAAGGAACTTAAAATCCATGTGAACTTTGGTCTAGGTTCTATCAGCAAGCAAGGTCTTATTTTAATTATCTATCGTGGATATTTGTTACTTGAGGAAAATCCCAGTGTAATGGCCTTTACCTTCATAGAGTTTATGGTAAAAACAAACTCCGTCACTGTTCTGTGTCAGCCTTCTGTGTTTAATCTAGTTCATTTTGCATTGAGTCTGATCACCTGTATTTGACTAAGGTATTTCTCAGTAATGTAACTAAAATAAACACATCACCTTTCAATCTTATCTTTAGTTTATTAAATAAAGTGAACATTTTAAAATCTCTCGTTTTCTGGTTCTCCCTGTCCTTTAACCTGCATTTGTGGGCCACCTTTGCTCCATCTTTTCAAAACTGATTTAAAAATTTGATTATCAAACTGGACACTTTTATTCTTAAGTTCACTATGTATACACAAATACATCACCAAAATTACAGTGCTATTCCAAGGTCTGTGAACATTATTTGAGTAGATTTGACATCTCCTCAGGCAATTTCTGTTGCACTCCTGAGCAAAAATTACCTAGAATGGCTGATTTCAAGAAGGGTATTCCTAATGGTCTAAAGACACCTTCACCATCACACTCTAACATGATGGTATTACCTGCATCTTTCTAGTCTGTCATTAGTTACAAAGTTTTGCTGCTTTTTTTATTCTGAAGGTTGTTTTCTGTATTACTTCCAAGATAATATTGTTTTTAAAGAATCCTCAGCCTTTGCATTCATTTGTAGTTTTTGTTTGATTTTTTTACTAATTGTAATGCATGTATGCATTGTTATACTGGTTTAGTTTAGTAATGCAGCTAGCTAATTGCTGTTTGTAACCAGTGTCTTCACCAGGGCTCTTTTGTGCTAACTGCCTTCAGAGACAGTAGTAAAGGGACATCTGCTGCCCCAGATTGCTTATGATCTGTGTTCATGACATGATGCCACAGGGGGAGTGTGAAAGAGTGGAACGGAGTGAACTTGATTTCAGATTGTAGCAGTTGTTACAGATGTTAGATTTCAGCGCTCTGAGCAGCAAATGAGGCCAAGAGTGTCATAGAAAAGGTGGGCAGGCCACTCATCCTGCTCACACCAGTACAAGAGTTTGCTACTTGTATCCTGGAGAATTTTGTCTGGATCTGTCTTGTAACTTGGTGATACACTGAGCTGAACCTAACACAGCACAAATGTGTGTGTGATCAGTAATGGCATATTGGGTATTGGTTGTGGTGTATATTGGGTTTATATGGCAAGGTTCTGGTAGCTCGTAGGCTGCAGAGCTGACTTCTGTAGGAAGGCACCAGGAGCCTCCCCATGTCAGATGGAGCCAGTTCTAGGTGGCTGGTGAGGGACCCACCACTGGCCAAAGCCCATCAGTGTTGTCAGGAGCACCTCTGCGATAAGAAATGTAAGAAAGGGTAAAAGCTGCTGTGCAGCTGCAGGGAGAGCTTTGCTGCATTGCTCTCCTAAGGAAGCAACGCAGTACACAAAGTTGTTGATCAAAGTTGTTAATCAAGTACGTGCTGGAATATTTCTGTGAACTCCATTTTTGGCAGTACCCTGACCAGAAGTACTATCAGGGATCCAAACAGCTTTTAGGAGGGCATTGCAAAACAGATTTGTGAAGTGCCACAAAATTGACACTTGGATCTTAACAGTTTATGCTTACTTGGCAAAGTGACTCTTTTTTTGCCTTTTGCTTAGGGACATTCAGGGTTCTGATCTGCAAAGGTGTAAATGTGCATAGTAAACTGCATACACATTCACCTTCATGAGTCAAGTAACAGCAGCAGTGGCAGATGCATGAATGAAACTGTGGCATCAAGTCATTTTGGTGGATTTTACGTAGTGATTTCTCTTGTAAAATTAACACATATAAAACCACTTTTATTAAGCCACACAATTGGAGAGAAAATGAAGCCACAAAGCTTCCATTTCCGGTTGTTGCTGCAGCACGCAGGCTTACCAGAGGTGGGAAGAATAGTGAAAATGAAAAAGAAATTGAATAGCTGAGATGCCAATATTATACATAAGCTGTAAATCGATGTAGGAAAACCAGACCAGAATAATTGGCTGAGAGACAGAACAAATTCATCCAGACTTGAGGAAGCTGCTTAAAGTATGATTATTCCATGAAAAATGCTATTGGCTTTCTGTGGGTGATCTGCAATAATAAAGATGCTGTCCATTGGTATGTACTGGATTACATCCTGTATTTCATTGGAATTCTGTTTCCAACACCTGCATTGGCCACTTCACCTTAAACCTTGTTAAATGAAATTTTGGTTTTAAACTTTGGCACTGTTTCCTGATCCAGTTCACGTAATGAGCTCTCCTGATCCAGTTCACATTAATGGCTCTGCAAACTAGGGCACTGGCACAACTGGCAAGAAAGGAAAAAAACATATTAGAACATGGGGATGCATGTCCAAGGCTGTCTTGTCCTCAGTCCAACTCCAGATTTTTGTTTGTGTAACACAGATGAACCTGGCCAAACTACAGGAGAAAGACATCAACACTGCTTCCAGGGCATTGGTGTTCATGTCTCTCCTTTGGGCTAGCAGAAAATGACAGCCTCTGCTTGAAGGACCACTGCCTCTAACTGGGCAAGGTGGAATCTGTGGCCAGGAAGACAGTTGCTCAGAACCATTCTCATCAGTAACTTATTCAGGCTGTATCACATCATGAGAATCTGGCCTGACAGGAGCTTGTCTTTATCGTGTCCTCACTCAGTATGCCTCTGAGGCTTCAGGGACCTAACAGTTCTCTCTTTGTCCACTGCTGTCCTGACCGAGAACTGTTGTTAGCAAGTTAGGAGGGAAGTACAAACTGGAAACTACTCATAGTGCTGTTGTCAGTAACTTATTCAATCATTGTACTTTTTTTTTTTTTTTTTTGTAATTGAATTGTCTTTGTTCTGGTTTGAAGGTGTTATCTGTGCCATTGCTCAGACCAGCCAAGAGGTTAGTGCTTGTTCTTTAGAAAAGACAGTTGCCACTGGCCTTCTACAGCAATATGCTGGCTGGTGGGGTCTTTCTAGCTGTGGGGAATTAACAGTTTCCTAGCAGAGAAATTGGAAAGAAGGCAAGTTTGGAGATTGTCAGTGGTTTTGAGGGTATGATGCAACAGGCCCCACTGTTTTCTTGTTTGGATAGGCTGAGGAGATCTGTCTTTGTTTTCTGAAATGCTGACTAAAGGTGACCTGCAGAAGGGACTTGTGTTTTGCCCTGAACAAAGTTCATTCACTGTATTTCTAGATGGTGTGCGATCCCACTGCACATGTTGTGCCATGCTTTCTGGCCCTCCTTGGTACTTTTTAATTTCCCTAAAGCTATTTAACCACATCCATATCTGAGTTAGAAACTGAACCTCAGAGCTCGCATCATTTTAGAAATGGAGATCAATGACAGTGATGTAATTCTCAGATGGGAAGGACATTTTCATACAATAGCCAGAGGACAAACACAGGAAGAGCAGAGACTAAACATGAGCATCTGGTGTCAGTATCAGGGTCCTGAGTGTACCAGTATATCTTAATGGCCCACACCAGTCTCTCTTAGAGCCTTTACACAAACCTTCTCCCCATGGGCCCAGGAGCTCCATTTCAGCTCAGATCTGGGCCTTCTATCCTGCTTGAGCCACATCATAGAGGTACTGGTGTCCAACCCAGCAACAGTCATGCCTGTGCCTGGGCATGACCCCCACAGATGTGGACCCCAACCCATGGCTGACTGTCCAGCTTTATCTCACACCTGCCTTGTTCTTATGGACCTGCCTTGGTATCACTGTGCCTGACACTGGTCACCATCAGCAGACCTGACCTCCCAGTTTGACTTCAGACCTGCCTTGTCACCACACTAGACCCCGTGTAGTGGAAGGTGTCCCTGTCTGTGGCAGGGGTTGGAACTGGATGAGCTTTAAGATTCCTTCCAAGCCAAACCGTTCTATGAGGGTGACCTGCGGAACAGAACCTCATCTTGTTCTTTGAGTTGCTTACTTTAGTGTTTCAGATCCCCTGGACTCTGTTATAAGATGATGATGAATGTTCTTTTTGACTAAAGACCTGTGACTAATCTTGTCTGCCATTTCTGGTTTTGATCTGTTCCAGGCACTTCATTTATTTTATTAGATGATCTGGGTTACGTGCAGCTTCACTTTCTCCCTTCTGTCTAGCCTGAAGTTGTTTAACAGATCTTCCTGATTTTATTCCAAGTCAGTATCAAGAAGTTGCAGGTACTAACTGGTGCTCAGTACTGAGCTTCTTTTTGATGCAGTGGACATGTGCTGTGTCTCCAGTCTGTGATTGCTGAACTGTGCCTTGCTGACAGATAATGAGCTTTCATACCATTCCCTTCCCAAGTGTGACTTTGAAGAAGCCCAGCATTATTGTAATGAGCAGCACCAACATCTGAATGGAATTACAGGAGTGGGACCATGAATGTAGTCTTGTACAGTTTCACTATTATAAGTTGTTTGGTTTGGGTTTTTTGTTTGGTTGGTTTTGCATTGGTTTATGTATGTGTGGTTGTTTTTTATGAAACTGCCTTAATGGGCCAGATGGGGAATAAAAGAGGAAGAATCACTGTTGTCAGGATCTACTATATAGTAGCACTTTTTGGGTACCGATGGGGGGTGGGTACTTGTAGTGGCTTTGTTGCTGCTGTTTACTTGTTTCTCACCAGAGTGCTCAGCTCCCACTGCCATCCTTTCCTTCCGGGGAAGAGTGTGGGAACTGACCGAAGGCTCCTGTGATCAGGTAACTTAGCCTTAACCTGTGCCTAGACTGGGAAATCCCCAGTGCAAACGGGGTAGCTGAACATCCGCTGGGATCTGATGAAGAGAAGACACACATCGCGCCCCGCTCGCAGCCTTCAGCCCTGCCCGCTCCTTGCTCCCTCCTCCCTCGGCTTTGCTCGGAACTGCCTGAGAACCGCCCGGAGCCACCTGGGAATTCGAGAAGAGAGAACAGCGGCCCCTGCTCGGCGAGGCCTCCGGCATTACGGCTTCGCAAGCGGACGGGTCCGCGAGGCCGACAAGCGCCCGCTGCGGGCGGCAACGCCGCTGCCGCATCACCGTGCGTCGCCTGGCGGTGTCGCGCCGTCGCCGTTACCCGTGGGGCGTAACAGCTCGCGAGCTCCGGCTGCTTGTGGGGCCGGTGCCCCGTGGCGGGTACCCGGCCGGGCAGGTGGCTCCGCTGCCTGCGCTTCTGGCAACACGAGACTGCCCCGGACCCTCCCTCCCCATCGGCGGTAGCGGTGAGGAGGGTCGCTGCTTTCAAGCGGGTTAATGCCGAAATCATGGAATCAGCTGGGTGGAAAAGACCTTCGAAGATGATGAAGTCCAACCGTTGCCCAGTACTGCCAAGGCCACCACTAATCCATAGCACTGAGGCCTCGTCTCCACGGTGTATGAACATTTGCAGGGATGGTGACTCCAACACTGCCCTGGGCAGCCTCTTCCAATGCCTGAGCACCCTTTGGGGAAGGAATTGTTCTTCATCTCCATCTAAACTTCCCCTTTCACAGCTTGAAGCCGTTTCCTTTTGTCCCATCCCGTGTTTCTTGGGAGCCCAGCCCAGCCCCTCCTGGCTCCATCCTCCTTTCAGGTACTTGTAGAGAGCAATAAGGTCCCTGCTCAGCCTTCTCTTGGTGTCCGGAATGAGCTAAGATGTACTAAGCATCAGAGAAGTACTGAATCCTTTTGTACTGTTTAGTGAGGTAATGGCAGAGAAAGTACTCAAAAACATCAGTGTACTGGTAGGACACACAAACCAGACTTTGCAGCTTTCCTGTGAAGGCGAACAGGAATTGTCCATGATTGTGCAGCTAGAAGGACTGTCAGCGGATTTAGCAGGGCAGGATTAGCAGCATAGCTGAATAGTTTGTAATAGAATAGAATTCTCCCACAACATCTCTTTGAAAAAAAAGAGGTTTTTTCACATCCCAGAAAACTTGCTGGTGAGAAGGGTTTTGTCTGAAGCCTTGCTTGGTAAATCTGTATGAATATGATTAAATGTTTGCTGTCTGTTTTCATCTGACTCAGCAGTTTGCACTGCAACCTGTTGTCCCTTTCTGGCTCCCTGCTCAGTGTCCCACTTGCAGTGGCAAGGGGCAGGTGGGTTTTTCCTAGGCCTTGTTTCTCTGCTCAGGTGCTGTACCAGGTAGATTGAAGCTATGAATTCTTATCTGGTGTATTTAAGTTATTTACTTAGAAAATTTTACCCTGATGCATGATGGAGATAGATACTGCCATGGGTTGTTCTGCTTTTGCATTTCCCTACCTCAAGGGTGGGTCATACATGACCATACACCTCTGAAGCGGAGTTTGGAAGCCATGTTATCCTTTTGCTAAAGTGCTTGCTCTTACACTAATCACTGGATTTGGGACTTGAGAGTTTTTGTTGAGAGTAGGGACCTGGGCAGTTTTTTTCTTTCTTCTCTGGGCTGGAGCATGGCTTTCTCCCTCGGGACTCTGGGAATATATTTCACCTAATGAATTTTCTTCTTTTGACAACACATGGGTGTGTTCCCTGCTCCAGGCATCTGGTGGTGGTGGTGTATCTGGAGAATGCAAAAGCTTCAGGTCATTTAGTTGCAAGTATAGTTAACAAGGTGAAGTGAGATAGAGAGTGCAAGACATTTTCACTTGTCCTAGACTTTGGATTCTGTGGGAACACAAATGTGACTTGGGCTCTTATATGAGGGGCAAAATGTGTCAGGCATAGAATAGAAATCCTCAAATACTATCAGAATTCTGGGCTTTTATACTTTGTCAGTTTAGAGGTGGTCATGTCTGAAAATATATTTCTGGTTGTGCCAGCAGGCTGCTGAAATGCTACTCAGGAAAATTTCTGAAACATACATTGTATTTTGAATAGAAGCTCTACTTTTTTTATCTAGCTTATAAAGTTCAGCATGTGATGGAGAATAGAAAGGGCCTTATAAATGTAAATGAAGGAAGAATAGTTACTGGAGGTAGTATGAATATTTAGCAGCTCTGTTCTTATTTTGGGAAGTTTTGCCAGTTTTCTGCACCACAGTTGCTTTCTACAATCCAGGTGAGATGGCCTCGTTCAGCATCCTTCCTGTAAGCAGTAACAGGCAAGTGAAAACCTGCTTGTCTAACTGGCAAACCAAGCATTGGGCATCCTGGTTAGAGGAGGAAAGGCTGGAGATGAGGCTGCTCATCTCAATTTCTGTATTTTAGTTTTCTTCACTTTAACTGAACGTTGAATGCTTGATGAAATAAGGGAGTAAAATGTGATCAACATTCTACAGTAACTAAATATTACAGTGGGTGCTTCAGTTAACATTGTTGGATAAAGAGATGATGAGATAATCACAAAGGAGTGTGATGAAAACTGGGATCCTGGCTCCCACCCTGGTGCCTCTTTCTTTCTTGGAGCTGATGGGAATGGTATTAAGCAGCTCAATGCAGTGAGATACTGGGGGGGAGGTGTACGAGATAACTACATGGTGAAGGGGAGGAAGGAATTTACTGGGTTGCTTGAAGGAAGAGCAGGAAGGTTCTGGGAAAGAGGTAAATTCTCCAGAGTGGGGCCATATAACTTGAACAAGGGCTGGGGTAGAGTGATTATTGCACCGTTCAAGAGGTACTGTGCTAAAAGTCCAGAACTGTAAGGGGAAAAAATATGATATTTGGAGGAGGCCAAGGTGTGAGCAAGTAGTTTGATGTAACTTATGCTGTAACTACACTGGAAAGATTTCTTCAGGTATTTTTTATATTTGGGATTTAGTGTGCCATCCCTTCCAAATTCTAGGGTAGACATTCTGCAGAATCTCCTTGGGGATAATGGGATTCTTGAAATTTTCTGTACCTCCAGCAAGGTAATGCCATTTCCTATTGCTCATTCCCATTAGCTGTCTTTCTTTTTTCCTTCTCCCTTTTGAAAAGCTGAGGCAAAGAGTTAATTCCTTGAGTTACATTTTGCAATGTATGAAAGTTTGATGTAGGGGGAAGTTTTCATTTTGTGTTTGCTCTTATTGACCTTCTGTATGCATAGCTTGCATTGAGCTGTTTCTTTCTCATTTCTTGTGAATTCTCCTGTTTCCCAATAGCTTTCCTGAGAAATACAGTTACTTTTTGTTCAATTATTTATTTAAAAATTAATACCTATTTGACTGTGGTAGCTGTAGCAGAGAGAGCAAACTGGGTTGTTGGTTTTTTTTCCATGAAGGTTAGTTGTAGGTCTCATGTTCTCCCCTCCCCTGCCTGTTTCTGTCCTGATTCTTTTTGTTTATTGCTGTGGTTTCTGTTTTAGCATCATTGGGAAGTTAAAAAGAAAAGTTTGCTGAGTCAGAGGGGGTCTAACCCAGATAAAGTCTTGCAGAAAACATGACACTTTATGTGATCATTTGTTGAGGCATGTTAAAAGCAAAATTAAGTGTTAGAAGAAATGTGACTGAAAGCAAGACGTTAATGACCCTTAAAGCATTACTTTTACCTGGTTTTTGTCTTTCTTTCCTAATTTCTTTATGAGAGCTTGCTGCAGTTTCCTAACCCCTGTCTCTGTGAACACTGTTGTACAGTCTCGCTCTGAGAGGTAGTGGAAGGAGCAGAGAAAGGGCATTAGTATCATCCACTCCTGCCTCGTTTCTCTAAAAGAAGCTTCTGTAGTTCTCAGACTGCTTTAGCCAGATAACAATTACTCTGGCATTTACTTCAGGTTCCCCAGATTAACGAGGTGTTGCTTTCCCATGGTTGTGATAATATTCGAGAGTTGCTCAGATGAGCAGGCCAATATAGGCAAACATCTATGGAGGAAAGTCTACTGCTTACCTTGCTTGTGCCCTGGGCACAGCAGTATCCACTAAAGACCACCTGAAACTCATGTTTATGGTTGTTGTTGGGTTTTTGTCCTTCCAAAACAAGTGAAATTAAATAACTTTGACTCTTATAAATGTTGTTTCTTCTCTGGGAAATGGCCAGAGGCATGTTTGCTTGCTTCTGCCTGTCCTTTCAGAGAGTGGAAATATGGTTAATATGAAAAAAGAATTGTTGTGCCAAAAGAAAAGTTGTGCCAGACCACACTTGTTTGTGCTGGCCTCATGCAAGGGCTCTGAAAATCACTTTTGCTACACCGGCAAATAAATCATTCTCAGCTGCGTGTCATGGAGTGCAAGAATTCTCATAAAGCAAAACCAAAGGGGATAAAGCAGCTGAGAGTCTTTATGTTTCAGGACTGTTGCTGTAATGTGTGTGTGCTAAGGAGGGGATTTGTTACCAAGTTTTCCTAATAAATGAAGTATTACACCATTGCTCTGAGGCACCTCTATGGGAAAGACTTGGCTACAACATCAAAGGAGCTTGTGTATCTAATCTCTTTAGATTACCACTGTGGGGATAGTGAGAGACCACTTTGTTGTTAAAGCTCAAGAAATTGCTTCTGACAGAAGCACTGGGCCTATCCCTGTGCCTGGGTCAGTAACTCATAGTACTTGTTGCTGTTCAGTGTCTGCTGACTCTTGGTAATGCACTGGTGCCCTTCTGCGTGCCTTTTGGAAGTGACAGCTTTCTTTTTCTTGAGCTGTAAGGTGTGTGAAGGGTTTCAGCTTAAGGCACACAAATTCAGGTGTCACCATGTGAGATGGGTGTCTCCTGCTATAGTCTAGAGCAATTGATAATTAGTGAATTTGAGATCAGTTTTCAGTGTTGTAATGTTTAACTGAATCATGCTTGGGCTGTGTTACTTCTATGAATAGGGCCTAGCACACTTGCTCTCTAGTTTTGCTTTTCTTTAGCCTGTTGCTTTAATAAATACAATGATTTAATGAACTGTCTTGGGACATTTGTGTTATATTTTCTACCTGGACTCCAGTGAAGCATTTGACATGGTCTCACATAAGATCCTCATAGTAAAGCTGATGAGGTATAGGCTGGATGAACACAGAATGAGGTGGCTTGAAATGAGCTGGCCCAGAGGGTAGGGATCAGCAGAACAAAGCCCTTTTGGAGGCCAGCATCTAGTGGTGTACCCCATGGGTTGATACTGGGCCCAGTCCTGTTCAGCTTCTTCATTAATGATCTACAGGCTTGAAGACAACACCAAACTGAGAAGGGAAGGTGTGAAGTCCTGCACCTAGGAAGGAATAACTTCATGTGCTGGCAAATGCTGGAGAACAACCAGTTGGAAAGCAGCTTTGCAGAAAAGGACTTAGGACTGCTGGTAGACATGAGGCAGCAATGGGGCCTTGCTGCAAAGAAGGCGAAGTGTCCTTATCCTGGGCTGCATTATGGGGAGTGTTGCTGGTGATTGAGGGAAGGGACCCTTCCCTTCTGCTCTGCACTGGGGAGGCCACACTTGGAGTGCTGGGTTCAGTTCAGGGCCCCTCACTATGAGAAAGACATGCGCATCCTGGAAAGAGCAGGGAAGCACCACAAGGGTGATGAAAGGCCTGGAGCACCTCACCTATGAGGAAAAGCTGAGAGAGCTCCCTGCAGAGCAACCTGCTCCTGATTTTTAGATTTAGGTTTTCTTTTGGTTTTGTAAGACTAATTTGTATATTTTCACTATTGCTTTATATCAGTTATTAATGTCCTGCCTCCTGACGATGCTAGTGAGTAATAGCCAGCATTTTACATGGGTATACAGAGAGAGGCTTTGGTGAGTTCTTCCATGTCTTCTCTCAAGCAGGTTTCATTTTTGTTCTGATTTGGTGTGATACTAGTCCAGCAGTTTTTCTCCAATACATTTTAAGGCACCCAATAAATTAAACAACTCACAGTTACCTTTTTTTTTTTCTGTTTCTGTGTGCTTTTTCTCAGGTGGTTTGTTGCTTTTTTTTGTGTTCTTGACAAGAAGATTCTCTCTTAAAGATTTTTTTCCATAGCAATGGAAGGGTTTTTATATATATAAATATATATATATGTATAAAATATATATATATATGAGCCGTCCATCTAAAGATGTTTGGACTAAACTGTGTATCTGTCCAAGCTGTATTTCTCTTGACAGCTGGAGCAGGCCCTGGCCAAGGTAGGTGATACTCTGTTTTTAAATGTGTAAAAAGCTCTGAAGCTTTCCTTAACTCAGCCTCTGCTGAATTCCATCCATGGAACTGTACATGGCAGTTCAGCTTTTTTTCAGTAGAGGTTATTCTGAGCCATAGTTTTTTGATGTACATTGTTCAATGTTGTTGAAAGATTTGCCATTGTGAACACAAATCCAGAGAGGAAAATTTCCTGAATATTTCGATTCATGTTCATTTATCCCTTCTCATTAAAATGTCACTACAGTAGCTTCCCTTTACAGTTGATAAATGTGTTCTTAAGCCAGTTTGTAAATTCACATAAATTAAACTGTTAGAATGGAAAGGGAGTATATTTTCCAGCTTCCTTCACTGAACTTCCTACCACTCCTCTACATATTTGTGTCCATGTTTCCATTATTGATGCTTTTCAGTCTTCTATTTTTGTATTTGCAGTTTGTTCTAATTAATTTTCCTGTAACTCTTCTTCATTCAGTTCTGTAAATTCTTTAATATCTTTTTCATCAAACTCAGTATTTTGTGCAACATTTACTGTTTGGACTACATCATCCTCTCTTTTCTCAAACCTTTTAAAGTCATGAGTGTAGTCCTTCCATAGGGCCGTCCAAGAATCAGTCACTGTCTTGCTGCTACTTATGTCTCAGGAATATTCCTTTTACGAAGCAGAATGTTTCTTCAAGGCATGTTGCAGCTTTTCAAGAATTCACACACTACTGATTTGATTTGTCATTTCTTTTAACTAACTCATTGTTATAAAGAATTTTGAAACTAGCACTTTTGAGTGATTCTAAACTGAGGCAGCATTTGTTGGTAAGCACAACCTCAGTGTTCAAAGGCAAATCACAGAGAGGAGCTGCTTGGCTGCTCTACTGAGCATCAACAGGGTGGTAAGTGCCGGATTATCTGTGTGACTAGAGCAGCTCACTAACCAGTATTCTGTAATAACTGGATGTTACTCATGCCTCATCATCTCAACACTAGTGACCAGGTAGCGTAAGTAGGGTTACATGTTTCAGCACCCCCAGGTTTCCTGACAGGTTCACATTTGAAGTCGCCACATAAGTCACCACATAACATTAAAATGTTGTGGGGTTTTTTATAACCTCAGACTCAGGAGCTTGCTTCTCCAGTGCAGGAAAAGCATTTGACGATATGTTTCTAAGAGCTGTGTATCTTCCATTCTGAAAATGTGTTGCTATGCTTAGCCTCTGATACCTCTTTCCCCTGCCTAGGAAAGAATCTGCAGCCTTTTGATCAGCACCTACTCATTCCTCCTTAAACCTGGCTATAAAAGATTTGGGGTTTGGTTTTTAATTCTGATAGCCACGCTTGCTTGGTTTGAAAACTCCTGAGCAGGAGTGCAGTGTGGTGGTTGGTCATAGTTCAGCATTCTCGTTTCTGCAAGGAATGATGGAACCAGGAGATAGATGATGCACTACTGAAGATGCTGGAGACAAAATCCCTTTTAGTGGACAGTGAATTTGAAGTCATTTATATTCGTATATGGTGAGAAGTCCTGTCAAACTTGCATCAAGCAGTGGTATCAATACTAATGCAGAGAAGAGACTTCTGGGATGGACAAAAAAACCAAACCCAAACCCGAAACCTGACAGCCTATCTTCCTGATAAGGAAAGCTTCTTGTGTACCATAGCAGCAGAGGTGGGGGAAAAGCTCTAAGATTTATAAAAGTAATTGTTCTATTATTGATTTCTTACATGTATGAAATTTGAGATAAGATTACACGTTCACGTGTGAGCTAGCTATAGGCGGTTTTAGGGGCTCCCTCTTATAGCAGTGTGTTATTACTGCTGATATTTTGCTAGTGCTATCTATCTCTTTGCAATCTCCATTTGCATTTTCGTATGCTAGCTGAAATAAAAGTGCATGAGCAGACTCAGGCTTATCAATCTGTCTTTGTATAGCATTGCTTAATCAGTCTATAAAAGACATGTAGGGTTCCTGAGGTCCTTGGTGAACACTTGCAAAAGAAGTAGTTTTCTGTCCTGATTCAGGTACTCGCCTCCAGGCTTGAACAGAATATGGGAGGATTGCTCAAATACCAGAGGGTTTAGATTAATTTGATTGAGGTTGCAACCATTGCCCAGATCCTGTTAAAATGTCAGCATCTATTGGTATTCCTCTCTAAACATTATCTAATACCTATAAAGCCACTAAGTTATTATATTCCAATCTCCACACTGAGTATTGAGCAGATATCAAAATTGTTTGCATTAAAGTGTTCCAATCCCATGGCACTATAGATCCTGAAGTAGTCATCATTTCTGTCATACGTAGTATATAAGGACACTGAATTCCGTTTTCCATCACTGATATTTTCAATTCCTTAAATACTGTATATGCAATATTTTCATGTAGCGGTTGTTGTTGTCCCTGCCCATCTGTTCTATAAAATACAGGAAAAGTGAAAGCCATGCCTCCAATGAAATCACCATCCTCTATTGCTTTCCCCATACATTTTGTATAAATACTTTAGTAGCCTTCTGGTTAACTAACGGCTGTCCAAATGATTCTTTATTGAGATTAATCAAGGGAGGTGCGTTAGGTTGGGGAGCATGAGGAATCTTCAATGTGAACGCCTTTAACGGCGTCAGAGGCAGGTATAAATTTGGTTCCTTTTCTGGATCTACGGGGCCAGGATCAAAAGGATCATCAGGCTTCTCAGAAAAGATATTTTCATCCTTCTGTCCTTTCTCTTTCAAATTGAACAATTGTCCTTGCCTGTTCAAATTGCCATAATCTCTTTTATCATGTTTCTGAAGAACATCCTCAGCAGGTTGTAAATTAGATAATGCAGAATAGACAAAATGCCATGTCACTATTAAATCAGCAGGAAGCTCCATACCAAGGTGATTTCAAGTCTCTAAATGTTCTCCCACTCTCTCCCGTATCCGACTGCGAAATGACCCTGTTGCTGGAAACCAGTTGCAATTTGTTTTGACCCATATCCATGGGATATAGCCCTAGAGGGCAGGGGGCCCAAGGCTGCTGGTTGATATTCAAGGATCACCTGTCACAAGCTCAGGAGTGTTGTGTCTCGACTGGAAGGAAGTGCAGCAGGAGGGCCAGGAGACCTCCATGGATGGAAAAGGAGCTGCTGAGGAAACTTGGAGAAAAAAAAAAAAAGGCTTTTAAAAGGTGGAAGCAAGGACAGGCAGCCTGGGAAGAATACAGGGATGTTGTCCGGGAAGCTAGGGACCAGGTTAGGAAAGCTAAGGACCAGTTAGAATTAAACTTGGCTAGGGATGTGAAAGGTAACAGAAAGGGATTCTATAGGTACATTGTAAATAAAAAACAGACTAGGGATAAAGTGGGCCCTCTCCGGAAGCTATCAGGAGAACTGGCCACCTTGGATTTGGAGAAGGCTGAGGTTCTCAATGACTTCTTTGCCTCAGTCTTCACTGGCAAATGCTCTGACCACACCACCCAAGTCTTGGAAGGCAGACACAGGAACTGTGAGAATGAAGACCTTAGGCCCACTGTAGGAGACTATCTGGATCAAGACCATCTTAAGAACCTGAACGTGCACAAGTCCATGGGACCTGATTAAATCCATCTGTGGGTCATGAAGGAGCTGGCGAATGAAGTTGCTAAGCCACTGTCCATCATATTTGAAGATCATGGCAGTCAGGTGAAGTTCCTGATGACTGGAAAAAGGGAAATATAACCCCCATTTTCAAGAAGGTGAAAACCCAGGGAACTATAGAGCAGTCAGCCTCACCTCTGTGCCTGGCAAAATCTTGGAGCAGATTCTCCTGGAAGGCATGCTAAGGCGCATGAAAAACAACAAGGTGCTTGGTGACAGCCAGCATGGCTTTGTGTCCTGGGTTTAGCAGTTTCAGTCATTTTTCTCCTTAGTAGGTGGTGCAGTGCTGTCGTTTTGACTTTTGCCCTGGGAACTGCGCTGATAACACTGATGGTTTCAGTTGCTGCTCAGTAATGTTTACTCTGACCAAGGACTTTCTGAGCCTCATGCTCTGCCAGGGAGGAAGGGAAGCCAGGAGGAAGCAGAGACAGGACACCTGACCCAAACTGACCAAAGAGGTATTCCATACCACAGCACGTCATGCCCAGGATGTAAACTGGGGGCAGTTACCCGGAAGGGTTTGATCACTGCTGGGTCGGGCTGGGTATTGGTCGGTGGGTGGTGAGCGGTTGTGTTCGCGTCCCTTGTTATTTCCCTTATCATTACTATTGGTGGTAGCAGTAGTAATTTGTGTTATACCGTGGTTACTGGACTGTTCCTGTCTCAGCCCCTGGGAGTTACATTCTTGCGATTCTCCTCCCCATCCCTCCAGGAGCGGAGAGGAGGAAGGGGGGAGTGAGAGAGAGACTGTGTGGTTTTCTGAGTTACAGCTGGGCTTAAACCACGACAGCTGGGTAGGTAGTTTTTTTTTCTTAGCAAGACAGTATCTGCTTTTTGTCCACATGCAGTTGGTCATGGATCAGTACCTGTGTGGCCAATCTGCAGTTTTCCTCTTGATGTCGATAGAATTGATGTACACTTTCAAGGACCTGATAACTTGTTAACAAGTCATTTATGTTAAAGTTTGTCAGACTAAGGACTCTTTAACTGGGATGGAACAGTTGACATTCTTTACTCAAGCACGTATCCTGCAAAGGTTGAACTCAAGGATGTACAGTCATGATATTTCAAATACTTTGCCAACTTGGCGAGACAGTACAAGATCCTGGAGTCCTTACCTGAACTGTCTTCAGTATAATACTAAAATGTTCTATTTGGTGCTTTTTAGACCACCCCTGGAATACTGGGTTCAGTTTTGGTCCCTGCTCTATGAAAAAAATACGGACAGGCTGGAGAGGGTCCAGAGAAGGGCCACAGATATGCTCCATGGACTGGGCAGCGTATGAGAAGAGGCTGAGAGAGCTGGGACTGTTCAGCCTGGAGAAAAGAAGGCTCAGGGGAGACCTCATCCCATGTTCCAGTATTTAGAGGGTTGTTATAAAGAAGCTGGGAACTCACTTTTTACAAGGACTCCCATGGAAAAGACAGGGGTGACGGGGTAAGTTACTCCCAAGGAGATTCTGGTTGGACACAGGAGAAAAAGTTTACCCAATGAGAACAGTCAACCACTGCAATAATCTCCCCAGGGAAGTGGGGGATTCCCCAGCATCGGATATTTGTAAGATTCAGCTGGGCAGGGTGCTGGGATACCCTGTCAAGACCATGGGCACATTCCCTGCCTCCAGCTCTTCCTATGGATGGACTTAGGAGTCTCCCTGCAGTTGGCATTGGTATTTGCCTTAAAGTTTGTAACACCGAGCAGCACATTCTAGTGTTTGTTCTCATTCCTGAATTTGCCTCCCTCTTTTGTATGCCATTAAGCAGGATAATGGGTTTTAAATCCGTGTCAGTGCTGAATGTGGTAACTGAACTGCTGTGTCCTACATGCATCATGTCACCCCTCTGTCCCAATTTTCCTTCCCACTACTAAAGTTTCTCTGGAGCAGAAACCAGTGTTCCCCTCACTCCTCACCAAGAGTAATCTGATACTTCCAAAACCAGGAGTCCCTTTCAAACTGCATAAAGGTGGAAGAGTTACTGGTTTGGGTTATCTATCTACCCCCCTTTCAGCACAGATGCCAGTTTTCTATCAAATTCACAAGTAGTACATGCTCACTTTGATATTCCTGCAGTTGGCATTGATTTAGGTGATCATTAATTTCTGCACATAGAACCAGGAAAATCACTGCTATGCTTGCTAGATTATAGGATGGCTAAGAATAAGAACTGACATGTTGATACAGGAAATGCAGACTTCACACAGGGCAAACTACGTCAACTAAAGGTTCTGAAATGTAAAGTAAACTTTATTATCCTTAAACAACAAAATAGATTTCTTTGGTTGTACAAATTTCACTAGTTACAGTCTTGATGCACTAATTTTCCCTCAGAGTCTCTCAGGAGAGAATGGGAGAGAACCCAGAGCCTGGCACCAGGTACCGCAAATGGAAAGAAAAAGAGAATCACAAGTTAGTCACCAAACCCAATCCAGGATTGTTTCCAAAATTGCTGTTGTTAAAAAGCAAATGCTAAAATTAGATTTAAAAAGGAAAAGCTCAAATTGCTGATGATGGAAGCAGCCACAGCTGCAGTTTGAGATTATCAGAGTCCCCCCTTCAAAGCTCTGTAAAATCAAAACATACAAAATCAGTTAAAATGATCCACTGGATTTTGGCATGAAGGGAGAGCATCAACTAAAGAAAAACTGCATTCATTTCTTTCATTCAGCACATGTACAAGCAGAAGTGCCTCGCGCTCCCAAGCCACTGAAAGGCTTAAGGTCCAACTCTGGTCTTACTGCCGGAGGGGTTCAGCAGGGAGCACCAATGTATCAGGTTGGACAGGTCAGGTCCCTGCCAAGCTCGGGCACCTTTCTCCCTGTTAGAGGCATTAAAAAAACAGAAAACAAAAAAAAAGGGGGATGTTTTATTTTAGCATTGGGCAGCAGAGACCGAGTTCAGTGCTATCAGCAGCATCTGTCTCCTCTGCAGAGCTCACTTGATACAGAATCTGTTCACAGCCCTTCCACCCGTGGAAACTGGGAATCACACCCTCCTCCTTTTCATTTTCATTTTCTCCCTGCTGCCTGGGCAAGCATGTATCCTCCCTGTGCTACATGGAAAGGGGTCTGAAGCCAACAAGTTGGCAGACAGTAGAACTGTATAGTTATTGCAAGGCATAGGCCAGACCCATTGTACTTCACTGCTCCTCAAGAGCTCCAAGCTGGGCACCTCGTAACATCACATTTCACTTCACAGCTAGCAGGTAAGTCACCCACCAGTATCCTCCTACCTGTAAGACCCCTTCACTCCTAACCTGACCCCAGCAATGCCACTTCCTACCCTTCCCCGTTTCCTGAATCCTAACCCACTATCTTATCTGCTGTTTACACCTCCTACCTCTGCCACCGTATCCTAATCCCCCAACTACCCTGCTCTCTACTGCTGTCACACATGCACACTTCTACACTCTGCTACAGCTGCTCAGCTCCTCTCTCATTTCTATCCCAGACCAGTCCCGGTGCTCACAGAAGGTGGATACCCGGCCTCCTCTGACAGTCAGTGTGCTTGCTGACGGGTTCACACTGCACGCACGAGATACACACCTTATGTGTGCACCCAGGTAGTACCTGTCCCCCAGGAGAGCACAAAATGCTGTCAGGAGCAGTTTCCTACGCAGGACAGGTTGCTGTGCTCAGATGCAAGTGGCACAGAGCTGGCACAGGCTCCTGCTCAGTCAGTTGTCTTTGCTTGAGCACACAGGTATCAAGGTCAGAGGGAGGCATTTCACTGGAATTCCTTTTGTTTTCTCTTTTCTTTCTTCTTTTTGCCTCCAAGCCATCCATTTCCACACGCTCCCAAAAGCAAGTGAGGTGACACGGCGGGGAGCTGCTTTTTGGCAAAAGACTGGAAATTAAGTAGGAGCAAAGGCAGGCTGGACCTTCCTTCTAACTCATGCCAGAGAAGAAGCTCCCACAGTAAACCACTGAAAAATCCAGGTTGAGGAAATAACAGCTGGAACCCAACACACTCTCACTCTCATATTCTCCCTGTCCTACCCTTTCCCCACACACACTATTTACAGGCTAACAAGCTGCAGCTGCCCACTGTCCTACCCACACCTCCTCTCAAGTTGCCACCAGTAAGTCTAGTGTTGTCCCATTTTGTTCAGGACATGCCCCAGTGCATCATTGGGTGAGAAAAGAGGGCGGTTCACAGCCTTAGAGGAAGTTAGTTGACCACAGTGCTCCCTGGGGTGCGCAGTTCCCATCCAAAGTCCAGGAGGCAGCAGTGTGGGCAGTCCAGTGCTGCCCCTGGAGCACAGGAAGCTCGAGAGGCCTGTGCTGGGCTATTCCATTGCCCAGGTCCATCAGATCTACGTAGGGACAGCAGCCTCCAAGCTGCGCCGGCTGTGTCGGAGTTTGCGTTTGCTGCTGTACAGGGCCATTTCTTCCAGTGCTGACGAAGTAGGTGTTGATGATTCACGTGTCACTAACATTTCCTCTTCCTCTGGATGCCCATCCTCCTCCTGGGGAACTGTGAGGACAAGAACAGGTAAGGCTTTAAGAGAAGTGCCAAGTTAAGCATAGAGCTGATGCAGCTAATGTAGACATGAGAGTACACCGAGGTGCTGAATTTGAGACTGCACTGAAGTGTTAGTGATCTCCAGTAATCCCATGCCCAGAGCTTTTAAGTGATGTGTAGCTCATCTTCTGACCTCTGTAGGTTCTGGGAAGTCATGTGTGAGAAGAGACCTGCCCCAACCCTGAAAATTACTGAAAGTGCCACAGGAAAAATCAAGTCTGCTGAAAGGACTCGGCTGTCTGCTGGCATCCCCAGCACATCACTAGTTTCAGCAGTGGTGTGCACTGAAGAGCAGTGTGACTACCAGCTACAGTTGCCATAGCTAGAGGTGAGAGTTGTGGCCTTGCTTAATGTTGAAGTTACACAACTAAGTCCTTCCTGTAAATTTAAACTGTGACTTGTGTCCCTCACCAAAGGAACTCACCAGGAAAGATACACTGGGGCAGGGCCAGACCCTCAGTTAACTTGATCTCAGGTCTTTTAGGATGTGTTCTGCATGTAAAGTACACTGCGGTTACAGTGGCTCCTCACCCTCTTGAAAGGAGCTTGTATCCGATGCACTTTGACATCTGCTCTTTGTGATAATTTGGCTTGAACAACTACTGTGAGACACTTGAGGAAAAAGGGAAAAGTTCCACAAACCCATGCATTTTTCCCTTCAAATGCAAACTGGCTCCTGGGAAGCCTCTGAAGTCTTTGAACAAGGCAGATTATCTATGAAGATCTACCAGATCAAAGCTGCAGTCTACCAGACGCTGCCCAGTGGCCCGTCCTCTGCTCTAGAGCCAAGCTCCAAGATGCAACATCCCCACTGTTACAGTACCCAAGTATGAGTAGCTGTTGTAATTCAGAATCCTTCTGGGAGTATTAACTGTAGCATGAACCTGTTGTTTGAAAAGGCCTCAGAACCAAATGAAGGTGACAAACCTGACATCTTGGCAGGACTCTGGGCTTGGAAAGCAGATGACAGGCTTCCAGATAAGGCAGACAGGTACAAATGAATGGCACTGACACATGCAGGGAAAAATCCTTATTGAGGGGGGAAGGAAATCAGTGTGGCTTGGAGGGAACTCATTCCTTTTAAAACCTCTTTGACTAGAATTTGCCAAAAGAGCCATCAAACATGCAAGTTCAGTGAACTCAACACAGCAAACAAAACTTCTACAACCTGCTAACTGCTCCTCAGCCAAGGCTCTTAATGAAAACAAGCTGCCATGGGATAAGGCAACACTGTCCCTTAGGGTTAAAACACAGAAAACCTGCAAGGAGATGTTACCTGCTATCACAACACAGAGCAGCAATCTGTATTAGTCAGTATTTGGTAACTAATGAGGAGTGGAAGTGATAAAGGCTATATTAAGAGAAACTGCTGGTGGTACCAAGCTGTGTATCAGGGTAGTCAAATGAAACTCAACTCCACAAAAGAGCATTAGGATTTTACAGAGTTAAATGGGCAGTGATGTGGAAGGTGAAATTTACTGCAAATGTGAAGAGATTCAGGGAAAGAAATAAATAGCTCTACAGTTAAAGGCCTCTGGCTTAGGAAGTGCTAAAACACATGTTCTTGTAGCCGGGAGTAGTATTCTCAAAGGAGTAACTTTATACTTCTTCTATGCTCTTTTCTTGGCATTCCCAGTAGTTTCCATCAGCCACAATATTGGAGCAGGCAGAACTTTGTGCTGTCTCAGGGGGTTTATTTTTATGCTATTGGATGATGCTTAAGCTAGCTAAAAGTAACATAACCCCGACTGCACATAGAAAGCAACATCCTTAAAATGAGCTTACGGTTCTGTTGTCATTAGGGGGAGCTTTCTGAAAACACTGGCACTTCTCAGCAATACCATTTCATTTCAGGGTTAGATATTGGAAAAGATGTGAGAACATACAGAATGCCTTCTGCCACTCCATCAACTCATCACACACCTATGTTTGCAGTACTGCTTACAGCCCTTCTCTACCTTAAAAATAGCACAGATGAAATAAAAGAGGTCTGAAGGGACACGGGAACAACTCCCAGACATAAGGAATAGGATTGTTGAGCCTAGAAAATGGGTAACTGATGGGATACTTGCCTGTATGAAAGGTACGGAAAGAGGGAATAGGACACAGTTATTCACTGCACCCCAGAAGAGCCAAGGAAATGATCAAGAAACAGAATTAAGTAAAATGCCAGCAGAAGTACTCCTAAGGAGCAGGGAGGTCTTGCTGAGCTCCACACTGCTAGTGCAGCCACCCAGACTGAAGAGGGAGATAGTCTGAGCCTGTCTATTCTACCTGTGGACAGAAGGACACACTATAGCTAGGAGAGCCCGATAAGATACAGCAGGCAAAGCTTCAGTTCCTGTTTAGTTAGGGGATCGCACACAGAGATCCACAAGCACAGGCTTGGAGACTTGCCTGGGTACTCGAGCACCAAATCTCTCAACTCTTAAACCAGGATGAATTCATCTGCAGCTGCTGGCTGCAGGATTCTTTGCTCTAGCAAAAAGGGCAGACCCTGTCCAATGAATGTCACCCACTTCCAGCAGGTAACAGAGGCCAAAACTTCCCACCTATGTTCTACCGTCTTTACTCCAGAACACAAACCCAGAAGAAAACCAGGCATGCTTGTTACACACCATTCATCATTAGCCATCCCTAGAGCACAATGCAAATATCCTACCCAAAACAGAATGCGGTGAGCTTGGAGGTTTCATTCTAAAATGGACAAAAATAAGACATTGCTTCAAGCAGCAAGAAGTTGAAGTCCTCAGGGTTGATTCCACAAGGAGGCAAAGGGGAACCCTCTAGAGCCATGGTGGGAAGCAGGTAGTACAGAGATGACTCCTCTGGCCATGAGCTTACCTGAGTTATTTCTGTCATCTACGTATCTGAGGTCATCAGCTGCATCAGGTGACTGCAAGAGAACAGAAGACATGAGCCTCCACCTCTGTAACACCAGTGCCAGGTAATTTCCCACCTCCAGCATTCCAAAACACTCCAGAGAACCTTTAGCCCTCAAAAGTGCTGGTAACTCAGTGAATTACTACATGATCACACATTACTCCTCTGTGCTAAAGTCAAGCAGCCCCTTGCCTGAACTGCAGGATGAGCTGTGTGCCTGCTCATCAAGAGCTCTCCCTTCTCTGTGCCTGTGTAGGAAGGAGAGGATTGGAAGTGACATGAAAGGCAGAAAGCACGAAGACTGTAGAAAATGAGTAGAAACATGGGAGGACAGCAAAGATGAGCTACCTTTCCTTGAGAGTCCCTTATTCGGTCTCTGCTCTGTTCCCAGCCCCAGCTGCTTACACAGAATCAACTTCCTTTCTTTCTCTTCAGGTGTGTGTAGAGAACTGATGTGGGACAGGGAGCAGTTACATACAACACATGGCAGAGAAACAGCTAAGGGATAATCATAAAACCACCACCACCACCTCCTGCTGATTTTAAAGCCTCCACAAAATGAAGTCTCCAACCACCAGAGCTGCCTGCAGCTCATCAAATCAGCGCGACACCAGCATAGGAAAACAACTTTGCTCATGGTCCTGAACTTGAGATGGCTGAAAATCTGCACTACTCTGGGGAGAGGCATAAATGTCCCGAACCCCACTTATTTTGATGAAATAAAGAATTTAATCTAGCTGTATGCAGAGCTTCAAGGATAGACAGGTCAAAGTATTCTGCTTACGTATTCTGTTTTACTTCAAAAATGGCTGCATTTGTTACTTCCACTATTCTTAATAGGTTTGTACACAATACACTGAGCTCAACACTTCCCTGGAGCGGTACGAATGTGAGGGTAGAGCTTCAGAAGAGCTCAGTATTCATCAAGTTTAATAATGCCAAATTCAGTTGAAAATTCTGGCCACCACTCACCAAAATCTGCTTGCTTAGCTCAAGAGTGCAAGTGAGGAGTAGCTTAACTTCTCTTTAGCTGTAGGATAAAGGATGGAGGCTCTATACACTTATATGGAAAGCATTAAGGAAGTTTCCCAGCTCTGGGAGTGCAAGGAGCTCTCATTTTTATATAACTTGCTTATTTTGTGCAAGCAGCAAAATTGGAGGGGGCAGGAAAGAGGGTGAGATGATCTAAGCCCATTTAATGCTTTAGAAGCAAATGTGTGGTAGAGGTCATGCTGCTTTGGCATGACTTGGGCACCTACTGCTGAGGAACACAGCGCAGCCAAACAGCACCTGCATGATCCAAAGACAGCGACGCAGCTGTGCGAGTATGGCCAGGAAGTAATACAGCCTCTTAGTTACTGTGCTGCTGAGGGAGGTCCAGAGGAGCTGCCTGGTGATCCGGAGGTGTAGCCTCCTTTGGTGGCACCCTCTCAGCCCCATGAAGACCCAGCGCTACACTGTGGCCTCGGCAGAGACCTGGGGAAACTCGAGTAGTCAGGGCTGCTACAAGGGCTTGAGTGGCCAGTCCTCTAATTCACTTGGAACAGGACCTGGGCAGGAGCGCACCACGAAAGCAAGGGATTTTTAGAGAAAAAAGACGGGTGACTACCCAAGGCTGAGCAATGCCACCAGTGAAAGGAGTCAGCCAAGAGCATGCATCAGATAATCACAGAATCATAGGTTAGGGTTGGAAAGGACCTTAAGATCATCCAGTTCCATCCCCCCTGCCATGGGCAGGGACACCTTCCCACGAAACCAGGTCACCCAAGGCTCTGTCGAACCCGGCCTTGAACACCGCCAGCGATGGAGAATTCACAACTTCCCTGGGCAGCCCATTCCAGTGCCTCACCACCCTCACAGCAAAGAATCTCTTCCTCATATCCAATCTAAACTTCCCCTGTTTCAGTTTGAACCCGTTACCCCTTGTCCTATCACTGCAGTCCCTAATGAAGAGTCCCTCCCCAGCACCCCTATAGGCCCCCTTCAGATACTGGAAGGTTGCTATGAGGTCTCCACGCAGCCTCCTCTCTGTCTGCTCAGATGTGACAAATGCCAATCAGTTAATGACTAACCCAGATGACAAGAGAAAGGCAGTTCACAGTCCTGGGCAACTGGCTCTAGGTGGCCCTGCTTGAGTAGGAGGGTCAGATAAGGTGACCTCCAGAGGTCCCTTCCAACCCCAAGTGTTCTCTGATTCTGTGACAAAGCAGCTTAAATGAACAAGGTTCTTTCAGGAAGGAGAATCACCCCGCCATGGCGCTCACCCTCGAAACTTGGTCTTCTCTTACCACATGGTAACGTCACAGTTCATCGACAGCAGGGTTACAACATATGAGAACTGGCATCACACACGCTGCTTGGGCAGGATGCTGGATATTTATACATATGTATATATGTAAATATGTATGTATATGATGTGCATGGATGTGTGAGGTTAACATTTGCACCAATTTACGATTTGTTTGCCATCATTTCTATGGCTTTTTCTTCCTTTTTAGTTCTCATCTTTCACTTAAAACCATTTCAGGATCAACTGAGGTGAGGATGCATCATAGAGTCATAGAGTGGGTTTGGAAAGGACCTTATGATCATCTAATTCCAACCCCTCCGCCATGGGCAGGGACACCTCGCACTAAACCAGGGCATGTAGCTGCTCTCTATTTGCAAAGCTTTTGTCATTCATTTCAAAACTGTCTGGACCAACTTTTTCCCAGTTCCACCTGACTGAAGTCACCAGTAAACTCTCAGTTATTCAGCATGTCAGGCTCTCATTGCCTCCACACAGGCAGGGCTCTTTGAAAAGGACATCCTCAGATCATTCAGCCTCTGCTCTGAAGGTCACTGCTTCATGTGCAAGCCCTGACCCATGTGACAGACAGCTCAGCATGCAGTTTATACCTGGATTTCGTAAACAGGTTTGGAGGAAGGAATAGCAGCAAATTCCCGGTAGTCAAACTTCTTTTCAGACATGGACTAGAAGGGACAGCAAAAGAGAAGAAACAGAGAAGAGAGAGTAAGGGGAGAGAAATGGATGGAAAACCAGTGGCAAGCTGAGCAGTCACTCTATGCAGGGATGAAACCAGAAGCACAGCATCATTCTCAATTACTTCCAAGAGTGCTGGGATACAGCCTCTGAAACAGGCATCTCTGGGACACTGCTCTGGTGTCAGGGCAGGGCTCCCAAGTTGCAGAGAAAACATGTGCTGCAGTAAAATGCACCTGCACACTAGGTTAGGCAGAAAGCCTGCTTTCATGGGAAGATTCGTGGCAAGATTCCTGATGCCTGTGGCACAGTCAGGGTTTAATCCAAAGCTGGCTGCATTGCACAGCCTTGGGCAAAACCAGGTCTCCTTTCTGGGCAGCTGCTCCACTCTTCCATTTGCCTTACTAATGCTGACAGTCCTCTGCAGCAATGACCTGGTGCATTTAGACAGGCTCTTACAGATATGCCTAGAAAAAGGAAAATGCTGATTTCAGCTGCTGTTCTCAGTTTTATGCTGTTGAGGAAACAAGGGGCAAAGTTTCTGAAGTGAATGGCTTTCTGACCACGGAGACGAAGAATCAAGAAAAGGATGAAATAATGAAAACACAGAAACAGAAAACAGCTGTTACATCATAGTTGCAAAAGAGCAGGGATCCCTCTAGCAATGGATATGGCAGAGCTCCAGCCATGGTGCTCTTTTCACCTATCATACATTACTTAAGTTGGGATCCCATGGCCCAGATGCAGAGCCCACACCCAAGCCAAGTGACTGAGAAATCCCAGGATGACAGGCGAGATACCAAAAGCAAGCAGGATTTCATACCAGCCTTCCTGGTGAAGTGATGTTTCTGGGACTGCAATCTGCAAAAGACAACAGAAAAGCGCTTTAGTGAAGGTCTGCATTCGTGCCACAGCTCCCCAGACCCCCCCCTTCCATTTAGCAGCTTGGGTGTGAGGAAAGACTCTGCTCAAGAAAGACGCTGCCTGCTCAGAACGAACACCTCGTTCCTCTTCTTAGAACAGTCATAATTCTGGTTTTATTTCTGCTCTGGTTCCCTGGAACCTTTGGGTGCCCCCTCATGTTTTCTATAGATCAGGCCCATCCCCTGTGCTGAGAGATCTCATGTGCCCCAAAGGACCTTGCAATCCAGGCTGAAGGAGGCACTTGCTGTCAGCAGGTCTGGTCTCAAGAAAGTTAAAAGCTAGACAAGCCTTAACTTCTGGCCTCAGGGAAGGGACGGCTGTACAGTACCTTCCAGTGGTGTTGGTGACGGAGTGGGGACAGGTGAAGGTGATTCTGCCAGCTGCTCCAGTGTGCTGCGCTTTTTCCCCTCCTTGGACTTGGCAATAACCATCTGGGCTTTCAGAGCATCCTGTTCAAGTGATTTCATCCTGTCTCACAAATGAGGGAGGGAGAAAAAGACATCAGACATTGCCTTCCTGCTAAGACACAATGCCACCTTCTGCACCCAGCAGCCAGACCACAGTCAACAGGCTGAGCGCAGAAAGGTGAAACCAAGCACCCATGGTTCCCTGAGGCAGACAGACTTTCAAAGCAGGAGAGAACAGCTTGGTTTGCTGTCACCCTGAAACACACATGCCACTGTATGTGCTGAACAGAGCCTAGAGCTAAGCATCAATGCACTGAGAAGCTGCAGATCTTCCCAGAGGTGCCATACACAATGGGAGAGCAGCCCAAGCTGGGAAAGGAACTGCAGGGGTTCAAATGAGGAAGATCAGTTCTCAGGGCTTTGCTCTCCTCTGTGTTCTCAGTATGTTGCATCTTAACCCTCTTCAGCCATCAGGACATTAAGAGAGAACTAAGAAAAAGTGGGCTCAGCCCTCAGCAATGTCTACTCTTGTCTCCCAGTCAAAGAGACCCAGCTTCCCCCCTCATCCTAAGTAAGACATCTGCCAGTAGTCTGTGGGACCTCAGGGAATAAACACCAGCAACCACTGTTTCCTCCCTGCCCCTGGCAGGCCACAGCTGGGAGCACCGCATTGGGATGTAGGGATACAGACATGCAGCCGGCAGGGAAGGGGCTGTGCACACCTGGATTGGCTTCCTGACCCAGGGATTCTTGAGGCGTGACTCTGCATTGCACTAGACATCTGAGCTGGCCTGGCCCCAGGAGCAGGAGCCCACTGTCGGGACTGGTACAGCTTCCTGGCCAGATCCTGCTCGTACTGTTTAATACTGTCTTCAAAAGCTGAGGATCTGAGGAGGAGGAGGAGGAAAAGGAGGAGGAAAAGGAGGAAGAGGAGATGATGGTGATGAACATCGCAGCAGACAAGCGCAGGGAAAAGAAAGAAACAGATACAGGAACACACCCTGGCAAGGAGAAATATGGGTCTGATATAGGGGTAGCCTTGATTAAAACAGGACCCTGTCCAACACGAATTGCTGCAGAGGAAGCAGGAAACTCCCAAGGGCAATCCGGGATGACTGTGCCTTGAGAGCCTCAGCATCTAGAGACTGCCCTCCTCATGGCTAGCAGGAGAGGAGTGGAAACCCCCAGCAGACCAATGGAAACGGCCCAGGAGGTAGTTACAAAGGTGTGTGTGTACATGTGAAGCAGACTGAGGGAGTACGGGGCACAAGTGAGTGTGCATGCACACAGCTGGTGACAGTCTCATAATGTACATCTGCATACATACATCTGACCACATGTTAGTGTGCACCTTTGAGCACGAGAAAAGGGGAAGCAAAACAAACAAGCAGATTATAAAAGGTCTTTCTGCCACAGGCCCTGGAACACAGGCAAGAGGTGAGTGTGTCTGTAACACTGGGTGTGTGTGGTGGGAAAACTGCCAAGATGCAGACAGCCTTTGTTGGACACCTGCCCCCCTCAGTATCGTAGAATCATAGACTCACAGACAGGTTTGGGTTGGAAGGGACCTTACAGCTCATCCAGTTCCAACCCCCTGCCATGGGCAGGGACACCTTCCATAGAGCAGCTTGCTCCAAGCCCCTGTGTCCAACCTGGCCTTGAACACTGCCAGGGATGGGGCAGCCACAGCTTCTCTGGGCACCCCCTGACAGCGCCTCAGCACCCTCACAGGGAAGAACTTTGCCGAAGAGCTCATCTCAGTCTCCCCTCTGGCAGGTTAAAGCCATTCCCCTTGTCCTGTCCCTATAGGCCCTTGTCCAAAGCCCCTCTCCAGGTTTCCTGTAGCCCCTTTAGGCACTGGAGCTGTTCTAAGGTCTCCCCTTCATGCAGCTGGGGGGGAGAATCCCCTCCCTGACCTGCTGCTCACGCTGTGGTGAGCACCCAGCACATGGGTGGTTTCTGGATATGTGCCTGTACCTTCTCAATCACACTCTTCCTATGGCACGAATGTCAGCAGCTGTGTGTGCCCAGAACACTCATACAGCTGGGGTCCCAGTGTGTTTGTCCCAGCAGAGCACAGGGGGATGTGCTGGGGTGGGGGAACACATGTCCTGGCAGAGCACTGATGACACAGGGAGAAAAAGGAAAGCCCAAGAAGGTGCAAACTGATGGGGTCACGAGTGACAGCACACAGACCAGAGAACTGGAAAGAAGCAGAAGATAGAAGATTAGAAAGAAAGTAATAAAATCAGTGACATGCACTTAAAGAACATTCAGGTTAGTGAGGCTGCAGCATCATGTGCAGGGCAGTACGGTCCTCCCTCCCACAGCACACATGTGGTGCTGCTTGGGGGCCTCTGGAAATAAGACCTGAGCCCTGGCTGCCATCACATCACTGTGTTACAGTTACAGAAGAGGGATCCTAAGACCACCAGATCACCCTGGGAGATGTGTGGTAGCAGGGGACAGCCCATCCTTGTCTTACAAAAAGAAGCATATTATGGTGACTGACTTACTCCTGCCAATGCCAAAAGTAGCCAAGCCTTGTCCCTACCCAAGGAATCAGCCAGGCACTTCTCCAGCAACTGAATCACAGAATCATAGAACGGTTAGGGTTGGAAGGGACCTTAAAGATCATCCAGTTCCAACCCCTAAATAATAATAAATAAAGAATAAAAAGATACACCTTGGTGTCAGAAGCAAAGTGCAGCTGAGGACCTGGTCTGCAGAACTTAAAATCAGTAACACTGGATCTGGTAACTGACAAGCAAGATGGCTGCAAGTAGCTTCCCCTTGTCATGTTCTCTACCTCTAAAAGGCTCTTCCTTCACCAGTTATTTGCCATGAATAAAACATGCTTAGAAGAGAAGTGACTGAAGGTTTGGAATGCAGGGATCTCTCTCCTGCTCACAACAGACAAACCCACTATGCTCGACATTTACTAACCCTTCTACAGTGTAATGCAGAATGTTTACTGTGCCCTAAGCAATGTCAGCAAGACCCCAGCTAATCCAGACTCAGATGTTCAGTAACGCTCCAGGATCACCTAAAAGTCCTGCCCTCTCCCCCGCATTTGTCAGATTCCTCTGCTGGCAACAGCAACAAGTTCATGGAAGCACACAGAGCCCTGAGGCAAGTGGTGCACATCCTGTGACACGAGTCACGTCCTCCGCACAGCTTTGCTTTCAAGGTTTGCCCAGGCAATGCCATATTTCTCCTTTCTACACCCAACTGAAACATAAAAGTGTGCCTTGGATATCCTTAGGCAGGAGGAATCAGTGCTGACACTACCTCAGAAAGCCTGCCACATCATATGAGGAAATACACTTGAAAAGTGGAGGCATGAGGGAGAGAAACCCCTGTGTGTCTAATTGGGCAGGGGTGACAGATCAGTCTGTACCACCTCTCCCAGCAGTAGTGTTGGTTTTCAGGAGGAAGAGCCCAACAGACAGCTTCTGCTTTGTGGGATCAAATATAACAGTGGAACTTTTTCTTTCTCAGGTGAAAGACTGAGCAGCAACTGCAACTCCTGACAGCACTGTGGTGCTCACACAGCATCATACTGACAGTCAGTTTTTGACGTATGCAATGCTTACAGCCTTCCTGTGGGGCAGAGAAGTGCCAGTACACTCCTCTTCGTGCACCTGCACTGTGTTAGGATGTAGGGATACAGAAGGACAGTTAAGCAAGAATCCGGGTCATCTTTGTCCCATCCAGTCTCTTCTGGGCTACGGTTTCTTAGCACACTTTGGCTCTACAGCCCCTGTGCAGCTTCTAGCACTGTAACACAAGGGCATTGGGTCTGTCTTAGAAGGCATTCTTTGCAAATTCTCTTCCACTTGTATTTTTGTAAATGGCTTCCTGGCTGAATGTGACAATAGAGAGCTTCCATTTGCAAATGGTGCTGCCTGAGAAGTTGTGACACAGAAACCACAGAAACAGTGTCAACCAGAACAGGCGTGAGATGCCAACTACAGCAGAACACTGAGTGAATCAGAGCAGCAGAGTCCCACAGTTTGAAGCATGAAACAATAGCACAGGGTGGAAACAATCCCGGCAGAGCACTCTCTGCTGACATCCTGACTCATCTGCAGGCATCCCTGTCAGTGGGGAGCAGGGAAGGGGAGATTACTAACTATAGACTCAGAGAGTAACTCAGGTTGGAAGGGACCTCTGGAGGTCATCTGAGCAGAAGCTGCTCAAAGCAGGGCCAGCTTCAAAGTTCTAACAAACATGCTACAAGATGACAGAAACCAATCTCTTCCAAAACAAAGTTCCATAGAACAAAAAGGCTTTCCAGTGACCTGTTCAGCTCTCTGGTATTACAGGGCAGTGCAATGAAACTAAGGCTGTGTTTCAGAAACAAACTTCCAGCTGAGACAGACTCATCCAAGGCAAAAAGCTGGACGTACCAAGGAAGTTTTGCTTGAAGAGCAAAAGCCCTGGTACAAGGGACATTAGTCCAACTCTAAATAAACCATAAGCAGATCTGTTACCTGATCACGTAACAAGGGGAAGCTCTGTACCCTCAAAGCCTGGATAATCATCAAGCTCTCACTGAGGACTCCCCTAGATATTTCTACATCCTCAGAGCTTTCCCAGAAGATGACAACACCATTATCATCCATGTCTAAGCACAAACACTGGAATTGCCAAGTGGGATCACAACTCGCTGTAATCCCTCCAGTGTTTTATCCATAAGGCTGGCAAGGATGAGCCACTAACATCCCTGTTCCTCTAAAAGCTCTCACTCAAACCCTAAAAGACTGTTTCAGATTGTCTCTGGAATGTCTCCTACAGGAACATTATGGGAAGAAAACTGTAATTAGTTATAGGGGCAGCATGACTAATTTTTGAGAGGAATTACATGACATAGTAAGTGCCTGGACTAGCTTCAAGTCTTAAGTTCTGAGCTAGGAAGTTCTCTTTCTTCCAAAACAACTTTTAATCCCTCTTTCACAGCTGATGACACAGTTTGTGTGGATAAGAATGCCCTCACTTGCTAATTTCTTGGCTTCAGCAAGTCTTCCAGTCTAGCAGCACTGGATATGTGAAATGCTCTTTTCATTTCCCATTCTGAGTATGTCACCTTGCAGTTTCAATAAATACCATCTTTTACATGTTACAAAGGCAATGGGAAGTTGTGTGCTGAGAGGGAAGGAACATAGTCACCATCACATGAACGTGTTTATGTTTTTTATGACAATCCACTGTCTTCGTGTTTGTGCAAGCTCTAAGAGGCATCTCACCCATGTAGCTGTCAGAAGCAGCTCAGGCAAGCAGTGGATGCTTCGTGCTGTTTGACCAGATCCTGTATAACCTCCCCCAACACTTGCCTTAGGAAGGCTTGCTTAGTCCCTGGTTTGATATCATGTAACCCGAAAGACATGCAGCAGGTCCCCTTTCCCTGACGTAGTGCAGGGAAGAGAACAGTGAAGTTCTGTCTCACCGTGCTGCTCTCCACATGGCTCGTTTCTCTGCCTCCAGAGCACGGCGTTCTGCTGGAGAAAGCTCCTTCTCTTGACCACTCAGAAGCTCAGGACTCTGCATTCGCAACCGTTCCTGGTGCCGCCGCTCAGCTTTGGCTGTCCTCACTGGTGCCACCGGATCCCCTGCTCCAAGGTATAATGGACTTAACCTAGGCAGAGAGAGAAACAGTGACAGGTAGGCTGGCCTGGGCCACCACAGCTCTCATCTGCCTGTTTTCAAGACAAGAGGTGATGACTGACACCCCCAAGCAACTGTTTAGTACCACATTGTAGGACATCACCGTGGGAGATGGAAGTACATACAGCAGAGGTGAGTCTCTTTGAACAAGCTGGTTCTGATCACAGTTTCCCTTTCTCCACAAACCCCTTCATTTCACACCCTGGGTATGCTAAAAGGAGAAGCCATCTGGTCCATTATTTGGCAGCTCCTTGGCAAAGGATGTTGACGATCCACTTACCCAGACATAGAGTTGGTTCTCTGTTCAGGCTTGATTCCCTCTTCCAGTGAATTCCTCTGTGAACTGTTGTTCTCATTGACCTCAGAGGGCCTAAAGCAAAACAAGCACGTCAACTCACAGTACCACAGGCTAAGACCCAAGAAAGGTCTGGAATAGGTCCAAGCCCCGGAAAGCCAGTTCATTTTGAAGACGTAACCCTTAATGATTTTGTTCAACAGCTCCTGCCCCACTGCTGCAAGCATTTCCTTGTTGATTTCATCAATGTTGACACTCTAACTCATAATAAGAACTCCTTTTCTTCATCTGGAGGCCAACATCCACTAATACACACACTCTTTAAATGTAATGCATCAACAGTGTTTGCTGGCAAGTTCTTGCACAGCTCTAGCCTGGCTCTTTCCAGGTGCCATTTGTGATTGGCAGTGTGGCTGCTTCCAGTTCTCTGCTGGTGTCCGGATGCCTGAATGCTAACAAAGAACATCCCTCCTGGGTTGAAAGTGAATGCACATCTGGGCTAGGGATAAATCCTGAGTGATCTCAGAACAGGGATTCTTGATGTAGCCACTCTATACAACTGCTTCACACACTGAGGCTTTGTGCTCATAACCAAATTCCTGCAAGCTTGGGACTAGCTGAGCTGGAGCTGCCATCTCCATTCTTAGGCTGTGCACATGCAGACACTCCTCAGTCTGGTCTGTAATGAAAGAGGTCACCCAAGCCCGTTTTCCACAGGTTAGGAACATGCCTACAGTTACTGTGGCTCACTTGGCAATGAGAAAGTTCACCATGACTCTGAGCCCTTATTTCTACTGCTTGAGTTCATTTTGGTTAAATTTCAGTTTTTGCTCTAGCATGACAAAACAAAAAAAAAGAGATTTCAAGAAGTTCAGTCAATTCACTGCCTGCCCTTTGCTCAAGCACAGGTAAGAAACAAGGGAAGTCATCCAATGGACCTGGCCTTACTGTCCTCTAACTTCCCACACTTCACTGTGAAAACAGCAGGGGGTAAGTAGGCCTTCACATCAAACCAAGAAGCTGGTCTGCATTTGGCTGCTGTCCTTCCCTGTCAGCACGGGACGTGGAAGGTCTCAGAGCACTCCTCATGTGAGAAGTTCCTCAACAGAGACTGGACAGAAACAACGGAAAGAAATAAGATTCCAAAATGCCAGCCGCTGTAAGACTGCCAGTAGAAGTGTTAGTGAAGAGAAGAATGTCTGTAGCAAAGAGTCAGAAGGGATAGTCAGAAAAAGACAGCTTCAGCTTTATCCTACTGCATCCTTATTTCTGCCTGAAGTCTTATGAGAAGCCTTTTCTCATTCCCCAGTTCTATGCCCAAAAATTAGAAAAACACCCATCAAGGCAACCTGGAGGACAAGTCCAGGAGAACTGGAAAACACAAGCTTAAAAACTCCCAAACTCAGGTTCAGAATCAGGGCTTATCTTAAATGAGCTACATCTGAAAACCCATGCCTCTACATAGTCCAGTGCACAGCTGAAGAAGCTGCTCTGCTGAAAAGCATGAGCTGGAAAAGCCTGCCTGCTTCTGTGTGCAGCTCTCTTCCCTGAATATCACTGCTACTGAGATACCCCTGACACATGAGGGTGGTTCTGAGCTACCAGTCATGTCTTACCGAGCTGCTGGAGCCTGGATGTTCCTTCCATTTAGTTTCTCAATCTTGTACTCAACTCCTTCAATGATGACACTGGACTGCATGCTCATCTTAGGCACCTGTTTCACCACCTCATCCTCTTCTGCTTCTTCTTCCAACAGAAGGGTACGTTTCTGCTGCAGTTTTCGAGCTGCCAAAATAAGACAGACTCATGTTGCACCACAAAGCACTCTCTGAGCCCCCACACAAAGATGCAACCTTTTGGGCAGGTCCTTACGCTCATCATCCATACAAGTTTGTGATGTTTTAAGTCCATACCCTCTCCTCAGATGCCTTTGTTTCTCCTCCACTCCACTAATGCTTCCGATGCAACAAACTCTACACCATTCCCTCAGTCCCTCCTTCCTTATTCACTAAACTTCCATTCCTGGATGCTCTACAGAACAGATTTCAGCAGTTCATCATGCTGACTGCATGCACCCTCAAACAGGAAGTTGTGTGCTCTCTGCAGCAGGTATTCTGCAGGTGACCAGTCCCCCATGGTGTTCCTCAGGGCTCAATTCTGGGGTCAGATCCGTTCAGTATTTTTATCAAAGATCTGGATGCAGGAGTTGAATGCACCATTAGCAAGTTTGCTGATGGTACTAAACTGGGAGGTGCTGCTGACTCTCCCAAGGGACATGAGGCCTTGTGGAGTGATCTAGATAGACTGGAACATTGGGCCATCATCAACAGTATGAAATTTAACAAGCGCAAGTGCTGGGTTCCACACCTGGGACAGAGTAATGCCAGGCTCAAGTCTAAACAGGGAGAGAAGTGGCTGGAGAGCAGCCCTGCAGGAAGGGACCTGGGGGTGCTGGATGGCAGCAGGGTCAGCAGAGCCAGCAGTGTGCCCTGGCACCCAGAGGGCAAAACACATCCTGGGGTGCATCCACCACAGCAGAGACACATGGTCAAAACAGGGGCTTGTCCTGCTGTATTCAGTGCTGGTGCAGCCTCACCTGGAACAGTGGGTGCAATTCTGGGCCCCACCATTTATGAAGAATGTGAAGGTTCTCGAATGTGTCCAGAGGACGACAACAGAGAACCCAGCAATTTACAAAAGAAATTCTACAATAATCTTTGCAAGCAGCAGTCAGAAGTCTCAAACCCAGGAATCCAATTCCACCTGCATTTTCCTATTGAACATACCAAGATTTCAGCAAAAGCTTTTTTTTCCACTTAACATAGTTCCTCATCACCTTTTAAAACAACTCCCAAGCAGCATGAAAGTACATCAAAAACCATAGCAGTAATTTTCCCTCTGTTGCAAGCCCTGTGCAAAATCAGAGCAGCACACTGAGCAATAAAAGCTCTGCTGTCAGATACTATGGAAGGGTGCCATGGGTAGCCCCTGTCACTGCACATCAGCCCCAGCAGCTTACAAAGAATCATCATCATTTATAGTAGCTTTTAAGAATATTATTTAGGTTTTTACTAAGGAGAGGAAGCTCCCACACCACAGCACTTGCACCAGTTCCCACAGCAACAGTGCAGCATCCAAAAACGCCTTCACATCCACTTACTTCAAGCTAGTACCAGGCCTCATGAATAACAGCTTTATAACCAGCTTTTGGAAGTGCTGGATTTCTGGTGTGGGTGCTCTCTCACGTCTCCCACAGAGAAAGGATTCACTGAACAGGCCAAATGCCCTTGCACATTCCAACATACCTTCCTCTTCTTTCATTTTCTTCAGGTCATCCTCTCCCACCAAGGAGACACGCTTGGGAGGTTTGTCCATCTGCTGCTGCTTCACCTCAATTTCAAAGTACTTCTGCCTCTCGCGGAAGGACCTCTGCTCAGGGCTGGGCAAGCCGCTGGGGCTCTGCGTGGTCACCTACAAGAGCCACACCAGCACTGCCACAGTGGCCGAGCCAAACCACCCTCATCACCCCTAGCATGTGCCTGACCTCTGCCATGTGCTCCCCAGCCTCCTCTTCCTCCTCCCCAGCCTTCCACGACAGCATGTACACATGCTGTCATCCTGTCCCTGCAGCCACTGTCCCAAAAGCCTGAATCCTCTGCAAGTCCCCATCCTCCCGCCAGCTTCAGCCACTAGAACTTACCTCCAGGGCAGCTTTGGGATTCTCTGAGCTGGTCTGACCAGGCAGTTCCTAAGGACACAGAGAAAGGGGCATGTTCTAAACAGAAAGTTTCCTACCACCACTCCTGCCCTCTAGCCAAGTGTCACCAATGCCACATGAACAGGAGCAGTCCAGACATGATGGACTGCTTCACAAAACAGCCCCAGAATTAACACAAGATATGGCCAATTTTGAGTTATAGCAATTTACATTAAATAAAGGGCTAAACAGAGTGGTTTTAAATGGGTTTAAACTGAATGGCTTTAACCTGCCTGAGGGGAGACTGAGATGAGCTCTTCGGCAGAAGTTCTTCCCTGTGAGGGTGCTGAGGCGCTGTCAGGGGTGCCCAGAGAAGCTGTGGCTGCCCCATCCCTGGCAGTGTTCAAGGCCAGATTGGGCAGAGGGGCCTGGGGCAACCTGCTCTAGTGGAAGGTGTCCCTGCCTGTGGCAGGGGATTGGAACTGGATGACTTTAAGGTCCCTCCAACACAAACCAGTCTGGGATTCGGTGAAACAAGTGGCAACAACTTTTAAAAGAGCAAAAAATGAAAAACCTGGAGGAACAGGAGAAGAATGGGAGCAGAGAGCTCAGCCTGAGATGGAGGAAGCTTAGACTTCAAATCAAAGATGCAACTATGAAAAATTTACTTCTAAGAAGTGAAAACATCTTCAGGTAAGAAAAAAATCTGTATTTACAAGAAGAAATGGTACCTCCCACTCCACTGAATGGGGACAAGAACCCTCAGAGATGCCCAGGAAAAGGAGGAGAGACACAGATCGTGGTAAAAGAAATTCTGATAAAACACAGAAAGAACCCTCTTCACAGCAGAGATGATCACACACTGGAAGAGGCTGTCCACAGCGGCCTCAGAATCTCCATTCTTGGAAATTCAAGTCTCCAGCAGACTGGGCCTTTTGCCCTGTTTTGCACAGGGGACCAAAGCAGATGACCTCCAGATGCCTTGTCAATTCTGAATGGTTCCATGATTCAGATACATGAAGGGGAGAAGGAACAGGTCCAGTTAAGTTAAAATCTAAGGAAAAATTCCTCAGAATAGGTTTAGCCTAGCGCTGGACTCTGGAAGTTCAGAGAGTTTCTTTTTCTCAGAACAGCACAGTTACTCTACAGCATCCCAGTGTCCAGGGAGAATAACAGCAACACAAAGTTCAGTGAGCTTTCAGGACTTGATATGTTTATGGACAGGACTCTGCAGGGTGACCATACACAAGAGGAACAGACTCCAACCCCCAAGGGGCCCTCCACATGTCCCTCCTTCATGAGAGGAATCAGATCACTACCTCCTTCCTGTTCTCACACCTCCCTTGCTCACTGGCAGCACTCATGCACGTTTTTGTACCACTGCCAGTGTACAAACACAGTACAAACAGTTTGTACCGCTGCTGGTGTACAAACACCGTAAAAACACTTTGCACTGCTGCTGGTGTACAAACACAGTACAAACAGTTTGTATTGCTGCTGGTGTGCAAACACCGTACAAACAGTTTCTACCACTGCTGGTGTACAAACACCGTTCAAACACTTTGCACTGCTGCTGGTGTACAAACACAGTACAAACAGTTTGTACTGCTGCTGGTGTACAAACACCGTTCAAACAGTTTCTACCACTGCTGGTGTACAAACACCATAAAAACACTTTGCACCGCTGCTGGTGTACAAACACCGTACAAACAGTTTGTACTGCTGCTGGTGTACAAACACCGTACAAACAGTTTGTACCGCTGCTGGTGTACAAACACCGTAAAAACACTTTGCACCGCTGCTGGTGTACAAACACCATACAAACAGTTTGTATTGCTGCTGGTGTGCAAACACCGTACAAACAGTTTCTACCACTGCTGGTGTACAAACACCATAAAAACACTTTGCACCGCTGCTGGTGTACAAACACCGTACAAACAGTTTGTATTGCTGCTGGTGTACAAACACCGTTCAAACAGTTTGTACCGCTGCTGGTGTACAAACACTATAAAAACAGTTTGTACCGCTGCTGGTGTACAAACACCGTACAAACAGTTTCTACCACTGCTGGTGTACAAACACCGTTCAAACAGTTTGTACCGCTGCTGGTGTACAAACACCGTACAAACAGTTTGTACCATTGCTGGCGTACAAACAGTGTACAGTTTGTACTGCTGCTGGTGTACAAACACTGTACAAACAGTTTGTACCACTGCTGGTGTACAAACACCGTACAAACAGTTTGTACCACTGCTGGTGTACAAACACCGTACAAACAGTTTGTACCACTGCTGGTGTACAAACACCATTCAAACAGTTTGTACCGCTGCTGGTGTACAAACACCGTACAAACAGTTTGTACCATTGCTGGCGTACAAACAGTGTACAGTTTGTACTGCTGCTGGTGTACAAATACTGTACAAGCAGTTTGTACTGCTGCTGGTGTACAAACACTGTACAAACAGTTTGTACCACTGCTGGTGTACAAACACTGTACAAGCAGTTTGTACCATTGCTGGTGTACAAACACCATACAAACAGTTTGGACCACTGCCGGTGTACAAACACCGTTCAAACACTTTGCACTGCTGCTGGTGTACAAACACCGTACAAACAGTTTGTACTGCTGCTGGTGTACAAACACCGTACAAACAGTTCATACCGCTGCTGGTGTACAAACACTGTACAAGCAGTTTGTACTGCTGCTGGTGTACAAACAGTTTGTACCGCTGCTGGTGTACAAACAGTGTACAAACAGTTTGTACCGCTGCTGGTGTACAAACAGTGTACAAACAGTTTGTACTGCTGCTGGTGTACAAACACTGTACAAACAGTTTGTACCGCTGCTGGTGTACAAACACTGTACAAACAGTTTGTACTGCTGCTGGTGTACAAACACTGTACAAACAGTTTGTACCGCTGCTGGTGTACAAACACTGTACAAACAGTTTGTACTGCTGCTGGTGTACAAACACTGTACAAGCAGTTTGTACTGCTGCTGGTGTACAAACAGTGTACAAACAGTTTGTACCGCTGCTGGTGTACAAACACTGTACAAACAGTTGTACCGCTGCTGGTTTAACAGCCCCAGGCAGCACTATTTACCTGTGTCTCGAGCAGAGGGTGTGAAAAGGGCACTGCTGCAAAGGTCTTGTATGCTTGCTTGACATTGAAGGGGATCTCGTCTGGAGAGGGTGGTGAAGGTGGCTTCTGCTACAGGGACAAAGACAGAAGGTAAGGATAACCACAGGCATTATAAAAAAACAAACAGGGGAAACACAGCACAACCCTTGGCCTTCAAAGCCTGAAGAGTGGAGTACATAAGAGACAGCTCCTGCAGAAACACAAGCAGCATACTCTATACGTGCTATGTACAGCAGCACATGTATCACAGCCCTGACTTACTTCTTGGGTGGTGGAGGAATGACACTTTTGGTGGTACAGATCCTCACTGACCTGACCAGAATGTTGTGACTGATCTCTGGTCAAGGGACCACATTGTTGTTACAGTCCTTGAGGATTTCCATCCAATTCAAATAGCATGTGCCTTGTGGAATCAGTGGCAGCTCACTCAGGGATCTCTAATCTGGAGAAGACCTGCTTTTGATCTCAAATTTTCCCTTCACAGAATTCCACTTACTCAGAAACATTTAATATGGTCCAAGAGGACCCTCCTGTTGCCTGTCTTTACTGGGCTTTTCCTCTTATCCTCCCTGTGATTGCTCCTATCACATTCAGAGTTGGGATGACCTGCTCAAAGCACCACAGAGATGAATGGGAGTAGGGAGTAAATGACACCACCACTTTCCTTTCTAATAGAAAGGAAACCCCCTTTAGTTGCTTCATTTCTTCAATCCCTTTTGGCTGCACTACCTCAGTTTCAGGTGTTTGTGATTTTTCTTTGTCCTGGACTGAGGCAAAATTATGTTGTTTGATGATGCTCCATTCTGCATAGGCTAAAGAACAGCACATCAAGATCAGACGAGATTGTAAATATGTGAATCCTGGCCCATTACATGGATGTATATAGCTGTTTGTCTGCAAATCAGCTCTCTGATTTGGTCTCATGTCATACAAGCTTACATGAAAACAGAAGGGCTGTACTGCAGGTATACAGTCTTCTGTCATGACAAAGACCAAAATACCTGAAACTTTTACCCATCAACATAGAGCCCAGGGAATATGAATCTTTCAAAACCAATCATTTTGCAAATCACAAAACTTACTATCAGCAAGCTGGTCTCAGCTCCTGCTCTGAGATGCAAGACATGATAGACAACGGTTCTGAAAGACTTGTGACTCAGCAGAAGGCAACACCTCATAAATAATGATCATCCACAGCAGATTTCAGCCACGATACAGTTTCAACTTCTTTGCTACAGTTTGCTAACTTCTCGAACAGGTAAGTGAAGACACAGACTGGTGACATCTTTGTTAGAAAAATCACAGAATCACAGAACCATGGAATGGTTTGGGTTGGAAATGACCTTAAAGCTCATCCAGTTCCAACCCCTGTGTTGTGGTTTAAGCCCAGCCGTAACTCACAAAGTCGCTTTCTCACTCTCCCCCCTTCCTTCCCCCTCCCCCCTCCCGGAGGGATGGGGAGGAGAATCGCAAGAATGTAACTCCCATGGGCTGAGATGAGAACAGTACAGTAACTGAGGTATAACACAAACCCCTGCTGCTACCACCAGTAATAATAATGATAAGGGAAATAACAAGGGAAGAGAATACAACCGCTCACCACCCACTGACTGACACCCAGCCCTACCGAGCAGTGATCCAACCCTTCCAGGTAACGGCCCCCAGTTTTTACATCCTGGGCATGACGTGCTGTGGTATGGAATACCTCTTTGGCTAGTTTGGGTCAGGTGTCCTGTCCCTGTCCCTGCCTCCTCCAGGCTTCCCCTCCTCCCTGGCAGAGCATGAGACTCAGAAAGTCCTTGGTCAGAGTAAACATTTGAGCAGTAACTAAAACATCGGTATTATCAGTGCTGTTCCCAGGCCAAAAGTCAAAACCACAGCACTGCACCAGCTACTAAGAAGGAGAAAAATGACTGCTACTGCTGAACCCAGGACATCCTGCCACGGGCAGGGACACTGTCCACTAGAGACAAGGTTGCTGAAAGCCCCATCCTTGAGCACTGCCAGGGATGGGGCAGCCACAACATTTTACTTGTGAGAAGTTCTTACCCAGGGCATCCAGAGTGATGGATAAACAGGACCAGCCTTAGCTAAGGCATGTCATCTTTAAATGACCTAGTCACCTACCCGCCAGGAGAAGTGGCACTTTAGCAACCCAGGGCAGACAGACATCGCTCAGCAAGGAGGAACTCAGGCCACTTACAGAGTTCTGGATACTGAAGCACAGCTCAGGTTGCTGGAAGGGATTGGGGCTGTCCCCGTCCTCCAAATTATGTGAGGCAGCATTTTGTCGCACTCGGGAAAGAGGCTGAATGACGCCTGGCTTGGTCTGCTCGTGTCAGTGCCCCACAGCAGGGCAGAGCCAGAGCAGGAAGGCAGGAGAGAGAGGGAGAGGATGGGGGAGAGAGAAATGAGCAGTTAGAGCAGCAAGATGTCTCTGCCATGCAAGTGAGTAAGACAAATCCATGCACCTGAGCTCAAGAGGGAGAGCTACTGAAGCAAACACCAACCAATGACTCTGGCGCAAGTACTCTGTACAGGCAAAGAGGTTCAGACAAGTCAGGGTCACAACAGGACCAATGGGTCATAGAGAAGGCCAGGACACAAGGAAGAATCTGCCATACAAGTAGCAGCTACAAGGGTCAGAGGGGTATGGCACAAGTATGTCAAAACTTGCAGAAGCTAAGTGTCATGAATGGAAGATGCGGTAAGGAAACATCAGCCAGGAATGGGTATTGGCAAAAGCTGGGGAGGAAAATTAACTGAGGCCCATCTAGGGCTGCAGTTGGAAATGCAGACATAAGAGCAGAGACAAGAGTCTGAGCTTTGACCTAGATGTCATCGCTGTTGGATGCCATGTGGAAGTGAGGAAAACATCCAGTACTAAAGAGAGTAAAAGCAGGAATTGACTAAGCCAGGAAAAAACATGAGTGAAAGCTGCAAGGGTAAACAGGAATAAAAGCTGCAAAAACAGTTGCATCAAGTTTTCAAGTTTATGGTATTTAAGACATGGTGCATTTGTGCAAACTTGAGGTATAGCAGAGAACTGAAGAAGACAGAATAGGAGCCAACAGTGAAGACTTGCAGGGCTGGAACTGAGCATACACAGAACGAAGAGACAAGTTCGATGTGCTGGACGATGCACAGGGACACTATAAGAAGGTCTCACGGCAGATGTACTTACAGATTTACTGTCATCCTGCGATGTAATGAAGTTAATGGAAGCCTGGAAACAGAAATGCTGGTGTAAATTTGGAGTCCACACAGGAAACCTTTTAGTTTACCCTGCTCCATACAAGCAGAAATACAAGACTCCCAACCCCTTCCCTGCTCCATAGAGGGAAAAGCCCTCAAGCTTCACACTAACCCCCACCATACCTCCTTCTTCAAGTGGAGAACAGTCCAGAGCCCACCCACAAGAGCTTTGTCTGCTACGTGAGAAGGCACAACAGCTCTCTGCACATCTTCAAGCAATCATCCCCACCTTCCCCTTCCCTGCTCCAGCTCTTGTTTGCATCCCCTGCCCTCTCCACTCGCTACTGAGCTTGAGCAAAGCCACCAGGAAGCCTCCACGCTGCCAGGAAGCATTCAGAGATGCCATCTCAGCCGTGGCCAGCAGGGAAGAGCCCCTCGAGCCCCAGCGGCCGCCCGGGTGCTGCTCCCTGCAGTGAGCACCAAGGCCGGGAGCGGGGAACGCGGGCGACGGGCAGCGGCAACGGGCAGCGGTGCCGGGCGGGAGCAGCACGGAGCAGCAGCGCACACTGCACACCAACAGCACTTACAAAGCGGGTCTCCCTGCCTGCCAGGTGAGCAGGCCGAGGGGCTGCAGGCGTCTGGAGAGGGGCAATGCCAGGGAGGATCGTCGGGGGAGAGACCGGGAGAGAAAATGAAGAGACCGGGATTTCTGCGTGAGACTGGCGCCTTTCCCCGCACAGAACCGCGTTCCCGGAGCTGGCAGTGGCCCCACAGCAGCTCCCTGCCATAGAGAAAGCCCCTCGGCCCTCCTCGACTTGCACACGAAGACCCGCCAGACACCCCCTTCCTCCCCTCGCCTGCTGCTCCCCCACAGGAAGCTTCCAGAACTCAAGGCCAGGCAAGACCATCGTGACACCGACTTCCCTCAGTAAGCCCCCTTCCCTCAGGATCCCACAGATCTCAGAACTACGCCTGCAAGTTCTGGCTGGAGTACAGGATGTCAAAATCAAAGACTTTACGTTAAAAATAGATGGCGGCAGAGAATTAGAGATGCAATTCCTTGGAACTTCTACCCCAGAGCAAGTGTGAAGTCTCCTGAATCCCCACCAAATGTACGAGCGTGGCTGGCGATTGCCCTGTGTCCTTCAGTGTTATCTGTTGGACCTGTTCCGTTTTGTATAACATTCATTGTCCAGAGAGAACTAAATCCATCAGATACAGCTTCACCTGACACACAGGAGGCTGCTGTGTAAAGCTCTGATCCAGAACACACTAAATCATGTGAATGTGACAGAAAACTGATGTAGAAAGTGTGAGGCTGAGAATACCACTGGCATGACTTAAGGGCTCAGTACTGGACACCAAGGCTTCTTCAGGAACAGCTGCCAGCGGCACTAATTCACAACAGCCATAGACCAAGGAGAAAGGCCCTGGAAGTGAGACACAGATTCAGGAATGGAAGCAGGGAGCAAACCTGCTGATAGCCTCAGAGGGCTAAAACAAAGGACAAAATCATGAAATTGGCTATTAGATCATAAATACTTTGCTCAAGCCACAGAGAATTCATGATACAAAACCCCTGAAGTGATAGAACAAAGTACAGCAAGAGCTACATAACAGGAATTTGAGACATCCAGCCTAAAACTGGAGAGGAAATACCTGCAACCACAAAACAATGATCCTGGGTGCTCTTAACTCCATAGAATGCATCAGTGAGACCTTGTTGATTCTTCTCAAGAGCCATGGAGGACAGAGTGAACCAGGGAAGTTTCCACTGTCAGAGCAGTGACTTCTGTGAAAGACAAAGCTGCTGCTGCTGCCACAGGAACAGGGTAGTGACAAGCCATTGGACTCTAAAGACAATTTATCACTGACCAAGCCCATCATGGCTTAGAAGAACAGATGGCATTAGATGGTTGCTGCGGGCAAGGACACTGGCACTGAGCTTCCAATGTCAAAACACTGATAAACAGAAGCATCACGGTACTAGGAGAGTTGCCTACAACAAACTGGAACAATGAACATTCCATCCAAACACAAGTTAAAAAAAATCACAATGGAGCTGGCACTCAGAAAGATGCAGAATTCCCATCTCCAGAGGTTCAGACCTGAACTGTTCATGGCCTTGAGTAACCTCATCTAATTGGACCTGCTCAGACTGTGCTTTTAGACCAGACCATCCTCCACAGATTGTTCTATGAACAGCTGCACAGCCGCCCTTTGGGATTTGGGACTCATGTTCATGTGAGAGCTGAAGAACTTTAATCACAGACTCAGGCTGGAAAAGACCTTTAAGATCATTGAGTTCAACCATTAACCTTGCACAGCCAAAGCCACCACTAAACCATGTCCCTAAGTGCCACATCTACACATCTTTTAAACACTTCCAGGGACAGTGACTCCACCACTCTCCTGGGCAGCCTGTTCCAGTGCTTGATAATCCTATCGGTGAAGAAATTGTCCCTAATCTCCAGCCTAAAGCTCCCCTGGCACAGCTTGAGGCTGTTTCCTCTTGTCCCATCCCTTTTTCCTTGGGAGCAGAGCCCAGGCCCCTCCTGGCTCCATCCTCCTGTCAGGCAGTTGTAGGGAGCGATAAGATCCCCTGAGTCTTCTCCAGACGAAACTCCCCCAGGTCCCTCAGCCATTCCTCATCACACTTGTGCTCCAGGCCCTGCACAAGCTCCATTGCCCTTCTCTGGCCCTGCTCCAGCAGCAAATTAATATCTAGATCTCTTTTTGTTGTAGAATAAGGAGAATCATCCCCACTCCGTTCCTTCTAGACAAAAATCCAGGGGAAGTGCCAGAGCCAGTGGGACCACAGTTGGAGAGCAGTTGCACTTCCTAGAACGCCACAGATGCAGGATGACTTCAGGAGAGAGAACAAAGCCCCCAGCAGAAAAAAACAGGAACATCTATTGACTTTGAAGGGAAAATTAAAAAAAATTGTTGATGAATATTGACCTTCCAAAGGCTGAAGTGACCGGTGGAGCCTCCTGCCCAGGATGAGAGGTGAAATCAGAGGCTTGAGGCAATTTAACAGAAGAGAACAGAGTTGAAACGAGAACCAAGAATGGCTTGTGAGAACCGGTAATGCTTATCAAACCCACCATAAAATCCAAGTTACCAGGAATACGGAAACATTTCAGAGCGAAAGCTGGCCTTGTACCAAAGAGTGCTAGAAAATGCTCCCTAAGGGGAGGTTCACCTGTGACTGTCTGCTGCAGGATCCTTCCATTTTCTTCCCAACATCTGATGTGGGGAGCTGGCAACGTCACCAACAGAACCAGGGGCCTCTGAGAGACCGAACAGCACTATTTTACAGACCTGAGATGGTTCTCCTGGTTTACAGACCTGGGATGATTCTCCATATCCTGACTTCTCAATTTCTTCTGGTATTGCCAAAATTAAATAGTCTCTGGAAAAGGCATTGCTGAGGCCACTTCTCAAAAGATACAACTCCTATTCTGCAGTCACTCTAGGTACTCCCCTGCTGTTCACGCCTCAGAGCAATAACTTTCCACTGAGTTTATGACTACTTAATTATACTGCTGGGTCTCTGAGACATTCTGAAAGAGCAGAGCTCTTCCCCCAGTTCTCTAGTTCCTTCTGTGAGCGACACTCCTTCACCTCAAGGATGGAAATGATTCTGAGTTCCCTGTGCCTTGGTTCCATCCTGCCCTGGAAGCATGCTCCCTGCCTCTTCCCACATTGCCTCCCCTGGGACACTCTCACCTGCTGGTTACAAGGAGAATAGGGGGGCTCACGCCTGGCATTTCCCGTCCCCGAGTCGCCAGCAGGAGCCTGAAAGAGAGAAGACAAAGCTGGATAGTTACTATACAGCAGCAACTTCCATGCCTCTCCCTCAGCCCTGAGACCAGGAGACAAGTGAGACCACGGACATCCAGCCAAGGCCAGCTATGGGCCACCTCACCACAACAGAACACTCAGCAGGGGCCAACATTAGCTGGCACAATGCAGAAACTTGTGAAAAGTGCCGGAAACAGCAAAAGAATTAAACACTGGAATGGAGATCATCAAGGCCAACTGAATCAGGCTAAAGCCTTCTGCCTTGTAAGACATCGCTCCCCCAACTGGGCCCTCAACAGACTGGGCCTAGTACAGGCAATCCACCCGTTGTATAGACATGGAGCGTAAAACCCACTCCCAACTGAGAGGAGACAAGATTCATCTCCAGCCACATTAACTGCTGTGGGCCTCCTAGTAAGCTCCTTCCAAGCAGTCCAGAGAATGGGAAGGACAGGGCTTTCACCCTATGGTCACCAGTGCTCAGGCTGAACCAGCCTACAGCAAGCCCTAACAGCTAGAACAAGAAATCAGAGTCCCAGTCATTCCCTACAGTCTATCCACAGGATTCAGGAGCATGAATTAAACAGTATTTTAGATGCCTAAAGTTGGGAACAGGTCATTTGGGTTGTAGAGAACTCTGAGCAAATCTAGGGTTCCACAGTCATTAATACCATACCCACACAGGAGTGAATAATGCCAATTTGATTTGAGTCAGCCTTAGCTAATGGTATTTTTACTGACTAAGCCAGGAGACATGATCTGAAGCTTATACTGGAGCACAGAAAACATGATCCTCCTTAGCACTGTAATGACAGAGAACACAGCAGGATCAACTGATATGCTCCCATGCCTCCACTGCAGAGTGCTCTTGCTCACCCTGCTTCTGGCTACTGCTGTCCAAGTCCTACCATGTGCCAGCATATCAGCTTGCCAACCCCCAAAGCAGGAGCTGCTCTACAATACTGCTTTCAGGGACTTGAGCACCCTAATCCATCTGTCATGACTGCTCTAGCGCTGGTGCCAGCACACAGAACATGCAACCAGTGGGAAACGATCCCTTTTGACAGCTACATGGAATTAGATTAGCTCCAGCTACCTGTGACACCCACCTCCAGTCTGATGACAGCTGATCTGACATAAAGTCTACCTTCAAAAAGTGCTTTGTGACCACTGCTTTTCTTCACAGAATAGTTTATGTTGAAGGGATCTTAAAGCTCATCCAGTTCCAACCCCCTGCCATGGGCAGGGACACCTTCCACTAGAGCAGGTTGCTCCAAGCATGTCCAACCTGGCCTTGAACACTGCCACGGATGGGGCAGCCACAGCTTCTCTGCACAGCCTGTGCCAGTGCTAACCTGGAACATAATATCTTTGGGTCTAGTCCTTGCTCTGCCACAGTTTCCTGTGCAACAATGAGGAAGTTAAACAGATTTCCCAGAGCAGAAATTTCTCCCCTGAAATTGGAAAGTCTGGATATATTAAAACGTCTCCTCAAGGAACAGTGTGCTCCTGGGCTGCACATAAACCATGTCAGCTGCACTGCCTCTTAGCTTTCACAAGTCTAAAAACAGCTGTGTGTGATCAGGCCCAGATACCCACATGTGACACTACCACCATTATTCTACAAGCCCCACTCACAACCCCAGCAGATGGGGAACACCACAGCTACGAACCTGACTCCTGCCCACCCAGACTGACACAGGGGGAGTCATAGAATCCCAGAATCCCAGACTGGTCTGGGTTGGAGGGACCTTACAGCTCATCCAGTTCCAACCCCCTGCCACGGGCAGGGACACCTTCCACTAAGAGCAGGGTGCTCCAAGCCCCTGTGTCCAACCCGGCCTTGAACAGTGCCAGGGATGGGGCAGCCACAGCTTCTCTGGGCACCCTGGGCCAGCGCCTCAGCACCCTCACAGGGGAAAACTTCTGCCTAAGAGCGCATCTCAGTCTCCCTTCTGGCAGGTTAAAGCCATTCCTCCTTGTCCTATCACTACAGTCCCTCATGAAGAGTCCCTCTGTGGCATCCTTTAGCCCCCTTCAGATACTGGAAGGCTGCTAGGAGGTCTTCATGCAGCTTCTCTTCTCCAGGCTGAACAAACCCAGCTCTCTCAGCCTGTCTCCAGAGCAGAGGTGCTCTGGCCCTCTTATCGTCCTTGTGTCCTCCTATGGACTTGCTCCAACAGCTCCATGTCCTTATGTTGGGGACACCAGAACTGGACTCATGACTGGCATTGATGAAGTTGTCTGATGTGGCTGCCTCCCCTCAGAGAGGGCTCAGCAGTGCGCACTCAGCAGGAACCAGGTTCATTAGTGGCTGGAAGACACCTCAGTGACCATCAGTGCCCAGCAGCCCCTGCAGGCCACACTCAGAAGCACTTGTGTTAGGTGGGAACGAGCATGCAGAGAGGTTTAGTTGAGCGCCGGTGGCCCTGCCTGCGTGATTGCATGCCACACACCATGCTGGAGCTTGCCTTGGAGTACAGGCTGGTCTGCAGCACTCCCCCCCTGCCATAGCCCAGTGGCGGGCCGCCCAGGCCAGCCTTGCCCCTGCGGTTCGCCACCACGAAGGGGTTCTGGCTGAAGAGGATGGGCTGGGAGTCGATCAGGCATTCCTGCTCCGGCATCTGCTCCTGGGACACGGGGCCACCTGCAGGGTCCTGCTTGTCTACCAGGGGCTTTTCTGCCCCACTCGTGCATGTGTTGGGTGATGCTGAGTCCTGAGGAAGGGCAGCCACGCTTCCGATGACTGGATCTGGGCATGAATCACGGCTGTCCTCTGCCACCGGCATGGACAGCACAGTGCCTGTCACCCTCCATTCTGGAGCTGGCCTTATTATACTGAGCACGCTGAGAGGAAAACAAAAGGATCAGAAAGAAGTAAGGAGAACAGAGTAAAGGAGAGGAGGGAGAAAATACAGAGCTGATGCTGAAGGACAGGGGAGAGAATTCCAGTACTAATGCCCACACGACCATCCCTTTCCTCACTTCTACTCTACCACCACTCTTGTGGTCCCCAATGCTCCTTCCAAGAGTCGCAGTCAGCATGCAACACACACACCAAGTAGCTGACAGGCACAAGCACAGTCCCTGCACTTTTCCAGCTCTCATCCACGCTCCAGCAGCTCACACCTCTGCTCTCCAGCAACTGACTACCAAAACCTGCACAAGCACATCCTCACCATCTCACTGCAGCACATCTTCAGTTCAACTCCACCATCACTTGGCCAAACATCAGTTGTCTCACCCCTCATACTTTCAAGCAGCTCCACACAGAGGAATGCTCCCTGCCTCCCTCCAGTGCACCTCCATACAGTCACACAGTTATCACCAGAGCATCACGCCATCCATTTCTATCACACCTGCATGGGCAAACAAGCTTTTACGGCTCCACTTCACCAAAATACACCTCAACAACTAACAGAGAGCTAAACAACAGCCAACAGAGCACAGATCCCTTTGAGCATCTTCCTGAAGGCAGGACTAACACAGAGCTCCAGTTCTGCCTAGGCCCAGCTGTACCCATCCAAAATGAAGCACTGACCTTTCTTCTTTGAATACCATAAAAGAGTTTGTTACCCCAGCCAAAGCCTTCTTCAGGGAAGCAGAGATAATCAGAAAGCAATGATCAAATCTCCTTCTACCCGAGCGCCTGCCAGGTTCTGAGCTCTTCTGCTCAAAGCACATTCTCCAGCTCCTCTGTCATGGCAGCTCACAAAAATAGCTCTCAAGGGCTGGGTGGTGACTACAATGGCAGCTGAGAGGCTCAGGAATGTCTGGGGCCCTCCCCAAGCCCCCAACCCAACCTAAGGCAGTGGTTGGCAGAGCCCTGGCTCATATCCTATTTCCTCAGACCATGAAGCCTGTGTGACCCTTAGATATCTTGCTCCTGTAGCTATGTGACTTCCCAATGTAAAAACACCTACCAAAAAACCCCAAATAAAATCCTCCCAATTCCAATTTTCTTTTCCCAGAGTGCCACAAGCTACACCAGCGAGAGGTCCAGTGCAAATTAAGTTACACCAGGCAAAAATCACTTCCAGGAACGTTATTTGCTCACTGGGGGTGCTGTAGTGGCAGCAGTCCCAGGCACCCACCATCACACACTGGGTCTGTCGGTGCTCCAGGCAGGCCCCTCAACACCACTACCACTGTCCCTTGCAGGCAGAGCACAAACACTGAGCAGCCGGGCTCCAGGAAAATACCACCCCCACACACGACTGACTCTGCTTTGCACAGAGGGACAAAGCAAACAATGCCTTTAGGGCACTGTGGAGATGGGCACCTCATCCAGCCTGCATGAAGTCTGATGGGGAGCCTCAACCCCTCTTTTCTTCATGGGAATGGCAGACACTGAGCTCCATCTACCCGTCACTTTCATCTCCAGTGCTGCTGCAGCATGTGCCAGTGCAGGAGGCTTTGCTCCCCCTGCTTCACAGGGGCTATTTTTATCAGACAAGCAGCAGTTTCCATTTGGGGTAAGCAAAGATTTGGGCAATGCTGTGTGCATTTCCCAGCCTTGCCTCTGTCACTCAGGCAGGACCACCACATTTTACCTTGCTTCTGCCAAGGCAAAGGCAGAAGAAGTGCATTTGCACTTCCAATCCATCACTGCCCCAGCCACCAAAACAAACCTAATTTCAAATCTCACTGAAAAAGTGCAGAGAAAGAATCAGTGGCAAGAAGCTGAACAGAAACAGATTCAGGCCAGAAAGGACAGATTTTTAATGAACTGATCACAGGACACACTGATGAGAGATGTAAAAGTCTTCTCCATTTCCTACAGTCATGATTCTAAATGTTTTGCTGTGGCTAGCACCAGTCATTCACAGCTACAGCTTTCAAGCCTGTACTATGAAGAAGACAGAGGCTACAATAGCCCTTTTATTAGGTGATGGCAGTACCCAGCCATCTGAAACTTTGCAGACATCAAGTGACTGAGAAGCTGGCAGAGCCTGAGGGCATTGCCCAGATCAGCATTTCCATGCAGCTTTCAACTGGAGTTTTGCATTGGGGTTTTAGAAGTTTACAAAGAAAGCAGGTTTGCAGCTCAGTCAGCCCTTGTTCTTCTGGCTCACAAAAGGCCCAGTAAACGGCAATAAAGATTAACCCAAGACAGACACCATCTGCCCCTTCTGCAGGGGCCATGCTCGGGAAACCTCAGGACAAATTCCACACACAATCCATTTGCAGTTCCTGCTCAGCAGTGTGAGAACAGCAGGGCCTGAGACTTCTTTTCAGGGAGCTGGGCAGCAACAAAGGATATGCAGGCACTGCTTAAAGGAGTACATGTGAGAACACAGGCCTAGAGACAGGAAAAGTACTATGGGAACCAGGCAATAGCATCAGTCACATAAATGAGTCACCCTGTCTGACATGTGCCAACTGAACCCTGCGCTTTTCTGCTGGCCAGACACTGATCTGTGCCCCAGTCTTCCTCACAGGCAGGCATCAAACAGGCCAGGGGCAGCTCCTGAAGGAATGCCAGAACCTCCCTGTCCTTGCAGCCCACATCTCCCTGCACTCAGGATCAGAGCAAAGACAGGGTTGAGCAAATGACAGCTGGAAAAAGATCAGCGTGGGCACCAATTGGCTCTTCCCCTGAAACACGACATTTATAGATGCCGCCCATAGAGCCCAGCATTCCAGCGTGTTTGGCCCCACATTTCAGCACCAAGCATTCCTGGCTGACATGGACTGCTCTGCACACAAATGCTGCTCTGCTCTGCTCTGGATGACACCAGAGCTGAGCAGCAGAGGCAGCTGCCTGCATGGGACTGGCTCTCCCCTTGTTTCCAGCTGCTGACTTACACCAAGAGATGCTAAAAATACATTAAACCTTTTCCTGATAATCCTTTGCTGTGTGAATAGCCAGGAATGCACAATCTGATGGTGACAGCAAAGGGTGGTTTTGCTGCAATAAGAGGAAAGGAATGGAGGTGAAGACAGAACGTGTGTGAAGAAGCAGGCAGAAACCTATTGCAATAAGTATGCAGAGAAGATAAAACATGACCAAAGGAAGCAAGGATGGAGGGGTGGGATTTTAAACAACACAGGGGAGGGAGATGACTTTGTAACCTGTGAAGTCTGTGAAATACGGATTTTCTCTCGGCTGAGCTGCCACCACAAGCCAGGGGCTAAAATGCAGGTTCCAGAGGAGGCGTAGCCAAGGCTGTCTCAGGGCTAAGCCATAACATGCAGTCACTGCCACTTCGCCTTCTGCAGTCCCAGATGGATCTTCATGTTCTTTTAATACCTCTGGTATCAGCACCCAGCATCCCTCCTCCTTTCTGAATACCACCTCATGATGAATTTACAGCTAAGCCATCCTCACAACACTGTCATCTTCTGAGTCAGAAGGAATGTTCCCCTCCCTCCTCTGCAACTTTCAGTAGCGGCCTCCTTCCATGATATACGCCCTTCACTCTCCCATTCATGTGTCCTCTGCTGCTGGGCTGTTGTCTCTGCCTGGTTTGAGACACTTCCTTTGGCATCTCAGCAATGACACAGGCCATTTGAACACAACCTGGCTCTCTGCTCTGCTCATGCCCTTGTTCTAATGTTTTGTGGCCACCTCCTGCCTCAGTGTCAAAGTCCACCACAGTTCTGCTTCCTGGTTCTCCTCTGTGGAGATGTCACCTCTTACCCAGGACACAGGGCAACAGAACAACCACAGCCCGCCCCACAGACCCAGAGGCCCCACTCACAGTGCGATTGACTCTCTGTAGGCCAGTGCTGGGCAGAGCAGCCAGGGTCCGGTAGTCCAGCCTCAAAGGTTCACTGGTGATGTTCTGCAGAGGGGGGAGCACAAAAACACAACCACCAGGACAAGATCAGGCCTGAAGTCAACTACATCAGCCAGAAAGAGTGATTAAAAGGAAACTAGCCTTAGTAACAACCCAGGCCCTGTCTCCAAGCTCTGCAGGAAGTTCCCATTGCCTGGAAATAAACCTGGAATTGTTCCAAACACAACCATGAGCACCCAGGACAGGGGCCAGGCTTGAGAAACACTGCAGAGAACATGATGCCCTGGCCTTTGGTCACCCACCAGTGCACAGATCCCCCCATTCCTCCTGCCCCATGTGTGCATGTCCATCCCTTACGGGGGAGAGGAGAATGTGACATACCTACCTGTCTTCTCCAAACAACACCCAGAAAGGCTCACAGCCTGGATCTGGAGGCACATGAGACTGCAAATCTACAATTCCTCTACTGTATCTTTTCTCAACTTTAACTCACACTTACTGTGTAATTTCATTGCATTTTGTTTCCCATTTGCTTTCTACTTCGAACCACTGCTTTTCACCATTCCTTCCTGAACCCCATTACAGATTTCCTCATTTCTAGTATCTTCCCTTACACCCCAAAGTCAAGTCTGTTGGGGGGATGCAGGGAATGGAGAACAAAAGTTATGTGGAACAAGCACTTTTAGAGATTTCCATGGCCTTCAAGGCCAGTTGTGTCCCTTTTCTGTGACTCTCCAACCCTCCCACCATGCTCCTCACCTCTGCCTCCTCCTCAAGCTGCTGGGTGGCTGCCTCCCGCTCCCTACGCATCCACTCCTTCCATGAGACAGGACAGAGTCAGAGCAGCATCCAAGCAGCACAGGCAAAGAAAGATGGAAAGAGGTCATCACCATGCTGGGCAGAAACTCCGGAAGGGGGACAGAGGAGCATGAGCAGTGCTGGGAATGGGAAAGGATATGCAGAAACCCACCACATACGTTGGGCCCAGGGAAACAGGAGCTGGAATTCTGCAGGAGTTATCACCAGCAAAACAGATGGGCACAGACACCCCATACAACACCAGCCAGGGTGTCACCAGCTGAAGGCTAGAGAGCAGATGTCTCCAAGATCCTCAGCAGGGTCACTCCTGGGGAACAGTGAAGGGAGCTAAAGCCCCCCCCCCCTCCCTGCCAAGCACAAGCTACAGCATCATGGAGGGAAAGAAGAAGGTTGCTTATTGCTAGAAGAGACATAATGACAGAGCACAGACTGACGAGGCTGGAAAGAAATGGGAAAACAACTCTACAGAGCACAGGCCTAGATGTCACTAAGGAACTAAGGAAAAAGACCTAAAAAAATCACATGCTTATTAATAGCATCACAGCCAAAAGACTCTACGTAGAGACAGGAATTGTCTAAGCATAAGGCAGGCTAAAATGAGCTGGTCAGCTCTCAGCCACCAGCAGAACACAGGAGTGACCAGGGACTAATCCCACAAGCTCCAGCTATAGGCTTGCTTCCAAGCTGCAAGAGGAAGGTCATAACATTACTTGTCTTGAAGAATGATTTCTGTACATTTAGACTTCAGTGCCTATTTGCCCGGCTCCTGTGCTGCTGGGCAAGGGCAGTGGACAAAAGCAGCATCATTCTTCTGTTCTATTGCTTATTGCAGCCCTCCAGATTGCTGCAACCCCATGTCCAGAAGTCCCCAGGCTGGAGGGAAGGAAGGTGAAAGGTAGCTGAGAAATACAGAGGAGCTAACTAAAAATTCTGATAGGGCCCTTCTCTTCAAAAGCATCTCAGCTTTGCCAAAACCAGTGTCCCACATCACACCCCGATCTCCAGACAGTAATGAGCAACGCGAGAAGACACTAATGCTCTGGAAGATCACAAGAGCCAAAGGGATATTTAGGGATATTTAAGATAAAGTCTACTCTGAATCTGGTGCCACCTCCTCCTTGTACCCCAATGGAAGGGGCAGCAGAAAATGTGAAATCCTTTCAAGGCACAAACGATTCTGGAGGGGGTCTTGGCCTCTGCTGATAATCAGGAACAGACATACGGCAGAGGATGAATCATAGAATCATAGAATAGTCAGGGTTGGAAAGGACCTTAAGATCCCCCAGTTCCAACTCCCCTGCCCATGGCACCTCACACTAAACCAGGTCACCCAAGGCTCTGTCCAACTTGGCCTTGAACATCACCAGGGATGGAGAATTCACAACTTCCCTGGGCAACCCATTCCAGTGCCTCACCACCCTCACAGGAAAGAACTTCTTCCTCATATCCAATCGAAATTTCCCCTGTTTAAGTCTGAACCCGTTACCCCTTGTCCTGTCACTGCAGTCCCTAATGAAGAGTCCCTCCCCAGCATCCCTATAGGCCCCCTTCAGATACTGGAAGGCTGCTCTGACGTCTTCACGCAGCCTTCTCTTCTCCAGGCTGAACAACCCCAACTTTCGCAGCCTATCTCCATACGGGAGGTGCTCCAGTCCCCTGATCATCCTCATGGGCCTCCTCTGGATTTGTTCCAACAGTTCCATGTCCTTCTTATGGTGAGGACACCAGAACTGCACACAATACTCCAAGTGAGGTCTCACAAGAGCAGAGCAGAGGGGCAGGATCACCTCCCTTCGACCTGCTGGTCACGCTCCTTTTGATGCAGCCCAGGATACAGTTGGCTTTCTGGGCTGCGAGCACGCACTGCAGCCGCCTCATGTTCATTTTCTCATCAACCAACACCCCCAAGTCCTTCTCTGCAGGGCTGCTCTGAATCTCTTCTCTGCCCAACCTCGAGCTGTGCCTGGGATTGCTCCCACCCAGGGGTAGGACCTTGCACTTGGCATGGTTAAACTCCATCAGGTTGCCATCAGCCCACCTCACAAGCATGTCAAGGTCCCTCTGGATAGCATTCCTTCCCTCCAGCGTATCAACCGAACCACACAGCTGGGTGTCATCGGCAAACTTGCTGAGGGCGCACTCAATCCCACTGTCCATGTCACCCACAAAGATGCTGAACAAGACCGGTCCCAACACCCATCCCTCAGGGACACCACTCGTTACTGGTCTCCAGCTGGACATTGAGCCACTGACCACAACTCTTTACATGCAGCCATCCAGTCAGTTCTTTATCCACCAACTGGTCCACCTATCAAATTGATGTCTCTCCAACTTAGAGACAAGGATCTCGTGCGGGACAGTGTCAAACGCATTGCACAAGTCCAGGTAGATGACATCAGTCGCTCTACCCCTGTCCATCAGTTCTGTAGCCCCATCATAGAAGGCCACCAGATTGGTCAGGCAGGATTTCCCCTTAGTGAAGCCGTGCTGGCTGTCACCAAGCACTTTGTCGTTTTTCATGTGCCTTAGCATGCCTTCCAGGAGGATCTGCTCCAAGAGTTTGCCAGGCACAGAGGTGAGGCTGACTGCTCTGTAGTTCCCCGGCTCATCCATTTTCCCCTTCTTGAAAATGGGGGTTATATTTCCCTTTTTCCAGTCGTCAGGAACTTCACCTGACTGCCATGAACATACTACACTCATTACATTGAACCCTACTGTAGTGGGAGAAAAGGCAGTGTATGGAAATACAGACCTCAGAGCGCCTTAAGTACGTGTCACTGCGATCTCAGAACACTGCTTTACAGTCTTTCAAAAGCAGAACAGCCCAGAAGGATGAACACAGTGACTGGGTGTTGCTCCGCCTCCAGGAAGAGTACTGGATATTTGTTAGAAGAGGCCCACCAATGTTTTGAAACATTGCTGACTACGGCTGATATGGCTGAATGGTTTGCCATTGCCAAGCTGATTTCTTTTACATTAACCCTTGCAATAAAATGTCAAGTGCAAGTTTTCCATCAAAAGCTATCCCTAGTCACACGAGCATATTTGTAATGAGATGTAACAAAGGCTGTATCACCAATAGGGAAGGTTTTTCTGGTTTGGTTGGTTTGGTTTTTGACAAAGTCGCTGGGATAGCTTTATCTCAGCATAAACTTCGGAAGAGCCTTTATCTACCTAAGACTGAACTCATTCAGCCTGCTCAGACAGAGGTCTTGGGCCAGACTTGCTCTTGTTTCATCCAGTGGTGCTAGATATGCTGGTAATGACACATAGTACCTTAAGACTCCTGGAGAGTGTTGAAATCCAAATGCTGCCAACCTAAACCTGGTAGGCAGACCCTTTGCTGTAACAGTAACAGTACAAAATGAGGCTTTCTGGAACCACAACAAACCACTCTCAGTTCCTTCCTCTGTAAGGAACCGGACACTTCATAGAAAAACACAAATCTGATCTAAACTGGCCCTGCTCTGAGCTGAACCAAGTGACCTGTGACGGTTCCTTCCTACCCAAATGATTCACCAGATCACAGAATAGTTTGCCTAGGAAGGGACCTTTAAAGGTCATTTAATCCAACCCCCCTGCAATAAGAGAGACATCTTCAGCTACATGCTGGAGAGGGACTCTTCATCAGGGACTGTGCAACAGGACAAAGGGTGATGGGTTCAAACTGAAACAGGAAGTTCAGGTTAGATATTAGGCAGAAGTTCTTCCCTGTGAGGGCGCTGAGGTGCTGGCACAGGGTGGCCAGAGAAGCTGTGGCTGCCCCATCCCTGGCAGTGTTCAAGGCCAGGGTGGACAGGGCTTGAAGCAACTTGCTGTAGTGGAAGGTGTCCCTGCCCATGGCAGGGGGTTGGGACTGGATGGTCTTAAGGTCCTTTCCAATACAGTCTGTGATTCTGTGATTCTAAGATTATTCTATAAGATCATTCCAGTGGAAGATTTCCTGTCTAAGTACACCTCACAAACACCATCAGGACACCTTGCAGATCCTCAGGACAGAAATCCCATGTCTTATTCTGGCATGTGCCCACATCAGCTTGATCTGTAGGCCAGCAAGTATAATGCAAAGCTTCCAAAGGGATTCTGCCACACACTGAATGCCTTTTGTCTCTCTACCCCAATCACCCATAAAGTCACATCCTGCACAGCCCACTGCCCACTGCAGTCACTGACAGAAGGCAGAGTGGGCTTATAGAGATATGAAATATATACATGTATATTTAATCCAGCCTTGTTAATTGCTGTCTCCTCTTACAGCCTGTGCCATCATTTATTCAAAACCTTTGACCATCTTTTCCAAATCAAGTAAAATCTCAAGTATTAACTAAATTCAAAGATCACCCCCATCCAGAATTGCCAACATAATCACACTCTTGTGAGGCAGCAAATGTGAAACAAGCTGAGTGATTATAACTACAGGAAGAACCTAGAGAATATTAGGATTGTCTGAATTGGAAACCTGCAGAAACACCTGCAAAACAGAGCCAGGAAAGCAGATTCCTAACTGACAACACTGAAGAATTCCATTTCCCTTCATCATTCCAAGAGAATCTGACTGCATAAATTACAGTTTTAAGAGAGAGAACTGGAAATCCCAAGTCCTGGCAGGGCTCATCTCCCTGTGAAAGACTGAAGTGCTGGAACACAGAACTCTCATAATGAATCACAAAAAAGATCATGTAAACTGAGGAGCGCAAGTGTGTGCGTGACTCACAGCACCACAACTTCACTTCAGGGCATCTCTGAGCTGTGTGCTCTCAGCTTTGCTCAGAAAAGTTCTGCCAGGTCCTGAAGGGCTGTACAGAGAGAACCGACTGAATGTGGGACTTCCCAGCTAACAGACTTGCTCACTAACAGTTCTCCAAGTTGCAGCTTGGCCAGGAGGCACCAGCAGGCAACAAAGGTGAACTCTGTAAGTAACAGAGAGTTCCACCAGAGAGGTGCACAGGAAGGGATGGCAAAGCCAAGAAGCAGCTGAGTAACTGAGCGGTGCACTACAAGGAGGAAAGGCCCAAAGCCCCCAGAGCAAGAATGACTGGGTAGAGATGAGCTGTGGCATTTTCCTTGGGCCTCACAGGCTTGGCAGAACTGCTGCCAAGAACAGACTGCTACAAGAAAAGACTCTCACCACTTTCTCCATTTCTTCTCTCTCCCACTGAGTTGCTTCTCTCACCATTTCCATCTCCTAAGAGAGACCAAAGTTAGAGCCACTTCACCCAGTGCTCTCTCCCACTGGAGCATCTGTAAGCTCATGAAGACTTCAGAGTCCCATCCTAGCGTATTCCTGACAAAAGTGCTAGGAACTGCTGATCCCATAAGAAGGAAGTCTACTACCCATCCTCCTCCCAGGTGTAGCCAGAACACCCACCTTCTGTAGGATCTCCAGTTCTTCAGGGCTTAAATCCCGATCAATAGAAGAGATACTTTCCAGGCTATTCTTGCGCCCAATACCAGCAGCAAAAGGGTTTGCAATAATTCCTGGGGACATCTAGAAAGCAAAAAGACAATCAAACATGGTGGAAGCCCACAGCATGCCATACAAAAAGCTCCACATCCTGGGATCCCAGACAGAGAGTACCAGGATGATCAATCCCAGACAAGTCATTGCTTTCCACAACTTCAAACCTCATTTCAGCTGTCAATTTCTCAAGGAATCTGAGCTCTAAAGAAAGACAAATTTAAGTTGAACCAGGAACAGCCAGGGAATAAGGTGACCAGTGACCGGGTACATATTCCAGTGGAGAATAAAAATGCTTACTTGCTAAGCCCTGAAAAAAGCAAGCTGTGAAGGCACAGGGCTGCTATGGGAAAGTGCTTCCCTGGGGGGAAAGGCACCAACGAACAGACAATTTGCTTTAAATATACACTGGTACAAGAAAAAAAATAAATAGCCTGGAGAAAACTAGTGTGAATACTCCCCTTCCAACCAGTGCAGGGACATTGTGAACAGTTCCATAAACAGCACAAGGGACAGCCTCTTGAGACTGTTGCTTTTATGAACTGGCAATCACCTCCAGTTCATAGAGCAGGAGATCAGACGTTGAGATTGGGACCTCAAAACCAAAACCCAATCAATCAAAAATAGTTGAAAAAATCCAGGAATCTTCTCTGAAGAAAGAGATAGGATCCTGTGGCACTGGTCACTGCGGGGGCACCCTGCACTTCAGTCCTCACCTCAATGGCAGCTGCAGCCTTGGGATCGAAGCCATCGCACACCAGCACGAGGAGCGCATCACCCACGCTTCGGAGGATCTGCACAGCTTCCGTGTGTGTCATTCCCAGCAAACTCTGATGGTTCACCTCCAGGATCCTCATTCCCACCTTCAGACGGCCATCCCGGGCTGCAGCCCCAGAGGAGCTCACCTGGAACACAATGTAGGGAATTGAGATATCATCGAAGGAGGTAAGAGAAGATCAGAGAGCTTGGGAACCATTGGGAAGAAGGGATGAAAGAGGACAGGATAAGAAGGAGAGAGGGGGAAAGGCTGAAGCTACATGTCAGGGAAAGCATCTGAAAGTACTTACATCTACTTACAGAAAGGGCAGAGAAGGAAGAACGTGAACAGTTTGGTAAAGGAAAGAGGTATGGAAGGAATTTAACTTAAATAGGGGAAGTTTAGCTTGGATATGAGGAAGAAATTCTTTCCCGTAAGGGTGGTGAGGCACTGGAATGGGTTGCCCAGGGAAGCTGGGAATGCTCCATCGCTGGCAGTGTTCAATGCTAGCTTGGACAGAGCCTTGGGTGGCACGGTTTAGTGGGAGGTGTCCCTGCCCATGGCAGGGGGGTTGGAACTGGGAGATCTTAAGGTCCTTTCCAAACCTAACTATTCTATGACTCTATAATTCTGGGAGATTCAAAAGAATCTTTAACTGGAATGTGTTGTCCCAAGGAAAGAAACTGCTTTTGTTTTGTCAGTGCAGTGGGTGAGGAAGCAAGCTCTTGGCCCCGATTTATCTTCACAGAAAGGGAAGTGGAGGAATTTTTTATTGGGAAAGAGGCAGAAAAGGGGATAGGGATAACTTTTGTGGATAAAGATCACTAAGGCAGAGACAGAAGCAACCAATAATGATGCCTGTCTGATTTCCAGCCTCTCTTTCAGGGAAATAACATCTAACTGCTGTTTTCCTTCCTCAGGAAGTGACAGGAACTCACACTTCCCTCACATACACAAGCAGTCACAGGGAAAGCAACTACATGCAGCACATTGATAGGGAACATGAAAGTCACAGCTTGTCTGAAGGAGTGCAAGCATCCAGGTATGTCTGAGGAGAGAATGAAATGCAAGTGCAAACTCTGGCACCAAGACAAAGGCAGGAAAGGCAAGGAGTTTTAGTCTTCTTTTTCCTTTTGGGACAGGAAAACAGGACTAGCTGTGGGCACAGAGTGGAAGAAAAAGATAAACCCCCAAGCACAAGCAAACACAAGGCTCAGGAGAAAGATGTGAGCTGGGGAAGCGAGAAAAAACTGAACGGTGCTGATAGGAGAAGCTACTACCAGGAACTAACAGAAATACCAGATACAACTTGAAGTGCCTTAGGGAAAGGAAGAGAATCACCATCGGGCATTGCTTTTTCTAATGGGAAAGCAAAGAGCCTGGAACAAAATGGGATGTACAGAGTCAGGCTGGAAACGGAGATGTGGGTACATCTGGCAAATCAACAGACCTCACCAGGAACAGCAGAGGCAAACGAATGGCTTCAGTTCAAAGGCCCAGCATCAAAGCCAAAGCACAACATGACCAAGCTTTCCAAGAATGATGGGCAGTGCTACACCAGGGCTTTGCAGAAAGAGCGCGACTGTAGCAGGAATCTCAAGCAAAGTCTGCGGGGCTATGACAAGAGGCTAAGAAGAACAGAGGGGCACACACAGTTGGTGGCTGGGCGGGGGAAATACAAGGACGTGTGTGGCTGGTTTTCAGTGTGGGCTGGAGGCACAGGTAATATCAGAGGAAGGAAAGAATGGAAGGAAGAACACTGCACACCATGTATTGCTGGAGCTAGAGAGGCAAAAATCCCCAAACCAAAGCAAGGGCATGAGGGTGTATTGGATTGATGACAGCTGCTTTGGAGAAAACCCAAAGGAAACATGTTTAATAAAGTGCCTGTAAAAAGAGAGAAAACATGCTGCAGCATTTCTCGCTTTAAGGACTGTGGCAAGGGGAACCAGCCATGCACGCTGCATGATTCCTAAGGGCTGTGAAGGAAAACATGGAAGTGCATGTGTGTGCATGCAAAGAAGTGGCCACATGCAGCTGAACGGAACAGGACCAAGTACTCACAGTTTCTTTTCCAGAGACAGCAAGTGCATAGTGTGAGAGTAAAACACCCAGAAATAATAGGGGGAGGTGAAGTTAATGTAGGGAAAATGTCCTTAAAGCCAACTGTCATCTGTACTATTTATACATCCCTGAGGGACACTGAGCTATCCCCACTGAGACACACCATGGATTTCAACCTGTAGATCTAATTTATACCACTCATAGTCTTCAGCTCCTAATGCTTCACTGAGAAGTTTTACCAAGGAAAAGCCTCATTGCAACTTTAAGAAAAAATGACAATTAAGGGACTCAATGGAAATGCAAATTAAGGAAAACTCAGGAAACAGAAGGTGGAAATCAAGACATCACAGGGGCAGGGGGAAGCAAAAGCACTACTTTGTCTCTCAGCTACTGGAAATATACAGCCCAAATGGGAGAAGCAGGAGATCACCAGAGTTAGGACAAATACGAGAGATCAAGGTGATGTGACACAGATAAGGGAGAGCAGAAGAGCTCAGAGCTTTGGTGCTCCGCAGGTCAAAACAACCACTAGTGAGAATAAAAAGTGTGGGGTGTAAACTAACCCTGCAATGGGGCTAACGTGTAAACCTCCCCAACCCCCCGAAGGAGAAAAACCCAAACCTAATCATTAAACATAACTGTAAGTCACAATAAACTCAAGTTTTCTTTTACTGCCATTACAAGTATTGCAGCTCAGTGTGCAACTATTGCTTTGATAGAGTGAATTTCCTCTTTCAAAACTCAGCTAAAGCAATTATACCCAACTAATAACAAATGACAAGTACTTCTGTGAAGGCAGCCAATTATTAGAAAGGGTTAACTGGCAACTCTGAGTGCCCATCATCCAGCAAGGAATGAGGACCCCAGCACAAGAGGGATGTGGAGCTGTTGGAGCGAGTCCAGAGGAGGCCATGGAGCTGCTGAGAGGGCTGGAGCAGCTCTGCTCTGGAGCCAGGATGGAGAGCTGGGCTGTTTCAGCCTGGAGAAGAGAAGGCTCCTTAAGGGGAGACTGAGAGCAGCTCCAGTGCCTAAAAGGGCTACAGGAAACCTGGAGAGGGGCTTTGAAGAAGGGCCTATGGAGGGACAGGACAAGGGGAATGGCTTTAACCTGCCAGAGGGGAGACTGAGATGAGTTCTTAGGCAGAAGTTCTTCCATATGAGGATGCTGAGGCGCTGGCAGAGGATGCCCAGAGAAGCTGTGGCTGCCCCATCCCTGGCAGTGTTCAAGGCCAGGTTGGACACAGGGGCTTGGAGCAAGCTGCTCTAGTGCAAGGTGTCCCTGCCCATGGCAGGGGGATTGGAACTGAATCAGCTTTAAGGTCCCTTCCAACCCAAGCCACTCTGTGATTCTGTGACTATTAAGACCTCTAGAGCTAAAGCATAATTTCTGCCTTACTATACAAGTTAAAAGTGAACCAGTGGCATCAGTGTGAACATCCAGAGTCCCCTTTTGGTCAGCAGCAAGGCCGAAAATGACACTATTTATCACTATGCTCTGTGCTAGCAGGAAAGAAGAGGCAATATTTTTTGGTAAAGGTCAGGAGGAACATAAGCTTATATAGAGTATTGCTGAAAAGAAAATATGTGATATTTCTTGGGGAAAGCAGACATGCCAAATAAGCATGCACACAAGCTGTCATTCACAAAGGAAAGGAACAGAATCACACAGTTTGTTGCACAGGAGAAAGGTGAGCAATTCATAATGTTTTAAATGTAAGGAAGGGAGACCATGCAGGTTTTAGTGAGCAGGAAGTCCATAAGCACTTGGGAAAGCAATGAGAATGGAGGGGAAAAGGAAAGATATGTGGATTCATGTGATAGAAAAAAAATAAAGTCAAGAGAAGAAACACAAGGCAAAATAAAGGCAAAGAGATGACCTCCCTCAGTGGATGCCGAATACTCCAGGAGAACTGATGTACCCACTGAAAAGTGGAGAGAGCACATCAAATTCCACAGGCATGCCCTTTTCCCTAGCAGTCCTTGCATGCAGCCAAGTGCAGAGTTAGTGTCTGGTACCTTAGAAATGAAGATGCCTTCATCAGTGGGATCAAACGGGTTTCCAGCGTGACCTTTTGCTCCACCCCGGATGCTGATACCCAGCTTTTCTCCTGGAGCCTTTTCAATGCATATTTCCTGTGAACACAGAAAAGGTCTCCTTGTTTCTGGATCAAGATCAGACTGAAATTGTAGATGAAACACTCCTAGTAGCTGGTCATATTCTAAATACCCTGAAAAGGACCTGAATTTGACCTTGCACTCATTGGGCAGTTTATTCTTGTGATGAGGCTCTGCTCTTTTCTGTCTCTTCGTCAAGTCTGGTCTTCATGAAATCTGATCACTCTCTGATCACAGGATCACCATAGGTATGGCAAGAGACCTTCCACAGTCCTCAACTGGACAAATACTTACAAGAGACTGGGTTCTGCCAAGAGATGAGGCAATTTCAACTGGAAGTTTGGTTATATCCTAGTCCCAGACTTCTAGCTAGATCAGAAATTGACTTCAAAAGTGTTCCTTCTATATAAGAGGAGCGTGATGCCCCCCAGGTTTTCTACTCAGAACCTACCTGCATACCCGGTGGTGGTGGATCTCGCCTCACTAACATGGTCAGTTCCTGGGTGTTGGAGAGCAGGGCATTGACTGCTTCCTGGTGGGTAGCATGGCGCAGGTCAATGCTATTTACCTCCAGGATCCTGTCCCCTACCCGGAGCCCACTGCGAGATGCCAGTCCACGGGGAATCACCTACAAAGAGGCATTGATATTACAACCAGAGAGGGGAAGTCCATCTGTCCTTGGAGAGACACTGATTGTGTCCCACGGCTGTTCTCCAGCATTCTCTGAGGCCTGTTTTGATTTCTCTCTCTGCAACCCAAGTTCCCCAATTTGTGAACACTGGCAAAAAATGAAGGAAGATTTGCTTTAATTCAATATATTCTTATTATCATATTATCATTTTCATCTGAACCCCACAAACACTTTCTGAGTGATGACTGGCGTAGTGTGCCTGAAGCTTTCCAGCATTCATGAAAAGCTAACACAAGCTCAGCAAGTTCAAAAGCTAACTCTCGCCAAGCAGCTCACCTTCAGGGGCTTCTACATGCCATTTAGACTCCTACAACAGCAGCAGCATGTCTGGTATAAGCATTTCAGGTGTGCACACATCCCTCCCACACTCCACTTTTTCAACCTATGCTGTACTTCTCAGATTCTTGGATCAAAATCCTTCATCTTAACCCAATAATTAAAGAGCTCAGACTCTACCTTTGAAATGAAGACACCAGGTTCATGAATCCCAAATGGATGACTTGAATGGTCACTGCCTCCGACAATGCTGAGTCCCAGGGGACCACCTGCCTTCAAAAGGTGAATTTCCTGGAGGGGAAAAAGCAGCAGAGTCAAAAGGAATAAGAGATACCACAAGGAGCACAAACACTGAAAAACATGGAGTCAGGGATGTTTTGCAGGTGTGAGCACAAGGTAAGTACCCACGGAACAAGAGGGTTCCCTTTTACTTCTCAACACCCCATAACACAGATGCCAGCCCTCACCAGAGTATTGATTTTTCAAATGAAAAATATTCAAGACTATACTATCCCATATTCCAGTGGGCTGGAGCAACTCTACTCTGGAGCCAGGCTCAGAGAGCAGGGCTGCTTCAGCCTGAAGAAGAGAAGGCTCCTTAAGGGGAGACAGCAGCTCCAGTGCCTAAAGGTGCTACAAGAAACCTGGAGAGGGGCTTTGGACAAGGGCCTGTAGGGACAGGACAAGGGGAATGGCTTTAACCTGCCAGAGGGGAGACTGGGTTGAGCTCTTAGGCAGAAGTTCTTCCATGTGAGGGTGCTGAGGCGCTGGCACAGCGTGCCCAGAGAAGCTGCAGCTGCCCCATCCCTGGAAGTGTTCAAGGCCAGGTTGGACAGGGCCTGGAGCAACGTGCTCTAGTGGAAGGTATTGCTGCCAGTGGCAGGGGGTTGGAACTGGTTGAGCTTTCAGGTCCCTTCCACCCAAACCATTCCATGGGTTTTGTGATTCCAGCAGACCCTCACCTCGATGGGATACTGATCCTCCATCCCTTTGGAGAGGTGGTTCCTCAGCGGCACTGGTGCGTCCTCATGTGGGCTGTCCCCGGGGCCAGGGCCGGGGGGCGGTGGCGGTGAGTGCATCCGTGCCCGCGCCGCACTGGGCACGTCTCCGTCGCTGAGCTGCTCCACACCCTGTCTCTCTACCAGCAGCGCGATGGTGGGGGAGGATGCGGTAAGCAGCGCTACTGCCTGATCATGCCTGGCTTCTGTCATGTCTACCCCATTGATCTAGAACAACCCGCAAACTCAGCATCAGATCCATGGCCCAAGTACACCCTGCCATTTAACACGCAGCCAAGCACCTAAGGGTGTATTTTCGTGTCTTGCTGGAACTGCCCCTTCTCAAGAGCCTGTTCCCCAGAGCACCTTGTAACTTACCCCACTCCTTCCTATCTGCAAAGGGAAGAGGCATCTGCTTATTCCACCTGACCACAATCCCTTTCTAGGCAGCTTACTAGCCCCTTTTCCACCTTCCCTGTACACCTCCAAGCCCTAAAGGCATCAGTGATGCTCCAGGGGATCATGAAGACCAAGTACGCTGCTCCTTGTACCTCCTGGAGCACCACAAACCTGGCTATTGCCCTGACTACGCTGTGGCTCAGCACTACCAGGAGAGTCGCTGCCACTCCTTCCAGGCTTTGCATTCCAGCTTTCCTACTTGGTCATGGCAAAAGAAGCCCAAGAGACTACATTAAAGGAATGGTCCAGAGATCTCAACATGGGAAGAAGACAAAACAGTGACTCCCACAGGTGATGCCACTGCACATTAATGTGCCATAGCATCAGCTGCCTCTGCACTCAGCCATTTGAGCTCATCAATCAGTCCAAAAGCCCAGACACAGGCACTGTAGAGCACAAGCTGATGTGCCAGGACCTGTCGCTGGGCAAGGTCACGGTGGGCTGGGGAAAATGTCAGTTTTAAGCCATAAAAAGTGTACCCCAGGTTTGAAAACACTTGGAAGGGCTGAGAAAGAGACTGTTGATCCACAGTGACCAAATGTGGACACACGTGGAAAACTGAAATTCTTCTGGACAAGAGCTCATTATCCAATATACTCTGCTAAATAATTTCAAGAATACAACTTGTGATATCAGTGAAAGACAAAGAGGCACTTCCAGAACAGACAGGGAAGCCAAAGGCATTCAGACCAAACACTGAAGAGAACTCAGCTGAACCTGTGTTTGATTCTCATCCTTCACACACACAAGAATGATCTAATGTAAGTTCACAGGATACACAGAGAAAAGCTGCTGCGAGAGGCAGGGAACAATCTTTCTACAACATTAACATCTAAACCAGCCTGCCTGGGAACTAGAGCACAAGAAAGGATGTGGCTGTTCTCCATCAATGTCTGAGGGCCAGAATGCTGAGAGGAGAGCTGAGCTAAAACACTGCCAAAGGATGGAACTCGCCATGACAAAGTTGAAGCTGAAAATTACAAGGTTTCTAGTCCTCAGGTTCTGGAAAAGCTTCCCAAAATGAACTCTGAGGACAAGAAAATACCGCTGTTGAGATAGTCTAATCAGCTGATGAAATAATAATGTGACTTTGTAACAGCCACAGCAAGTTGACTGCGTAGCCTGATTCCTCACTGATTCCCAGAAATACTGCAGTTACTCCCCAGCATCTCCCAAGAACAGCTTCTGGACAACACTGACTGCAAACAGTCTACAAGGCTTTGTCCAGAACCTCCATCACCACCCCCTAACCCAACCTGCTCATGACATGGAAGAAGACAAAGACTCCCCAGACTATGTGGACACAGACAGGGAACTCTCAGCCCCACAGCATCTCCGCTACACAAAGGATTGTCCCCAAAGTGACACCTTTGGCACCAGCCACAGAAGAGGAGCACAAGGACGTGGAGGCAATTCCAGCCTGCCCAGGCATGCAGGAAGGGGAAAGATGTGAAGGTACCTGGGGAACGGCAGCTGAGCACAAGAGACAAGGCAATAAGCAGGAAAGATAATAAATTAACACACGAGTGCACAGAGCTCAGTGAAACGCAGATCACGGGGACAAGACTTGAGACACTCACAGATGGACCATTAATGGAATCACTCCAATGGTACATGAGGGTGCTGAGGCGCTGGCCCAGGGTGCCCAGAGAAGCTGTGGCTGCCCACCCCTGGCAGTGTTCAAGGCCAGGTTGGAGGGGCTTGGAGCAACCTGCTCTAGTGGAAGGTGTCCCTGACCGTGGCAGGGTCTGGAACTGGAAGACCTTTAAAGTCTCTTCCAACCCAAACCATTCCATGATTCTGTCATTTGCCAGAGGACAGTAACAGGGTTGACTGTGTTGCTGATGCCCTGTAAGGATCTGCTTGTGCTTATGTGGGTGCCTGTGAAGGTGCTGTCCCCGTTCTTGTCTGTGTAAATCAGTGGCCAGCCATGGCTGCAGGATGTTTCATCTCTGGAATCTGCACATAGCCTTCTTGATGGCTGGACCTGGGAAGAGGGAACAGCAGCAGCCTTGTGTCCAGTGAACTGGGAAGGGGGATCCCTCGGGTCCTCCTGTCTACCTGACACACTGATTTTTAACCAAGATGACATGCAGAAGAGGGCTGGTCCCAGGTTTTGATCACCAGACCAGTGCCCAAATACTCCCCAGGCAGACCTGCTGCAGCAGCTTCCACTCCTGACCTCACACATCCCCGCTGTCATTTTCTGCCACTGACAAGAAGATGAGAATGGTCAGACTTGGTCAGAGCAAAAGTATCCAGTGATACTTCCCCAGGCTAGTGAACAGGGACACAGAATATCCTGAGTCAGAGGAACAGCATATGTAACAGCCCTTCTCACTAACTTGCCCATCACCTGGCAATCGTGATGCCTTCCCAGCTTCTGGACAGGTAGTTTGCAGTGGTCTTTATCGCTAAGTCTTTATCGCTTTGCAAGAAAACAAGGCCAACCCCTGCAGTTCAGCTATGTAAGTCCCCAGAGAAAGGGGGACTTTCATCTGTCCTTCTCTGCTCCACATGTTTTTCCATGTGCCAAGGAGTTATATTACTCTGCCAAATTCCTCAGCAATCAGACTGCTCTCCCTGGGATCCCATGTGCTGCCTGGTGCTACTGCTGCCCTAAATCCCCCAGAATCAGTTTTCTTCAGTCTACTCCCAGTCCTATTCCTCAAAACCAGCTGCCCTTAGCTACTACTCCCAGTCTTGCACTCTCCCTGCTGGATTCCTATTCCACAATAGAAACTCTCCAACATTCCCCCCTTGCAGCTCCCTGCCCAAGTCTTCCACTACCCAAATGACTCTCAAGATTCTCATGGTGACTCTCAAGACACACTGCAATGTAATATATATAACAGAAAGGTCGGGAGTTAGTAGTCAGTCACTGGTGAGTTCTGTGGGTGTTAACTCTGAAGAGAGATCCAGGCTGGGCTCCTCAATCCATGTACTCAAAGCTCCCTTAAGAAAGTAAAAGGAGCTATCCCAGTCCTTCCCCTGCAGAAGTCCAGGATGATTTAGAGCACAGTGGAAGAGTATGAGGCTGTGCTGTACTGCTTTTCCTAAGAAAACAACAGCTTTTTGGAAAAGTGAGAACTGAGGCATGGCTAGGAGAGTATGGCTTTGGAAACGGGCTTCTGCCTGCAGAACCTACGAAACCACCTGCATCCTGTCCTGCAGTAGCTCTGCTCTGGAGCCAGGCTGAGAGAGCTGGGCTGCTTCAGCTTGGAGAAGAGAAGGCTCCTTAAGGGGAGACCTGAGAGCAGCTCCAGTGCCTAAAGGGGCTGCAGCAAACCTGGAGAGGGGCTTTGGACAAGGGCCTGTAGGGACAGGACAGGGGAATGGCTTTAACTGCCTGAGGGGAGACTGAGATGAGCTCTTAGGCAGAAGTTCTTCCATGTGAGGGTGCTGAGGCGCTGGCACAGCGTGCCCAGAGAAGCTATGGTTGCCCCATCCATGGCAGTGTTCAAGGCCAGGTTGGACACAAGGGCTTGGAGCAGCCTTGCTCTAGTGGAAGGTATTCCTGCCTGGCAGAAGGTTGGAATTGAATGAGCTTTAAGGTCCCTTTAACCCAAACCATTCCATAATTACATGATGCTAACAAGGCCCCTCCTGCTTCCCCATGCAGACCCAGGGGAACATGCAACCTGCACTGCACATCCCAGGAATCATCATATCCCGAAAAGCTTTCCAATAAAAATGGTCAATCACAGCTTCAAAACAGTTGCGGTAAACAGGGGATTCCCAGGATGCTATAAAGGCACTGCTCTGAAGAGAACAGACACTCAACATCGCTGGGCCAGCACAGCCCCACAGCTCCTACCTAGCACCATATTCCACCAGAGACAGCAGAACTCAAGAGAGCTACTCATGCTCCTCTTACACAGAACAGATAGTCTGGAGGACGAATGCCTCTGAGGATATGAGAGGCCTCAGGATGTAACACTACATGATGGGTATCACCCTTAGAAGGGACCCCCACCAGCAGCAAAGGCGTTAAGGCAACTGGTGCCCAGAGACATGGCTGCTGGAGGAGCAACAGCTGAACACTTGCTGGAAGGCACAGAAGTTGTGTGAATAGTCCAGAGAAGGAAACTGTTCTCCTGGAAGATAATGGCTTGTTCCTGCTTTCATCATAACTGAACACCAGGTTGGAGCTGTGGCTAATGCTCAGCTCCAAACTCTGAATGACTACACACACTTCAGCACAGGTAACGCCCTTGAAAGCAGAGGACCGTGTTCTCCAGCATGAACATATTTCTAGCTATGCCAGAACTCATCACTGTTGCGGGGGCTGAGAGAAGACTAAAGCCCCCAGTGCTTCATCCACATCTAGCAAAGGTCCTGAGCTGTGTGAGCCCTGAGCCCAGACAGTGCGGTCTGAAGACACTGCAAGCTCTAACTAGGGAATTGCATCAGCTTTTCCTATGAAGCTCCCCACAGATATAAATAGAGCTGCTAATGGGGGTGGAAAGGTTTGACTTTTGACTCTGTTCTGAGGTCCTTTGTTTCCTTCCAGCCACAGGTAGAGCAAATCAGTGCCACGTGATAGGCTCTGTGTCTGCAGTTACACCTCTCAGTCATGCCTCTGTACCAGTGGAGCATCACACAATGAGCAAATCCAAAATATTTAGGCTATCTGACAGCCATCAGGGTCAGAGCTTGATCTGGGGAGGAGGGGGGAGCACCAGATGTGGGGAGAGATGCTGCACAAGTCCAAGTCTCCTGCCACGACACCAGTGTCAGACCTGGGCCAGAGCTCCAGTGAAATTCTGTGCCAGAGCAAATACAACACAGCCCCCAGCCTAGGGATAGAGCAGACAGAAGCCAGCACTGACAAGGCTGTATCAGTGTTTACTCACGCCAGCTCTGTGGTAACACGTGCTCTTACCACAAGAGCTGGAGCAGAAACCCACCACCAGCACCAGGATGCAGGAGCCTTCCCTCGGAGGCAGCATGCAGCTTGGGAAGAGAGTCAGGAGGCTCAGCAGACACTCCCGCAGGATGGGAGCAAGTGACATGTGAGGCAGAGAGACTCAAGGTTAGAGGCAGTGGCGAGATCCAAACTACCAGCACAGACAAGAAGGGAAACCGGGTCTGGAGTTTCACACGGAAGCAGAGGGAAGCACTGTGGGATGCTCTTCCAGCTCCACACCACCCCATGGAGCCTCCCTTTGCTGCCCCTGCCACCCTGCTTCCCACGGGAAGACAGTCAGTTGTGCCCAAAGGGTTCCCACCACACACACCGTGCTGCCCAGAGCCCTCTCAGGCTGTCCTACCAGCTCTGGAGAGACACCAGGACACAGCTTCCAATGGTGAAGCACTCACATGGAGCGTGCGGGGAAAAGGGAAGCATTAACTGCACCCACCAGGCAGGGGCAGGACCACCAAGATGAACTGTTCCCCAGGACCCTGAAAATCCAGCTATAATGGCAGTAAAAGTGTGAGGGAGGGCAGGGAGCTGCACGAGATGCCTCCACTCACCGAGATGACCCGATCTCCTACGTGCAGGATGCCGTCCCGATGGGCTGCGCCGCCCTCTGCGATCCGTGAGATAAAGATCCCCTGAAACACAGTCACAAGGGTCAGAGCAGCCCAAGCTGCCTGTCACCACGGCCTGGTGCCCACAATCACTCCAGGACACCACGAACATCCCAGCCCTTTCCCCTTCCCTGTCCTGGCACTTCCATCTGCTCCTCACTCCACACAAACCCTCTTCTGCTTCTGCAAAACCTCCGGCTGCAGCACAGCCTCCACGTGGCCCAGAGCCCAGAATATATGTCAGGAGGACAGTGGGAGGATTAAATGTCACTGGCGGGGATGGTGAGCCCCAGCCCCACCTCCTCCTGAACTTCTTCCCTGACCTAAGAGCTCTCGGATCACACGGCCACGCTGCGCTGCTGCGCACCCAAGGGGTGAGGAAGACCTTGCTCTGCTCCAGCACTGCCAAGACTCAGGATCAAGCACCTTCCTTGCCATGGGGTCACTACTGACCGTGTCACCAGCGCGGTAGGGTGTGGAGCCTTTGCCACCAGCAATGCTGAAGCCCAGGCCCTTCTCGTTGCGCACGAGGCAGGTGGAATATCTCTCGGTGGGAGCTGCTCCCTCGGGCCGCTCCGGGAAGCGAAGACCACCCCTCTTCTCCCGAGGGCTGTAGTCATCCTCGGGGCGCAGCGCTGTGACCGTGATGGCATTCTCTGGCTCCACCATCCGCTCCCGCAGAACGGTCATAGACACAGAGCTTCCTGATCCACGCAGAGCTTCCACCGCCACGTGATGCTCCGCACAGTGCAGGGACACACCATTCACCTGGGGATGGGCACAACCTCACCTCCGTGGGGAGATCTTGGAAGCACATCTCCCTGCAGAGCTGGGTCAACACCTTGTGTCCACAAGGACAACCAGACGTTGTTTCAACAGGCACACCCAGACCTCATGTGCTGACCTTGAGGGACTTTCCCTGCACTCATACAGTACAGGAGGCTCCCATGACATGAGGTGCCTGTCCCAGCCCAGGGCAGCCCCTGCCAAGCACTGTAAAGGAACTTGGAGAGAAAATGTCCCCCCATAGGGAGCCCCAACTTCCCCATCACCTGTATCACCCCTGCAGAAAACTAACTCAGCCTCAAGGAGCAGGACTTGGGGTGCCGGGTGAGGAGAAGCTCCCCATGACCCGGCTTCAGTGTGCGCTTGAGCCCAGACCCCCCCGTGTGCTGGGTGCACCCCCAGAGCGTGAGCAGCAGCTCAGGGAGGGGATCCTGCCCCTCTGCTGCGGGAAGGGGAGGCCTCAGAGCAGATCAGTGCCTAAAGGGGCTGCAGCAAACCTGGAGAGGGGCTTTGGACAAGGGCCTGTGGGGACAGAATAGGGGGAATGGCTTTAACCTGCCAGAGGGGAGACTGAGATGAGCTCTCGGGTAGACGCTCTTCCCCGTGAGGGTGCTGAGGCGCTGGCACAGCGTGCCCAGAGAAGCTATGGCTGCCCCATCCCTGGCAGTGTTCAAGGCCAGGTTGGATGGGGCTTGGAGCACCCTGCTCCAACGGAAGGTGTCCCTGCCCATGGCAGAGGGCTGGAACTTAATCAGCTTTAAGGTCCCTTAAAACACAAACTGTTCTGGGATTCTCTGAAACTCCCAGATAACCACTCACCCAGAACTGCCTCCTCTAAGAGCTCGCAGTACAACTTCCTGTTCACCTTCAAGAAGGACATCTACCTCCTCAGACCCTGACACAGCCAGGCCTGTCAGACTGACTTGGTGCTGGGGAAGGTCATGGAGCAGATCATCCGGAGCGCCATCACATAGCATGTGCAGGACAAGCAAGGGATCAGGCCCAGCCAGCACAGGTTTATGAGGCAGATCCTGCTTGACCAACCTGATCTTCTATGTCAAGGTGACCCACTTAGCTGATGAGGCAAAGACTGTGCATGTTTTCTTCCCAGACTTTAGCAAAGCCTTTGACATCTTTTCCCACAGCCTTCTCCTGGAGAAAATGGCTGCTCATGGCTTGAATGGGTAAACTCATTCAGTGTTCACTGGGTAAAGAACTGGCTGGATGGCCAAGCCCAGAGAGTGGTGGTGAATGGAGTTCAATCCAGTTGGCACCAGCCTCAAGCAGTGTTCCTGCAGGCTCAGGACTGGGGCCAGTTCTGTTTAATCTTTTAATTGTTTAATCAATGATCTGGATGAGGGGATCCAGGGCACCCTCAGTAAGTTTGCAGACAACACCAATCTGGGTGGGAGTGTTGATCTGCTGGAGGGCAGGAGGCTCTTCAGAGGGATCTGGACAGCCTGGATCCATGAACAGAAGCCAGTGGGATGAGGTTCAACAAGGCTCAGTGTCTGGTCCTCCACTTGGGCCACAACAACCCCATGCAATGCTCCAGGCTTGGGTAAGAGGAAAGCTGATCATGGAAAGGGCCCTGGGGGTGCTGATTGACAGAGCCAAACATGAGCAGCTTGTGCTCAGGCAGCCGAGAAGCCAACAGCATCCACACACGATACACTGATGTATCAGCACCAGTGTGGCAGCAGGGCCAGGGCAGTGACTGTCCCCCTGCGCTGGGCACTGGAGAGGCTGCACCTCAAACCCTGTGTTCAGTTCTGGGCCCCTCACTACAAGAGAGACCTTGAGGTGCTGGAGCAGGGCCAGAGAAGGGCAATGGAGCTGGGGCAGGACCTGGAGCAGTGTGATGGGGAACAGCTGAGGGACCTGGGGGATTTAGCCTGGAGAAGAGAAGGCTCGGAGGGGGGACCTAATCGCTCCCTGCAACTGCCTGAGAGGAGGATGGGGCCAGGAGGGGGCTGCGCTCTGCTCCCAAGGAACAAGGGATGGGACAACAGGAAACAGCCTTGAGCTGCACCAGAGGAGGGTTAGATGGAGATTAGGAACTTCTTTACTGGGAGAGTTTATGAAGCACTGGAACAGGCTGCCCAGGAGAGTGGTGGAGTCACTGTCCCTGGAGGTATTTAAAAGGGGCGAAGATGTGGTGCTGAGGGACATGGTTTAGTGGCGGCCTTGGCTGCGTGAGGTTTATGGTTGGACTTGATGATCTCAAAGATTTTTTCCAACCAGAACAACTCCATGATTCTATTATTTCCTCTCTATCCATGCAAAACCAGCAACGTACTTGCAGGGAGGACACCAGATTCTGCAGCTCTCAGGGAAGTGACACGATTGCCCCCACTGTTGCCTCCTGATTTCAGAAAGAAGTCCTACCACATCAAAAGACTGAGGAAATGCAAAGTGGGCCCATGAAGCTCTTCCCAGCAGCTACCTTATTTTGTACTAACACACACTCTCAGGGGACATTGCCTGCCTCAGCCTGAAACTCTTGTGTTCAAACCTACTTCCTCCATTTCATGGCACTTTGGGTTTCTTCCTATCATGGCCTCCATTACCAAGCAGCACATCCCTGCTCTCGGGTAAAGAGTTATTCCTCACAATTCCTAGCCAAGAGAATGGAACCCAGGCCTGATGTGCCTCAGCCACGTCGGTTAGAAGGAATAGCACAACTCTGGGTTGTGCTGTGAGGGTCCAGCCACCTGCAGGAGGCACAGGTGAATGGGCACCACGGGAAGTGAATCAGGAGGGGGAAAAAAGAGAGCCTTTTCCAAAGCTGTAACTGAAGAGGGATCCACTTCACATAAAATAATTGGGTGCCATGAACTTAACTGTAGGGAAAGGGAATAATCATTTGTCTCTCAAAATTTGTTCTTGCACAGCTCCTGATGTTTAATTTGGCCTCAAACTAGTGAGATGCCAAGAAATGCCAACCCACACTTTTCCCTCCACTCATCAGAAGGATTTCCTTCTCCTCAGCAGCTATGTCCTTACCTCCAGAAGCTTGTCCCCAACACGAACCCCTGCACGAGCTGCAGGACCCTCCTCTGACACACGAGAAATAAAGATGCCCTGGAAAGAACAGTACCTGTTAGAAGAGGTGGAGTCCACCCCTCAGTCCCCTAAGAGACCCCTCCACCCAACTCCACCTAAGAGACCACTCCACCCTGGCCAGCTTAAAGGAAAGGGGAATCCCTCACCAATCCCGTACCCTGGTATGTGGGTACAGGACAACCACATCACCCCATTCATGAGTTGGTTGAAAAGGGAAAGAAATCCCATTGCAGGGCTACCCTACATGTGACAAAGGGGAGAAGAGAATTATGACCCTTTAATCCTTTTCCAGTGGGATGAGAATATGACACAGTTGATGCCACCATGTGTGTGGATGACAACCCCATTCTCTTTGCCTTATGGGTCCTGTATCTCAGGACACCCATAGGAAAGAAGCAGCTTTCTCACTGCTGCTTTCGGTGGTCATGGCAGGAAGGTTCAAGTTGTGATCCAGAGGCAGGAGCTGGCTCAGCCCTTCCAGCCTCTTGCTTCAGGGTGGACCGAGGGCTGCTCCCACCTTGCTCTGGAAGCCCGAACCAGCCACGGAGCTGACACCTATGGACACCCAACCTCCAGCTACAGAGAAACAGTGCCTGAAAGCGGGTGCCTCAGTGAGTCCAGGGTCTTACCTCATCGTCACCCTTATAGGGGGTGGAGCCCTTGCCCCCCGCGATGCTGATGCCCAGCCCCCCCGTCTGCCGCACGATCGTCAGTGTCAACTGGAAGCAGAAGGGACACAGGGGACAGGTCAGACCAGGAGAACACCCAGAACATCTTGAAGAGCAAGGGATGACTTAAAGAACAAGCACAAGAGAATCAACCTCATGTGCATGCACACTTGTGTGAGCCGTGGCGTCCACACCTCAAAGCACCCAACTCACAACACATTTTAACAAAGATTCTTCAGTTCAGTCCATATCTCAAGACCAGGAGTCAGTCTGCCCGTAATGAACACTCTGAACAAGATGTCTACCACAAAGTAAACTGAGCAGCAGTGGGATGGGGCTGGATAGATAAACAGGGATGGTCACATCACAGCCCAGTTCTACCACATGGCTCCTTTGGGCTGTGATTCCATACAACTGCTGGGAGATTGAGGGTTACCCCAACGCAGTGTACAGTAGCAAGAGTGGTGCCTCTTCCAGAATACCCTGGGCAGACACTTAGCTTTGCTCAACCAATGGAAATCAGTATGTGATCCCAGAAAAGCCATCTGCTTTGTCCTGCTGGCTCCTTCCTCTTCTCCCCTCGGCACAGGCAGGCTCAGGATTGTACCTGTGCAGTCCAGGAACCTCTTCCACTCCCCATCTCCCCCCTCAACAAACCAAATTATGCCCATTTACAACAGCAAAACTTTTGGTCAACCTTGAACTAAAATTGCTTATATTCAGAACACCAACTGTTTATGTTGCCCATTCATGAGACAAAGACAGGGAGCGTGTGGTAGGACACAGGGAAAGGAATGGCACGGAGAGGACTCTCTCAGGGATCTGTCAGGGCCAAGGACCAAGGAGCTGGTGAGGGAAGTGACAGAAATGTACATAAGACTCTTGGAGAGAATCAAATTTGCTGCCCTCCGGATGTCCCTTCTCTGGAAACAACGTCCAGAGCAGAGAGCGGCTGCTGCAGAGTTGTCTATTTTCAGCGTCAGGTCGCTTGGCCTGGGCTGGCCACAGCATGGGCAGCACAAGCAGCAGGAGATTTGCTTTCCTTAACTTCCCTACTTCATTTCCTACAGTGATAGAAGCAACAGCCTGTGGGCTTCATGTTCTGCTAAGCTTAAACCAAACCCGACCACCACCACCACCACAGTAGTGAGTGCAGAACTACGAGGCTCTTGCCATTTCCTTTGCTGCCCAGTCAACAAGCAGCTGAAAGCTGCTAGGATCTTCACAAGGAAATCCCTGATTCTAGACAGAGCACGAGTACATCCTCCCTGGTGCAAGACCAAGAGGCTGAGTAAAATCCAAGTACTGAAAGACAAGGACAATTCAGGTGAGACAGAGAAATGTGGTAGCTGGAAGATAGGATTGTATGTCACTGACAGCACATGTTAACCCAGTTATAGATTAGACTAACACTTCCAATGCCCCATTCCTGGCACTGCTGGATGGGGCTTGGAGCAAACTGCTCTAGTGGAAGGTGACCCTTCCCGTGGCAGGGGATTGGAACTGGATCAGCTTTAAGGTCCCTTCCAACCCAAACCAGTCTGCGATTCTTGTGGGAAGAAGTCTGTTAGACTCTAATTACAAATACCACTTTTATCCTTCCAGTCTTGCTGGATCCTAGTAATGCTCTGAAGACATATGTCCTTATTCAACATGAGAACTTCTAAAAATGATGGAAAACTAGGTTTCCAAAGACTGAAGGGCGTTCTAATAACAGGATCCAAGTATTTCCAAGCAGGATAGGTGATGGATTTGCTCAGTGCCTAATCAATAGGGCAGGATTGCTGGTTTTGACAGTGAATATATAATGTGACTGGTTACAGAAAGTCAATTCTGGTTGCACACCAAGTTGACTGTGCAAACTAACGGCGAGATCAACAACAAACCCCATGGATTTCCCACATTCATGGAAACCAGACCAAAAATATGGGGAAATTTGCCAGAAAAATGGCTGAGGGTTAAGAACCTCCTGTCTATCAGTATACGCTGAAAACGCAGAACACCCAGGAGGAACCAGACCCTAATTCAACATAAGAGAACAGCAAACGGGCTTGAATTGGACATAAATACATTTAGGCTGGAAAGAAGATTTCAAACACCCAAAGCAAATTAATTCTCCATTAAAAAAAGTAAGAGCCTGAACTGGTAAATACGTGTTTGAAGCCTGAAAAGAATCATGGACGTGAATATGGACCTGAGCAAGAAGGAACTGGACCCAGCAGCCTGTGATGGCCTTGCAGCTTGTAATGGCCTTAAAGCTGATCCAGTTCCACATTTCAACCCAGGTGCTGCTGTTTGTACTAACCCTTGCCCTCCACGATGTGCAGCCGATGCCCTGGAACCACAGCAAGCACCACCCTGCGGGCACAGAGAACAGAGCTCCCACCCATCCCTGCAACGCCTCCGGCCAGCGGCCTCCCTGGGTATTTCTCTCTTCTGGCTTGCTTTCCCCTAGGAGCAGGGCTCCAGCTGCCAGCAGCAGCAGCTCAGCTCAGCCATTACTCATCTGTGATCCCACTTAACACAGCTTAACTGATTCTGGCTCCTTTTGTAGCGAGGGCAAAACCCGCATTAAGTGGGTGACATTTCTTCCCAGTGCCTCCAAGCAGAGCAGCGTCCATGCCCTCCACAGGAAAGTGCTACTGGGGAAGGAGAAAAGGGAACACACACCAACAAGGACTGATTCCACCTCAACCTATTTTTCATACATTTCTTAATACAGCTGTCTTTTAACAGATTCACCTGATCCTGTGAGACTTTCCAACTTGCAGTTAAGTCTTTCACTAACCAAAGGGTGGCTACAAAGAGGATGGAGACTCCCTTTTTATGAGGAGTCACAAGGAAAAGACAAGGTGTGAAGGGCACAAGTTATTCCTGGGGAGATTCCTGTTGGACACAATGGGAAATTTTTTCCCAGTGAGAACAATCAGCCGTTGGAATAATCCCCCCAAGAAAAGTGGTGACTCCCCAGCATTAGACACTGTTAAGAGCTGGCATACCCCAGGGTGCTGGGGTATGTTGTCTAGGCCATGCTTTGCCTAGAAAGGTTGGACCAGATGATCCTTGAGGTCCCTTCTAACCTGAGATGCTATGATTCCATGAGGTGTACACAATTCTGGAGCCACTAGAAATGGTGCATACATGGACAGGTTACTTGTCAGGAACAGCCAAGGATATCTGAGCATTGCCCAATAAACTTGAGTCTGCTCAATGCTGCGCCTTGCAACTGCCTGCTGAGGGGTTTTACAGCTTGGTTGTGACAGCAGACACAGAGGCAGTGAAGAGACATTCACAGGATCCCACTGCCAAAGCAGGGAGCTCTTGTACTTCAGAAGCCACTGGAAGACCAAGTTGTTCTTCTGGTTCTGATCCCAGAGCTGCATGGAGCAGCTCTGCTCTGGCGCCAGGCTGAGAGAGCTGGGCTGGTTCAGCCTGAAGAAGAGAAGGCTCCTTAAGGGGAGACTGAGAGCAGCTCCAGTTCCTAAAGGGGCTACAAGAAAGCTGGAGATGTGCTTTGGACAAGGGATGGGATGAAGAGTAACAGCTTTCAAACGGAAGAGGGAAGAGTTAGATGAGGTCTTGGGAGGAAGTTCTTCCCTGTGAGGGTTGTGAGGCCCTGGCACACCAGGCTGAACACTGAAATAGCACTTACGTCGTGCTGTTAGACTACGAGATCACATAGGGTGATGGCTGTAGCCATCAGCTCACTCCTAGCACCAGTTCCAGAAGAGTAACTGAGAACGTGCCCCTTATCCAGCACCCAGAAATAGCACTTGTGCCTAACAGCTGAATCCCAGGAGATCTGGGTCCCTCAGAACCAGCTGGAACACAAATCCAGAGCAATTCCCTCCTCTGACAAGAATCACAACCTTGCTGGGGAAGTAAAACCAAGGATTTAAAGAGAGAATATTGTAACCCATGAAGCTTGTCCTCACAGAACATGACATGATGCTGGGTTTAGGTGTGTAAGATACAAGCTAATAACTAGCAGAGGATCAGTTCCAGTCATGGGAGACAAACCAAGGAGCTGGGTTTAGCTTCAGCTTACTCCGAATCAGTGATAGCAGAAGTCTTATCAGTTCCATATGAGGGGAGGCAAGAGCCGTCAAACACAAGAGGGGAAGGAATTTCATGTTTTCATGCCATTAATACTTTTCCATGAAATGATTATCCCATGTCTGTAACAACAAAGGAATTCAGGATACCCAGAGGAACCTCAGCAGCAGGCTTAAAAAAATGCTTTTTAAGATAAAGCACAAAGAATTTCATCATTTCTTACCACTAAATACCATGGAACTGAAATGTATAAAGGATTGGAGAGACCACAGAGTTTCTCAGACAGCAGCTCCACAGTGCCCAGTATAACAGTCCAGAAATCCCAAACTACAGATTGCAAGGAGCTGGGAAACACCAGTGAAACAGTCCCCAAGTCCTGCTCAGGTCTGTGCTTCCTCATCCCTGAAGGAATCCTCTCACAGTCCCCACTGGAGATGTCTTGATACAGACACCACGTTCCCCTTCCCTGGAACACCTTAACAAAAGAGGGCTCTTACCCAGCTCGGAGCCCTGAGCCCCAGGAGCCGTGGAGCCAGGGCACTGACTCACCAGGAAAGATGAGAAGAGCTAAATCTGTCCTGCTTCTGTCAGCAGCAGCTTGTGAGGACAAGGGATGGGCTGGAAATGCCGCTGACGGCATGGAAGGTGGGAGATCGCTGCAGGAGCGCTGGGCAGCTAAAACCAACCACGGAGAAAGATCCTGCCCTGGCAGAGGAGCTGCCGGCAGGTCAGGAGCGGCACACCTTCTGCCTCTGATGCGATCTCTTCCTCTGTTCAGATGGCGTTTAGTGCCCAAGGAAATGGCCACTGGCAAGGCAGAGGTGGCAGGGATCAGGCCAGTGTCAAGCACTTATTCACTGAACTCCTCTGCATCCAGTTTAGTGCTAACCAGAGAGTAGCAAGTAAGAGCAGTTTGCTGGTGTCAGTGACTACCAGCACACTGAGAGCAGGCGGGCCAGGCAACCTCAATGCTGCCTGCTCTGGTGTCCTCCTGCAAATCCCCTTCCCCAAGGAGATTCCAGCATTTCACTGAGTGAGGATGAAGGAAGGATGCATTTTTTGAACATTAAGTATGAAGACTTTTGAGCCACAAATAAAAAAAGGTTCATAGAGATACAATTAATCTTGATGTGAATATATAGAGATATCAACATGCAGCTATCACCGGGGAAGAGAAGGCTCCTTGAGGGGAGACCTCAGAGCAGCTCCTAGTGCCTAAAGGGGCTACAAGAAACCTGGATAGGGGCTTTGGACAAGGGCCTGTACGAACAGGCCAAGGGGAATGGCTTTAACCTGCCAGAGGGGAGATTGAGATGAGCTCTCAGGCATAAGTTCTTCCATGTGAAGGTGCTGAGGCACTGGCACAGCGTGCCCAGAGAAGCTGTGGCTGCCCCATCCATGGCAGTGTTCAAGGCCAGGTGGGACACAGGGGCTTGGAGCAACCTGCTTTAGCGGAAGGTGTCCCTGCCTGTGGCAAGGGTTGGAACTGGATGAGCTTGTAGGTCCCTTCCAACCCAAGTGAACCTGTGATTCGATGATCATCTAGATGTGAATCCTGCATCATGATATATACAAATATTTACATATGTGTGTCTATAGAGATACAATTTAATCTCAATATAAGGAAAAAGTGTTTACACTGAGAACAAGCATTCACTCAAACAAACTCCCCAGGGATGTGGTGGAGTCCACATCAGTGGGGGTCCAAGATGAGCTTGGTCCGGGCACTAGATCATCTCACTTAGCTTCCCTCGGGCACAAAAGGCTGGATCTTCCAAGGTCCCTTCCAACCTGGGCTGTTTTATGATTCTTTGAGTAGCTCTTTCATCAATGAATTCCAGAAACAGGGATTGAAGAATGGTCTTTCTTCTTGTCACGGCAGGCACCCCGAATTGCCACAGGCATGGAAGCGCCAACAGCAAAAGAAGGGATCCTGAAAGCAACTGGGCTGGCTACACTATAGAACATGACAGAGTCCCTCTGGAAATGAAAATATTCAACTTCTTAGATAAAGAGAAACAAAATGAGTCCTGGATGTAGCTACCGATCCTTGAACCATTCCCAGAACTGGAAACAGGACAAAAGCCTAAACATGGAAGTCATAGGATCATAGAATCATAGAATAGCTAGGGTTGGAAAGGACCTTAAGATCCCCCAGTTCCAAACCCCTCTGCATTGGCAGGGACACCTCACACTAAACCATGCCACCCAAGGCTCTGTCCAACTGTGCCTTGAACATCACCAGGGATGGAGCATTCACAGCTTCCCTGGGCAACCCATTCCAGTGCCTCACCACCCTCACAGGAAAGAACTTCTTCCTTATATCCAATCGAAACTTCCCCTGTTTCAGTTTGAACCCGTTACCCCTTGTCCTGTCACTGCAGTCCCTAATGAAGAGTCCCTCCCCAGCATCCCTATAGGCCCCCTTCAGATACTGGAAGGTTGCTATGAGGTCTCCACGCAGCCTTCTCTTCTCCAGGCTGAACAACCCCAACTTCCGCAGCCTATCTTCATACGAGAGATGCTCAATCCCCCTGATTATCCCCATGGGCCTCCTCTATACATGTTCCAACAGTTCCATGTCCTTCTTATGGTGAGGACACCAGAACTGCACACAATACTCCAAGGGAGGTCTCACAAGAGCAGAGTAGAGGGGCAGGATCACCTCCATGACCTGCTGGTCAAGCTCCTTTTGATGCAGCCCAAGATACAGTTGGCTTTCTGGGCTGCGAGCGCACACTGCAGCCGCCTCATGTTCATTTTCTCATCAACCAACACCCCCAAGTCCTTCTCTGCAGGGCTGCTCTGAATCTCTTCCCTGCCCAACCTCGAGCTGTGCCTGGGATTGCTCCCACCCAGGGGTAGGACCTCACACTTGGCATGGTTAAACTCCATCAGGTTGCCATCAGCCCACCTCACAAGCGTGTCAAGGTCCCTCTGGATGGCATTCCTTCCCTCCAGCGTATCAACCGAACCACACAGCTTGGTGTCATTGGCAAACTTGCTGAGGGCGCACTCAATCCCACTGTCCATGTCACCAACAAAGATGCTGAACAAGACCGGTCCCAACACTCATCCCTCAGGGACACCACTCATTACTGGTCTCCAGCTGGACATTGAGCCACTGACCACAACTCTTTACATGCAGCCATCCAGCCAGTTCTTTATCCACCAACTGGTCCACCTATCAAATTGATGTCTCTCCAACTTAGAGACAAGGATCTCGTGCGGGACAGTGTCAAATGCATTGCACAAGTCCAGGTAGATGACATCAGCTGCTCTACCCCTGTCCATCAGTTCTGTAGCCCCATCACAGAAGGCCACCAGATTGGTCAGGCAGGATTTCCCCTTAGTGAAGCCATGCTGGCTGTCACCAAGCACTTTGTTGTTTTTCATGTGCCTTAGCAGTCCTGCGTATTCAGCTGGTATGGGCGACACTAAAACACGCTGTAACTTCTTCTCTTCAGCAATGAAGAATTCTTATTCCTATTCTCACTGATTCTTTTTGTGTGGTAACAGCACTGATGCAGCCATTCATTTTGCACCATTCTGACTACATAATAGTTCTGAACTAGGACTCAACTCTGCTCTAAGGGCAAGCAGCGTCTGTCCAAGGTGACAGGGAGATAAATGGGAATTCCTCCACCAAACCTGACATCACTCGTTTTAAAGCACACAGACCTTTAAGTACACCAACGGTCTGGAGAACAAAATCTCACTGAGGACCTTGATGTTGAATGCAGGAACGAAAACTAGGCGGCTCAGGAGAATTCTCATCCATGAACAGATAGAACCACGTATGAAGTGGAAGAAAAACTATGGAATTTATGAACTAAAGTCTGAATAAACTCTGTCATGTTATCCACTGTCAATAAACCTGTACTCAACCAACACAGCTGAATGCAAAGGCAGTGAGAAAGACAGGGTACTGAAATCTTCCTTACAACAGAATACTGGAAGCATTCGGTTTCTTTCCTCTAGCGAGATGAAGGCTCGAAGGACTGTGATTTGATGTCCATGAAAATGTACCAGGGACAAACAAAGGGTCAGACAGCAGGAAAGATAAAATATAATGAAACCAATGAAATAACAAAGCCAAGTTTAGCCTGAAAGCAAGTGGGGTGGAAACCTGGAGAAGTCTGGGTTCTCCCAGTAGGAGGAGGCTGAGCATGTGCATACATGACAGTAAAAGGAGAAACAATCTATGTTCAATGGAGTTTGGCTGACTCATGAGATCCTGAGGCTGCTGCTAGTGGCGGAAGGAGGCTTCACTTTGGGATTTATCCAAATAATCCTTGTTGTCTTTGCTGTACATTCAGCCCATTGCTCCTGAATTAGCACATCTTCCAGAAACGGAAACCATCCCATCCCAGCACCGCCTTGTTTCAGGCCCAGCTCCAAGCTGGGGATTGTCATCCAGCACAAGGTCTCCAAACAGTTCTAGGAGTTCATCTATCTCCTCTATGGACACAGCCAGAAAATACTGGTGAGCTTGCAAACTGGGCTCAAAACTGGGCAGTTGGAATGAGACAATCTTTAAGCTCCCAATTCAAACCATTCTATGACCACTTTTTCAAGGGGGGCAAAGGCTCAAGCCCCAAGCCCCATTAATTTCTGCAGGGGTTATTTTAATGCCTATTTGTTTTGCTGCTTAGTACAAGGATTCTACAAGACCCATACCTGTTATATACTTCGCCTGTTGCTATTTCAAAGGCAAACATCAGAGTCACAGTGGAGGTCTGTGTTCAAACACAGCATCTTCTCTTTCTGTTTAGAACACTCCTCTATTGCTTTCTGCTCTATTTGAGAGAGCAAAGCAGGGGAAAAGGAAACTCTGCAGATCGTTCTTTATTTGTATGGGAAACCACTCCACAGTTTGCCACTTCGTCCTTAAAGCTCCCGATGAGATAAAACTTGCAGCTGCGCCAGAGTGATAGATGCTGATGAATAAGCAGCAACCACACAAGTAGCTCTCTCATGTTGTGTCTTAACAGCCATGAATGTGAAGTTGGACATCTGCAAGAAAAGATTACAATCCCCACCTCCAAAGTTGGAGGATCACATCAGAAAGAATAATACTAGGGCCCTTCAAGCCAGTAGGAAAAGGGCACAAAACCATTCCTATAGCTGTAAGTTAAAAGCCAGACAAATTCAAACAGAAATTATGGGCGAGTTTTCCTTGCTCAATGGGAATTTTATTCATTTTAAAAAGTAAATGAGAGCAAGGAGAATGATTTACCCTTCCTTCACCTCGCAAGCACTCTGCTCTGCCAGAAGGTGTATTTCAGTCAAGCCCGCTGAGCAGACACAGGCGAAGTGAGCTTGGGAGAGGTTTATTGACCTTTCCAGGGCTTAAAACCTACAGGTCACATTGTGGGAAAATCAGATTCACTTCTTAAGACTTCTGACCCTGACAACGTCCTGAAGAGCTTGTGCTCTCACCCAGTACACAACACAACCACGCTGCTCCAGCATCACTGCTATGACAGGACTGCTCATGATGGCAGGGCAGCTCCAACCTTCCAAAGCTGAGACACTTGCAAGGAGGTGAAGGGACTTGGAACATCTATGGCCAGCCTGGCCTTCTCCTAGGAAGGAAAAGCAGCAGCGGGTCCATTCTGGACAGCCCTGTGCTCCTGGAAGAAAGCATCACAGGAGAAGAAAATCCTACAAAGCTCCTTGGTGAGCACAAGCTTTGCCAGGGCAGAACCCTTCAAGACTCCTGTTTTCAGCTGCTCTGCAGGTGAACCTGGGCAAACATGAGCCATTGCTGCAGACAAATGAGCATTCATCACTCAAACAGAACTTGGGACCCTCTTTCCAGCTCATTCTGGACTGTTTCTTCAAAACTTGTCTGAAAACAGGAGAATCGAGGTGCAGCCTTGTGCCTTCAGAGAGCAGCTTCTCTCCTCCGACAGCGTCTCTACAGCCTAGACACAGCCTTTTGTGCAACACAGAAGGAGCCTGACAAATCCCTGGAGCCAGTCAGCAGTGGACTCCAGATATCTTCTATCAGATATCTGCATCATGTAAAACATTGTGTGCTTTAACAAAATCATTTCTTCCACTGCGGTCAAGTCTTGCTGGCACCAGCAGCTACCGGAGCTCTGGAAGCACCAGCTGCATCCACAGCACCAGGCTCCCTACACCCTGATGCTGAGGTGCTGATGCAAGTAGGGCAGATGTCCCCAGTTCTGCTCTGGTAAGGTTCATAGTCTTTGGCTCAGGATGATGGTTTAGTCTTACAGAACACACCACCAGTAGTTCCTTCTCTCTAAGAGCTGTATAGAATTACACAAGGAACGTCACAGCAGCACCATGAACCTGAACTGCTGCTCAAGGGGTACCACGGTACTCTGCAATGGTCTTGCTCAGTTTCATGAGCCCATTGGTTTCTTCTCAAGGCTATGAACTCATCCCTGGAAGCAGCAGGCAGATGTTGTTTCTGGGATCAGTCACTTCCCAAGCTAATTCTCTCCTCAGATGCTGAGTAGTCTTTAAGGCCCTGTTGTCCTCCACCCATTCAGACAGGGACGTGCCTTTCACAACCAATATGCCAGGAACGACAAGGGAACCTCTCTGACCATGAGTGAGGTATCCCAGCCACACAGTGCACCCTTGGCCTGAGTCCCACAGTTTGCTTTCACTGATGGTTCTGAAGAATTAATCTTCCACACGAGCTGCAGTCCTGGAAGATCCCACCATGATCCTGCTAAAATCAGAGAATCCCAGACTGGTTTGGGTTGGAAGGGACCTTAAAACTCACAGTCCCAACCACCTTCCACTAGAGCAGTGCTCTCTAAGCCCCATCCAACCTGGCCTTGAACACTTCCAGGGATGGGGCAGCCACAGCCTATCTGGGCATCCTGTGCCAGCGCCTCAGCACCCCCCCAGGGACGAATTTCTGCCTAAGAGCTCATCTCAACCTCCCCTCTGGCAGGTTAAAGCCATTCCCCTGTCCTGTCCCTACCAGCCTTGTCCAAAGCCCCTCTCCAGGTTTCCTGCAGCCCCTTTAGGCACTGGAGCTGCTCTAAGGTCTCCCCTTCAGGAGCCTTCTCTTCTCCAGGCTGCCCCAGCCCAGCTCTCCCAGCCTGGCTTCACGGCAGAGCTGCTCCAGCCCTCGCAGCAGCTCCGTGGCCTCCTCTGGCCTCGCTCCAGCAGCTCCATGTCCCTCTTGTGCTGGGGTGACAAAGTGTCCCTGAGTGGATCCGTGCACTGAGCTGAGCTCTGGGGTAACTTCAGCCGCCACCACCCATGTGGGGGGTCTCTACCATGCCTGCCCCTGGGAGCTGCTCCTTACAGTGAGGGAACAGACCTGCACAAAGGAGACTGCATTGGAGGGACCGCAGAGCAAACGTGCGGCCTCTCACAGCCACGCGGAAAAGTTCCAGCACTTCCACCAGATGCAGTCAGAGCACAGGCAGGAGCAAGGCAGGGCCAGGGAGGCTGTTTCCTGGTACAAGACTGAGGTTTCCTGAACCCAGCACCTCAAGGAGCAAGAAAACTGCAACTGAACATGAGGTCTGACAGCTGGGAAGAAGGACCAAGAATGCTGATCCCCAGACGTGGGATCAGGAAGCACCTGCCTATACTCATTGTTACCTCTGAGTGACAGGAGAGCAACACAATAGAAACACTATAAGTATCAATGTGTTTTCCAGTGATCTAGAGCCAAGATGGACAAATCCTCAGGACACACTGACACTGGAGCACACTTCAGCCAGCTCATGTTCACCTGGAGGGGAAGGGATTTCTCATCTCCCTCCTGGAAAGCCTTGCTCCAAAACTGAAAGTCTCCATCTTACACCTAAGGGAGTAGCCAAGAGCCAGGTTCACAGAGACAACCAGCCAGCACTGAAGTGAGGTATGGGTCTGCTGCCACCAGCTCTGGGGCCCACCAGAGCTCCTTGGAATGCTGCCTGCAGAAAGCCTGGCCCAAAGGATCAGGCAAACCCACTTGGAAACAACCTCAGGGAGCTGATCACAGTCAAAGGATGAACTGAGACACAGGACCTGACGCTGGCACAGACCACCATGTGCCAGGAGCTTTATGGACCCTCAGTGCCACCTGCCCCTTTCTGACATCCCAAAGTGCTGCATGTGAGGACTGGAGGGGATTCGACAGGGGACTCTGCATGAGGCGCACAAATCCTTAGCTCCAGCCCACCTTCCTCATGCCACAGCAGTGTTCTGGGTCAGATCCTGCTCCCTCTCCCAAAGGAACACACACAGCACTTGGCAGACTCCTGAGGCCTCTCAGCTTCAGGGTTACCCACCACTCCCAGAAGTATCTGTTTGTTCTCTTCCACCTTTCTCTCCTCAGTGCACAGCAAGTAGGGACTGAACCTTCCACCTTGGCCCCTTTGGGTTTGTTTTTACATATCTTCCCTCTCACTCCTGATCTGCAGCAGCCATTCTCACCTCAGGTATGGAAAAGGAGGGAAAGGAGGTGAAAGCAGGGGAGGAAACAATCATTGTGTGGTTGTAATCAGCCAGGTCCAGGAGCCACTTGACCCAGAGAGATCAGAGTCCCCCTACAACGATGGGTGAGCCTGGGAAGCAAATCAAGCAGACGAGGTGATTTCTGGCAGAGAGAACAGTGGGAGTGGTACAGACCTCTTCCTCCTCAATGCGAGCAGGTTCAATCAGCAGATTATTGGCTTGATCAAACGACACCCCCTGTTAGGACAGGAACCAGCAAAGAGGCATGCGGATTAGTGGAGCATAAACCAAACCCTCCACCACGACCACCACCACCCAACAGACACTCACCACGCAGCACCAGAGCACCCCACTCACACTGCTCCTGTCCCAGCAAGTGCCAGGGGGGGCTGCTGGGCTCACAGGTTGCCACCCCCTGAGGCTGTGGCCACCACCTCACAAGCTGATCTTAACCCATGAGGAACAAGTCATTCAGTGAAGGAGGAAGGATTAAACATGGAAGAAAGCACAGAGGGGCCTCTGGTGCCATCCAGCTGCTGCACAGGAATGAAGCAATCCCAAATGAAACTGCACCGTCCCTCCTGCAAAGGGAAGAGCCTCGCTGGTGGAACAGTGCATCCTGCCAGTGCTCCTAAACACACAAACCTTGGAAATTCTCTGGAAAAGCACTTTGCAAAACACCCTCTGGTTTAAGGACTCAGCCTCCTGCACACCCTGTCCTACCTCCTCCTTCCATGCATGCAGCACCTCTTCAAACTCCATTGCACAGGGACACTGCTCCCCACATTTCCACTCCTTGAGGACGGCTCAAGAGGCAAGCTAATAAATCCTTCATGGAGCAAGCAGCGACCCAGCCCCCCGAAGAGGAGAACTGTGCTTTTCAGGCAGAAGGCTTGGCTGTTAACAAAGGTAACTCTGGTACAGTCTTTGCCAGGGGGTCAGTCAGTTTATCTGCAGCTTGAAGGCCTTGACTGGAAGAAGCTTTTTGGGTGAGGGCATTTCCAAGCATAGCAGGTCTGGGATGAAGGGGCTCGGGATGGCCTCACACAGTCTTACAAGCAGCAGCAACTCCTCCTTGTTCTGAAGAGCTTCACAGGCAGTGAGGAGACTAAAGCCTCATCCCCAGGGAGCACAGGATGAGCTGTATCAGCTTGGATACAACAGGGCAAGCAGCCACTGAGAGAAAGGCTCCAAAGCAAACGTGAGTGCAAGAACCTTCCCCTGAGCAGCCTGAACTCCAGCACAGGGTGGAAATGACCCCAGAGCCTGCAGCGTGAAGTAAGAGAATAACAGATTCCACTCCAGCACCTTCCACCAGTTCAGAGACCCACATCTGACCCATGAGATTTGCTGGTGTCAGACTATGATGGAGATTCAGCCACATCTAATCCTGTCTGCCCAATACACCTCCCAGAACCATCACCCCAGCTTCAGTCAGCACTGCTCTAACCTCATGCAAGGTCCCTCATCAGAATACTCCTATTCCACTGTGAGGATCTTCCTCAGGTAAGAGTCTCTGTGTCCCCCTGACCAAATGCAGTGATTCAGCTGAGTAGAACCAAGGACTTCCCATCTCATCAGCCCCCAGCATAACCAGAGAAGTCCATTGTGGTCCATAGCAATGGCAAAACTCCAGAGCACAAGTTCTCCTAAACCCAGCGCACTCTTCATGAGGCTGCACCTGGAGCCAGCTCTCTCCTGTCTGCCCTCCCCACCTGCTCCTCTCAGCACAAGTGTAAGCAGCCTCAACATCAGCTTGAGATTAGACCCACCAGGAATAAGCTCATTCTGCTGCAGGTGAGGTACAACAACCAGTAAGTGAGGAGGAGACTGAAAGGAATGGAAGGACCTGTCAGGGATGGGACACAGGAGCTGATCTTGCAGCACAGCACACACCACACATAATGGGGAGGGTGCAAGAATCTGGGTACAGTGCAAGGAGTCAGGCAGGAGCAACATGGCACAGCTCTTGGACAACCATTGAGCCCCATATCCCTCTGCATGTGTGTCCTAAGGTCTGGAGCCTCCTGCCCATGTTTCCAATGGTACCACATCAACCTGGTTGGTAGTTCAGAGTAGAAGGAAGGTCTGGCAGCCCCTGAGCTATGCCCTCCCCACAAGGCCTTACCTTCACTGGTGGCTGAGCAGATAAAACTCCATTCTTCCTGTCATCCTCATCCCAGGCTTCCTCCAGATCCTCAGGCTCCGTGTTGTTATTGCAGCCTCCCAACTCCTCTTCCTCTTTGGGGACTCCATCAGTGCTCAGCCCCTGGAGCAGTGCCACCACTGCCTCTGGCTTGGGCAATTTAGTGATCTTAAAGTGTTTCTTATAATGGGGTGTGTCCTTGCGGATGAGCCTCTGTTTCTCCACTGGGAACGGTCGCTCTTCATCTTCATCCTCATCCTCACTCCGTATCAGCGTGTCCTCAGCAAAGTGTACAGTGGGCTACAATGGCAAAGTCCCAAAAAGGTTGTGAACCTCAAGCAACGGACATACCTGGAGGCAGAGCAGAACCTGCTGGCCCCTCACCAATGCAGGGAAGCCAGCGCTGCTGCTCCTGTGCTGTAGGACACACAGGAAACACGTTGGCATTTCTCCATAGTCGCCTTTTTCCTGTCTCCTTCACCCAGGCACATCTTCTGTCAGCTCCAGGGACCGAGGGCACTCAAACCCGAACCCCTGCTTTTCCCATATTCCCTGTGTGGCTGCCACACTGTCCCTCCTATTCTCCCACAGACACAGCTCCCAAAGACTGCCTGGATCTATCTGCACTTGGCTTTCACAGCCATTATTTGCCTTCAGTAATGCCCAGACCTGTACATCCATTGACCATTTTATCTGAAAACCTTCAGAGAATCACTGAATCATGGAATTAACCAAGTTGGAAAAGACCCTTAAGACCAAGTCCAACCATTGCCCAGCACTGCCAAGGCCACCACTAACCCATGGCACTGAGGCCTCGTCTACACAGTGTGTGAACACTTCCAGGGATGGTGACTCCAGCACTGCCCTGGGCACTTCCAATGCCTGAGCACCCTCTGGGGAAGGAATTGTTCCTCAGCTCCATCTAAACCTGCCCTGGTGCAGCTCGAGGCTGTTTCCTCTTGTCCCATCCCTTGCTCCTTGGGAGCAGAGCCCAGCCCCCTCCTGGCTCTGTCCTCCTGGCAGGCAGAGTGATAAGGCTTCCCTTGAGAGGCTCCAAGTCTTTCCATTTTTTACCATGAACCTGCTGGAATTCCTAGGCTCCTACCTCATTGTATTCCACTTCCACATCTTCCTCCTCTTGGTCAGCAGCTTCCTTACGCTCCTCTTCAGCCCTGGGCTTCTCCTCCCTCTCCAGGTCCCTCACATCCTGCCCATTTGGCCAGCTCCTCTCCAGGTCGTCTCCCAGCTCCTCTCCCCTGCAGCCAGCAGAGGCGGTGCTGTTGGAAAGGTGGGAATCATCGCTGCGGTTTGACAGGGCGCTCAGCCTCTTCTCCTGGGAAGAGGATTGTAAAGGTCAAGATGAAAAACAAAGTAGCAGATGGAGCAATGTCATGGGGCTGGCACAAGGTGGGGAATGATCCAGCATCAACAGAACCAGCTTCTCCTTCGGGCTGCCCACTACTTTCCCTGCCAAGCACCTCACCCAGGTCCACCCCTGTCCCTCATCAGTGTAGGCATTTGTTCTCAGTAACCTACCTGAGCAGCAAGATGCCACCTCCACACACCCCATTCCCACCATTCTTTACTGGGATAATCTTTTCCTCTCTCTGTGTTATGACAGAAGCAGTACCAATGCTCACAGCTCCCTTCATGTTGTTCTCTGGTCCCATCTCCTGCTCTGTCTCAGTGTCCCCAGCTGACACAAGGCAGATTCCCAACCCTTGGGTTCCAGGCAACCCATGCTCACCTACCCAAGGTAGGTTCTTTCAGCCCAGCTCACGCATGCTCCCAGCCCACTTCATGCTCTCCAGGTAAGGGAACAGGCCTCACCTCAGAGCCGGGGGAATTCCTGTTGGCGTCAGGCCTGGTGGCACACACCTCGCTGCGCCGCACCTCCATCACCTTCTTCATGACCTTCAGCTCACTGGGGTGAGGGGTTGCTCGGCGCTGCAGGCCCTGCCAAGGGAAGCACCATGGAGGCTCAGTGAGGGCTCAGCGCTCAGCCACGTCAAACCACGTCTTATCAGTGTCAGAACCCAGATGGACAGGACCTGAACGTCACATTGCAGGATCTGATTAGGGCTCTCCACTACTGCAGCCAGGGAGAGGAAAGGAATGGAGGCAGGAAACAGCACTCAGAGCTCTCTCTTGGGTGTTAGAACATTAGGCAGAAGCTCTTCCCTGTGAGGGTGCTGAGGCGCTGGCACAGGGTGCCCAGAGAAGCTGTGGCTGCCCCATCCCTGGCAGCGTTCAAGGCCAGGTTGGACATGGCTTGGAGCAACCTGCTCTGGTGGAAGGTGCCCCTCCCCATGGCAGGAGGTTGGAACTGGATGAGCTTTAAGGTCCTCTCCAATCCAAAGCACTCAATGATTCTATGATTCTCCTGCTCTGGAATTTGTGATGCTGGTTCCATCCCAGCTGAGAGTCCAGAAAAATGCTGTTCTAAAATTACTAAACCAATCAAAGCTACTCACAAACCCTCCTAACACCAGCTCAAGGCCAGATGCTGCAAGAACGGATGCAAATGTCATTTATTAGAAGGATTCAGAACTCAACAAGAATCTCTCTCTGCAAGATTAAAAGGGGAAAAAGTCCTGCAGGAAGACTGAACCCAGGAGAGTTCTTGCTGGAAACCGGAACTTTCACCCCGTCCTTTGCGTCCACAATTACAGCAAAAGGATCTGCCTCAGTTTTTGAGGCTGTCTATAGAGTTTAACTACTTTAGTGATGGGATATCCCACAGCACGGGCTTGCATCCAGCTCCACACTTGGATCACCTGGCTAGAGTTTGGCTGGGCAGCTTTTCCCCATCAGGGGGTCAAGTAAAATCCAGTCCTGACAGTGTTCTGACTCTCAGGATCACTGGACTACCCAACCCTACCCATGGAGCATTTGGAGTCACAGCTCAGCTCCCACAGGACACCAAAGTGGCTCTCAGGGAATTCTTTTATACCCACATAACTCCTCAGGGCACCAAATGCTCTTTGCCCTGCAAAACCAGAGCACATCTCCGAAGCGTGAAGCACAGACACCACAATGCCTTCACTTCTTAGGCACTTCTTTAGCTTGTGCCTGTGCTTCCACAGGCAGCAAACAAGCCTCCAGAAACTCTTCTTACCCTTCTCTCAGCTCCTGACTCCTCTTCATCATCTCCTTTGGGTTCATCCAGGAACTGAATCACACTGACTCTGTTTAAGTTGGTGTCCGTCCAGCTCTCATCCACGCTGTTCTGCAAAAGATTCTCTGGGAAGAAAGATAACACGGTGGTAGCTACCTTCTGAATGAGCAGGGCTGGGGGCTTGGGTGAATGACAATCCTCAACCCATCCTGTTATATCAACCCATGCATCAAAGCACAGAGGCCTTGAGGACAAAGGATGTAGACTCCAGATCTCGTCACCGCCTGTACATCTCCCACCAAACCTACAGCAGCCTCTACAGAAGGATCCAGATGGCTCAGTTCTAGCACTCCTTACCCAAGAACTAAGGAAACAGGTGGGATAAAGGCATGAACCAGAAGTACTGACACAAGAATATCATCACGATGGCAAGCAAACCTTACAGATAAGCAAGTACTTGGTCAATAGATCAAAGCAGAAGACTTTAAGCCAAGGCTGCAGCTTCTTTATCACCTGGCAGAGAAGCAATTTCCCACTTTTAACTACCTCTGCCTTGGAAAGTGGTCACCAGCCACTCAGGAGCTTAAGTCTGCTACAGGTATCACAGGAACAGAGCACAGAGAGGACAGTTCATGGCCTCCTCCCTACAGCACTGCCCAAGTACGCAGACCTGCAGACACCCTTCATGACATGCTCTCTTACCTAGGCTGGGAGAGGGCTGCTGGGGAAGCAGGTAACATGTGAGAACCTTTTCTCCTGTCTTCTCATCATCTTCTGTCTGGAATTTCAGCATGGGCTGGGACTGGTTCTCTGCCAGCCACAGGGCTTTCAGGTTGAGATTTGTCAGCGCAAACGGGAGGTTCTGCAGCCTGCAACAGGAGGGAGGAACTTGCTGGTTAAACTTCAGCTGAACTTCAGCTTAGCTCCAGGCTGCCCCATCTGCACTGCAGAAGCCACACCACCACAGGGTCCCTCACTGTTACAGACACCGAAGCAGCTCGTGCTGCATTGGCTCTGTCACAGCCACAAGCTGGGTCCAGCAGCCCACCCTCAGCAGTGTTTAACAGAGGACAACTGCCATCAACAGGGTGAAAACTGAACTTTGGAGAGGGGCTTGAAGACAGGAAAAATAATGGTTTCAGGGACCTGGACACAGTGTTCCACACAGAAGCTCTGGTGAGCTTCTAACTGCTACAAACACCACCAGCCTCAGCTAACAGAACCACAGCTAAAACCTGCAGCATCCTGCAGAACAGATCGCAGGTATCTGCGCACCTTGGTGGTGTGCATCATGAACAGGCTTTGGCATCAATCACCTGAGGACTGATGACATGAAACTGCAGTATCTGCAGGAAGCAACACACTGGACCAGGGATCTCCCCTGTTCTTTATTTCACGTGGCAAAATGTCCCCACACTTCTGCATCAGTACTGCCCTGTATTCAAGTAATGTGGAGAAGAGCTTAAGATGCAAAGCTTCAGAGCCAGATGCCCTCTTTCCAAGATCCAGCAGCCAGGCTGGGCTTCTCCAAAGCACGGACCCTGAGAGCAACACAGATCCCAAAACACAGCAGGGCCCAGCCCATGCTGCTCCTTTGCAGTGGCCTCCTTAGGAAGATGCCCACAAGCCTGCTGCACCCTTCCTGCTGCCGACCTGTTCCCAGCCACGTCCAGGACATGAAGCTCGGTGGTGTCGGCAAGCTCTGGGGGCAGGAGGGCCAGGCGGTTGTCCCGCAAGGACAGCACGTTCAGGTTGGCACAACCTCCGATCTCAGATGGAAGGGATGTCAGCCGGTTCCGGTCCACGTTCAGGTTTGTCAGCTTGGCCAGCTTGCCCAGGGACTTCGGTAGGGCCTGGGGAGGAGAGGACTTGGTGGTTGCAAAAGGGAGGAGCAGCAGAATAAAGGTATCACAGAGTCAATCATGGAATTTGGGTTGAAGGGACCTGAAAGGTCCTCCAGTTCCAACCCCTGCCATGGGCAGGGACGCCTTCCACTGGAGCAGGTGGCTCCAAGCCCCATCCAACCTGGCCCTGAACACTGTCAGGGATGGGGCAGCCACAGCTTCTCTGGGCACCCTGTGCCAGCGCCTCACCACTGTCAGAAAGGCACAGAACCCTCTACCTGAGGAAAAAAGCTGCCTTCTGTCCTAACAAACACATTTTCAATACAAGATCTCACTATAGTGTGGGGCAGATTCTCCCTCAGGTTCTCAGACTGCAAAATGCCAACTCCTCACCTCACACAGCACACCCAGAACTCCACTGGTCAGGACTTTTCTCCTATTAGAATAGTAGAATGACTCATGAATTGTTTGGGTCGGAAAGGACTCGAAGAGATTCTAAAGGACCTTAAGATCATCCAGTTTCAACCCCCTGCCATGGGCAGGGACACCTTCCACTAGAAGGATGCTCATTTGCCCATTCCCAGCACTTGCGTTTTAACAATCAGACCATGAGCATTTTGGGTCAGGACCATTTTAAATTGCAGTATTCCGCTGCCAAATGCAGCTTTGGATGTAGTCCAGCTCCACTGGATTGGATGGGCCTCAGGACTGCTCATCCTAGAGCAGCAGCCCAGCTATCCTGGAGAGGTTTTCAGGAAAACAGTGGGAGAAAGCAGTTTCCACCAGGATCTTCTCAGGGCCTGTGAGCTTGGTGGAGCTCTGCAGCAGAGAAGCAGGAGCATCTCAGGAAAGCAGCTCAGAAGATGGGAGAAGATCCCTGGCATGTGGCTACCCTGAGCAGCCCAGGGGATGCAGAGTGCTGCCGGGGTACTTACTGTCAGCATGTTCTCTGTCAAGATGAGTTCTGACAAGTTTTCACAGTCCCCAATTGACTCTGTCACCTCTGTCAGCCGATTCTGGTCCACCTTGAGGATGGAGAGCTGCTTCAGCTGACCTGGCCAGGGCAACAAGCTGGGTGTGAACTATGCCACAGACACAAGGATGCTGTTCTATGTCCATCTGGCCAAAATGCCTTACATCGGGGGTTACCCAACCTAACAACACAGGCACGATCTCTCCTCCCCACCAGGCTTCTTCACAGGTTCACCTACGTATGGTTGCAGATCAAGTACCTGAACTCATCCTGTAGAGTTCTGCTCAGCATATCATAGAACCATGGAATGGTTTAGGTTGGAAGGGACATTAAGATCACCCCTTGTCACAGGCAGGGACACCTGCCACTAGAGCAGGTTGCTCCAAGCCTCATCCAACCTGGCCTTGGACACTGCCAGGGATGGGGCAGCCAAAGCTGTCCTGGGCACCCTGTGCCAGTGTCTCACTTACTGCTTCTGCACCCATCTATTGTGACTGTGCCCATCACACCCTAACACCCTGTTACACACGCTCTTGCCTGAAGCCCCCATGCTGGGCAGTGAAATCCTGCACTGCTCCCATCCCACAGTACTCACCGATCCCATCTGGAATGCATTCCAGCAGGTTCTGGGACAGGAGCAAGTCTGTCAGGGCAACCAGTCCACTGACCTCGCTGGGCAACTGCTCCAGCTTGTTCTCTGACACATCCAGACAGACCAAGCGGCGGAGATTGCCCAGCTCCTGCAGGCAGAAAGGAGACACCGAGGCTCGAGGGGGCCACTGGGGAAGGGAGCAGAGAGGTGGCTCAAAGGCCTGAACTGGTACTCACTGGAGGCAGGGCTGAGAGCTGGTTCCGGTCCAGCCAGAGCTCACGCAGGTTGGGTAGAGCTCCCAGGGTATCTGGCTGTAAGAGAGCAGGACAGGGATGGCATCAGTCTCTTCCATAGGGGAGAAGCTGCTCTGGGATGCACCAAACCACCCCATACCTCTGGAAAGCCAACTGTTCCTGCACTCGCACCTCCTAGAACCATTTCCCAGATGGTCTATGGAGCCAACATGTTGCTGTGCCACAACACAGCAGCACATGTGTCTGGGACAGCATCCTGGTTGAAGCAGGTCCCAAGAGGAAACAAGGAAGCAACAGCAGGGACTGTCTGATGGCAGGCAAGACTAAACAGGGTTTGGAAGTTCTGGCGTTAGTGAACAGATGAATCTTTCTCTTCCTCCTCTCAGGCATAAAAACAAATATTTGGGTGACACTGGCCAACTCCACATGACCCAGCAGCACCATCATCAATGTGGATGTACGTTCACAGCATCACTCCACAAACATCACACACCGATGAGCATTTGGGTTTGGAGTCAAGGCACCACTGGAGCGTGGTTCAAGTGTCAGACAACTGTTCTCCCAAGCAAGCTGCACAAGCTCCTTTGCCTCCCAATTTAGATGGGCTTCTGCCAGAAAGCATTCCAGAGCATTAAGAGCAGGATCCAGTAACAGCTTAATCCATGGCTGTAGAATTAAACACCACTTGCTGCCCCGGATATCAAGACAAGCTGCATGTCGAGGCTGGGCACTGGATCTCAGTACATGGGCTCAGAGCCCTCCATGGAGCACCCAGCCCAGAGGACACACACCCACACTTGGCTGATCCCACAGGTAGGAATACCACGAGTGGTCCTGCACCGTGCAGCAGGGAAGCTAAATCAGAGAGGAGAAAGGTGCAAAGTTGGCCAAGCAGAGGTGAGAAACAGCTGGGGACAGCACAACACTGAAGAGCAGGGAAGAACCAGGGATTCCCACTGGAAAGAGCTACACAGCAAGGATTAACTTCCCAGAGCAAAAGTGTTTGGAAAGAGCAGAGCGACCTGCGCATGAAGACAGGCACAAGGGCCAACACAAAGAAAACACTATGCTGAGAACGATAACAAGGCCACAGTGGGAAGATCGGGATCATTCCAAACAACCTGTGGGTCTGTTGCTTTGTACTGCAGATGAAAACCCACTTGCGGTGCAGGGTTCTGCCCCACCCAACCACCCACATCCCCTCCCCACCAACCCTCACCTACCAGGACTTCCAGGTCATTGCCACCAAGATCCAGCTGCTCTAACTTGACAAGGAAGGAGAGCGACCTGCAAGACACAGGGAACAGAGAGAGGAGGAGAGAAAGAATGAATGAAGGTTAGCATCTGGGACACATATCTCACGCGTTACATCGTGCGCAGTAACTCCTAAACCAGGGACAATGCTGAGCTTGTCCCTCAGAGCCAAGCAGTTTAGGGGAGCTGCACCCTTCCCAAGCCAGACCATGCACTGGCCTGAGCAGCACCAGCAGACCCAACGCCACCAGTTTCTGTCACCAATTTACCTTCTCCCCTTCCCACCACAAAACACTCTGAGCAAAACCATGACAGACGACAAGAGACCTTAACACTGCTGCTCGTTTCTGTAGCAAGGGTGGGGACCTGGGCACCGACTAACAGGTAACAGGAATCAGCAGATGACAGTATTTGGGGAGTCAGGGGAGCACAGCTGCAGGGAGAGGCAGGAATGACAAATCCAACAGGCTCAGTTTCCCCCAGTGGGATGCTGATGCTGCTGAAGGGAAAGACAAGGCTGGCATGATGATGATGTCTATGGTGATGTCTCGGAAGAGGTCAGGATGTGCAGAGAAGCAGCTCACTAGGCAACATGCTGTGACAAGCCTGCAAGAGGAGCCAAAGCCCATCAGCACTGGTGGTCCTGGATGTGCCCTGAGCATCCAAACACATTATGACCTGGTTATGTGAAGAGCTGCAACCTGCAGTCCCACAAAACCAAGATTCACTGCTGACATAGCCCAGGTTCACCCAACCTCAGCTCTCAGACCTACCCACCGACTGCCATGCCCCAAACAGGGGATCTGTCTCTCCCTTCACATCGGGGCAGAGCTGCCACCTCAGCTCTGACCCAGCAGGGAGAGACTGCAGCTCTTTACTCTTTTCAGAAGGAACTCTCCTAAGGCAGAAATCTCTCTATTCCTCTGGAATTGAGCTGCACATCTCCATGCTGTGAGAAAGCAGGAAGAGATCTGTCCTGCCTGGCCAACTATGAAGACATTTGGGCTATGCAGGAAAAGCAAGTTCTTACTTTTGAACTGGTGGATTTTGAGCTATTGTATTAACTCAAGCAAAGACTTCTCAAAAGCATCACCAAACGCAGTGCAGCAGTCTCCCATCGTGACTGTCCATCTGCTCTTTGACTTCTCTGAAGGGTGAAGCAGCTTTGATGGTCCCTTCCCAGTCTGACTTCTCAAAACAGGGACAAGTGAGCTGTGGAATCCATGTCAATGTACAAGGTCTTGCAACATGCCTCAGCTGAGATCCCCCTCCACTGTCTCATGGGAACACATCATGTGCTCGGCATGGGACGAGGAGAAGCAGTGATCAGTTGGACGAGAGGAACTGTGTGAAAACTCAACTGACAGCAGATCAACCAATTAAATCAAGTTTTGACACATAAAGGTCATTGCAAGCTGCATCTTTTAAGGAGCTCAACAACAATCAAAAGGTGCATCCGCACTCACACATTCACAGTACTAAAGCCCATCTCCCTCCTGGGCTCAATAACCCTGAAAATTAAAAGCATCACTAAGCATCTCTGTATAGCATCACTTGGACTTGCTCGGAGCCATTCTTGGGCACAATTTGCACCCAGACTAAGCACAAGAGCTTCAGCCCTGGGTAGATCTGAGAGCACCACTGAAATCTCTTTGGCCACTGATTTCAGTCTTGTATTTGATTCATAAATCTGATGAAAATTGCCTTGACCTTCAAGACATTCGTTCTACTTTTGGAAATCACCCAGAATGGGAACTGGGGAAAGATCAGAAGAAGATGGAATTGCACTGCAGGGGGAGTGTCATGCCTGGACTTATCTCAGAGAAAAACTCCTGTCATGCTGCTAGCATCTTGCTGAGGGCATCCATAGGGAAACAAGGGAGCACTGGGCATAAGAATGCTCCCCAGAAACCTCACGGAGCTGGTCACAGACTGAATTCTCAAACTTGGATTCCTGCTGGTTCTTAGATGGTGGAAAGTCCTTGGGACCTTCTTCACTGCCATTTGAAAGCTCAACTTTGGATGTAGCTATTGCACCTCCTCATATAGACAGTATCACAGTGGTGGAAGCTGTCTGTATGAACACAAAGAACATGTGCAGCAGACAGCAGCGGGTCCCCGCACCAGGACCCAAACTTCTCCTGCTTGCCTCATCTGCTTTGACTCTCATGTCCTCCCTGTGGGAGCCAAATTTGGATGTGGGAGCCCATATTCCACATGGGGCCATCTCAGCTGGTCTGTGACAGAGTGTAAATGCTGACAACTTCTGTGCAGAGAAGATCCAGTGACTTTGACATCAGAAGCAAGATGACACTGTTAATTTGAACGAAGCCTCTCCATGGAGTAACCACCAGCTGTGGTGCCTGGGAGCTGCCCAGTGCAGGCTCTGTCAGCTCCTTTCTGGAAGCATCTTCTCCTCTGGGTCAAAGCTGACACAGAACTCCTCAAGCAGATGTAATCCATGTGTGCCCAAACCCACACTGCTGGCTCAGACAGAAGCCAGGTAGATCCCTTCCAGCATATCTTCCCAGAAGACCTGGGGAATCATCAGCTGGATGGATAAGAAGGCAGAAACAAGCTGACAGAGCTAAAGCAGGTAGAAAACTCAACAAACAGCTCTTGTGGGCTCCAAACCAGAGATGAATGAATGTACAGAATCTTCAGTTCTCCCAGCCATGTTCACCTGAAGGCATCAGCAGTACCAACCAGACCCCCTCCAGGAATCCACCTCTGTCCCTAACTCTCAGGAACATTCAACATCACTTACCTCTTCTCCCTTGCTGCCTTAGCTTTTCCCTGGTGCAGGAAGCCCATTATCCCAACCATTCCCACACTCTCCTCACCCAGAACAATCAGATGGGATAACCAGGAAAACAGAGATGCTGGAAACAAGATTTATCTTCAGCCACATTCTGCTGCTCTTCAAATGAACTTCACTGTGCACAGAGGTCCGCCTGTGCCCACATCATTCTCTTTTTCCAAAAGAATCCACCATCAGCTCCACCTCTCCAGGAAAAATAGTTCTCACTATTTCCAGAAGCTTTCTCATGGAACCACCTCTATTCCAAACCAATCCCAACACAGAGCTGAGTACAGACTCTGCACATCTTGCTCTGCTCTAAGGCCTGCACCATCTCCCTCTCCTCTCCCCAGTTTACACCAGTCCAAAAGATGCAGCTGATTTATGCAAAGCCTTGAGCCCTCCCTCGCAGAGTCCTGGAGCCAGCAAATCCCTGAGAGATCAGTAAGAAGGATCAGGCAGGAGACTCCTGAAGCCACCAAACAGACACTCACGTGGGGAGAGTCTTTAGCAGGTTCTCACGCAGCTCCAGAGTCACCAGATTTGCCAAACTGCAAGAGAAAAGGGAATGAGAAGCCAGATCCACTGAACAGGCTTCAGGGATACATGGAGATGCTCATATCCCTTCCCTTGGGAGCACCCCTCCTGGCCTGCACAGATGCATGTACATGAGCGTGTAGACATGGATGGGGCTGGCAGGGGAAACCAAAAACCAAGGAGGATCTTAAACGGCTTCTGATGAAGGCGACAGCTTACTGCAACACCATGAGGACACAACACTGCCCAGACTCAGGACAAGGAAATGTGGTGTCACACAGGACTGTGCCCACAAAGGTAAAACCCTTCATGTGGAGGAGCCAGATCCCAGACTGCACCCCACAGACAACCCCACACGGGCTTTGCCTTGGCCATTTGCGAGCAGCATAAATCATTTTAGCATCACTGGACAGACCACTCCTGTTTGGAAAGGGGCAAACTCATAAAACAAGGGGAGACAGGAGCTTGGGAAGCGTGGATGCATTCCTGCCTGTGCCATACACCAGAGCAGCAGCAGCTGAGACCAGGGCAAAACCTTCCACAGGAGGTTGTCTTGGAACAAAAGGCACACTCAGAGATGCTCACACAGTGCGTGCAGCAGGGTGGCAACCCATAACTGCGGTGGTAGGCTCTTGCCTTCCAAGTCCTGCTGATGTCACCATCCCAAGAACACGGTGACACTGCTGGGGTGTCACCCCTATGTGTGTGTCACCCCGATGACACCCCCACCCCAGCCCTCCTCCCTGTTAGGAGGACAGGGGAATACTCACTTCCCAATGTCATTGGGGAGGCTCTGCAGGGACACATCATTCAAGGCCAAGTGGCCCAGGCTCCGAAGCTGTGTGAAGCCCTCTGGCAGCCTGTGAAAGCATGAGACGACAACACACCATTAGCTGGGCACAAAACAAGCCTTCAATCCCCCACTTAAATCCCCCCAAAGCCAGTCTTATCCCAGTTGGTACCAACATGTGGAAAGGAGAAGAGCAGGAAACAACACTGACCCTGCCTCCTGATCCAAAATATGCCTCATTTCCATGGAATCACAGAATGGCTCAGGTTGGAAGAGACCTCAGAGCTTATCCAGTTCCAACCCCCTGCCATGGGCAGGGACACCTTCCACTAGGCAGGTTGCTCCAAGCCCTGTCCAACCTGGCCTTGCAGCTACCAAAAGGAGAGATTAACATAAAAAAGGAGAAATCCTTTTGCTGTTCACAGGCAGTTCCTGGAGCTCGCTGGCTCCACAGCTCATGACACACATCCAGCAGCTCTGTGCCACAAAAAGGCTCTAATAGAGAACTTCCAGTGGGGAAGTGCTGGTCCTTCCTGCGGTACAAAGCTGGGGCTGCTCAGCCTGGAGAAGAGAAATTGCGTGGAGACCTCAGAGCAGCTTCCAGTGTCTGAAGAGGCTACAGGGAGGCTGTAGGGTGACTCTTCATCAGGGACTGTAGCAACAGCACAAGGGGTGATGGGTTCAAACTGAAATAGGGGAGGTTCCAGTTAGGTATTAGGCAGAAATTCGTCCCTGTGAGGGTGCTGAGGCGCTGACACAGGGTGCCCAGAGAAGCTGTGGCTGCCCCATCCCCGGCAGTGTTCAAGTCCAGGTTGGATGGGGCTTGGAGCACCCTGCTCTAGTGGAAGGCGTCCCTGCCCGTGACAAGGGTTAGAGCTGGATGATCTTAAGGTCTCTTCCAACATAAACCAATCAGGGATTCTATGATTCCCACTGATGGAAAAGCATGTCCCATGCTGGCAGTGCCTGGCACCACAGGAGGGAAGTCCTGCATGAAGAGCAGCTTTGGCAGCAGGCGTCTGGAGTCAGACCCTGCACACAATGCATGGAGAGACCAGTGCCTGGGAGCACTGCTCACCAAGGCAGAGGAGCCACACCTGAATTCCCAAAACATGGAATAAGAGAAAGAATACAAAGAGGCTGGGCAGAGAGCTCGGTTTCTGGACACAGCTCTGGGCACTGAGGGATCAGGGGAAGGACCACAGAGCTCAAAGGACAGGTCCTGAGACATAAACAACACACAGAGCAAAAGGGACTAATGGAGAGCAGAACAGTACAAGACAACATCCATTCTGGTGTGTGCACCAGGGTGAAGGGCTGAGGAGGGACTAACACACTGCAAGAGGACAAAAGCCCTCACACCACTCACACCAGTGACAACAGCTAGACTAAAGTCTCCTCACTCCAAGCCACAGGCCCCACAGTAGAGGAGGACACACCAGCTCTTCCCTATGCCAGGGGAACAGGCACCTGCAGGTCCTGGCAGCCAACCTGTACATGATCCAAGGTCTTGACTTCATGCAAGGACAATAACAAGATGAAGACCAGAGAAAGCTCAGGAGAATGAGGAGCTTCAACTCTCATTCTCAGCTGCATAAAGGGTTGCATTTGCCTTCCTACCTGGAGAGAGGATTCCCGCTGAAGTCTGCGATTTCCAAGGACTTGCAGAATTTGATGCTTTCAGGAATTTCTGGAATGTCTGGAAGAAATATGAGAAAGCAAAACTAAGGCTTCAGAAGAGGCCAACACACGAAAAATAGGACACCAGGTCCTGGTGACAGCCTGAGATACAGTAGGACACCCATATTCTACAGCTCAGGACTTCAAGAGATCACTCTGTGGGACTGTGGAGGTTACTCCAAAGGTGGGTGCCAAGGCATGGCTGTGGGGCGCCCCTCCCCATTCAGCTTTGACCTTACCATTGCGTGAGATGTCCAGTTCCACCAGCTGCATGAAGTTGGCCACCTCAGGGGGAAGCCTCTGGATCTCATTGTCACTCAGACCCAGCTTGCGCAGGTTCAGGAGCCTGAAGAAAGGCTGTGACAGGAGAGAAGACAACGGGGTCAGCAGCAGCTCTGGGAGAACATGTCTGCTCACCTCAAGGCAAACCTGAGCATCCCCCCCTACAGACAAGAGCTTCTGTCCTGGGGAGGTCCTCAGAGCACAGCGGCTACATAGACAAGGACCCCCATGAGGTCTCCAGGATAAAAGTGAAGCAGAAAGGCATTTTGTGGGTTTAGCCTGATGATTCATTTACAATCTCTATCATTCACACTGCTCTTCTCTGCCTTGTTGGATCAAAGTGGATGTTCCTTGTTTTCTAAGACAACCCTTCATCTTAGGCAGTTAAATACTAGCACCAAAAGGAAGTCACTACTGCAGCAGCTTGGCAGCAGACACCACAGAGCTTCTGAGTTTGGTCCAGAGGAGAACATGAGGTGACTTCAGACCGAGGTCCTGTCCCTGCTGCCACACACATCTCGGTGCAGGACGTTTTGTCAGGACATCATAGAATGGTTTGGGTTGAAGGAACCTTCAACGCCCCTGCAATGTAGCAGGGACACCTTCTGCCCGACCAGATTGCTCACCCATCAGTGACGGGTGCCTACACCAGCAGGGAAAGTTTGTCCCACTTGTACTGGAAAAGGGAAGGCGCAGAAAATCTGTAGGGTACAAGAATTAGAGAAGGAAAGAAAATCCCTTCCCAGTAACACCAGTCATGGGAAAGTTAATGGGAAGCGACCTCTAGAGGCCTCCCAGTCTAACAACATCTAACACCTCCACATCTCCTGGGTCGCAGAAGCCAACCACAGGAGCTAGAAATGGCCAATGATGACATTCATCAATCATAGAATCATAATATCAACTGGGTTGGAAAAAACCTTCAAGATCACCCAGCACTGCCAAGGCCACCACTAACCCATGGCACTGAGGGCCTCGTCTACAAGGTGTGAGAACACTTCCAGAGATGGTGACTCCAGAACTGCCCTGGGCTGCTCACAAACACCACACTGAGAAGGATCAAACAAGAATGTGAGGTCTGAACCTCTGTTCTCAGTGGCCTCTCCAGTAATCCATCTGCATAACAGGAGGAAACAGACCTTCCAAGGGTTGAGGGTATTGAGATTTGTTCAAGGATGGGACACCCACAACTGTCACTCATAACATCGCAAAGAATACTACAGACCAGACAAGGGAGGGATAAGGAATGAAAAAGGGACGTACAACAACCACGAATCATAGAATAAATCACGGAATGGCTTGTGTTGGAAGGGACCTTAAAGCTCATCCAGTTCCAACCCCTGCCACGGGCAGGGACACCTTCCACTGGAGCAGCTCCAAGCCCCTGTGTCCAACCTGGCCTTGAGCACTGCCAGACACAGGACAGCCACAGCTTCTCTGGGCACCCTGTGCCAGCATCTGAGCACCCTCACAGGGATGAGCTTCTGCCTGAGATCAGAACCTCTGCTGTTTCTCATGGAGCAGCCTCACTCAGGAAGTGCTGCTGCGTCTACAGGGCCTTTGCTGCACCGAGGTGCCATCATTCAACATCCCTCTCAAAGGGAAAGGGAGAAGAAGTGCCCTGGGATGAACAGCAATGACATGAAATTCATGCTCCTCATGTCCTGAAGTGATACAGACCACAAGAAGTAAAACCAGAAGAAAACAGCTCCTCCCGCCGCTGCACAGCAGAGTTCTACCCCGTTTATCTACACAAATCAGTTCACCAAGAACGGAAGTAGGTGAAAGTCTAACTGACAACAAAGGTTCCCACCAGGGCAGAAGGTTCAGAGCCCGGATCCACTATTGTTTCCTAGAGCCTTCTCCTAATTTTAGAACACAAGGAAATTCCAGGCATGACACTGCGTGAGCTGCTGGGGCATAACGGGAGCATCCGCATCCCCAGCCTGGGCACTCGTGCACAGCTGAGGCAGGCTCAGGGCACGTGGTCATTGAGAAAGACAGCGCAACGAGCCAGGCCAAGAGCACGCTGCACGTTCACTGCAATGAACATGGGAAGCACTGCCTGACGCAGCAGAGCTTTAGAGGTGACTGTGACCATTGATTCAGCTCTGCCTGCAGTTGGGCTGCACTGCCACAGCTGGACCACCAACACCACCACAAGATTGCTCCTTGGCCCAGCTGTACCCATGTTGTCTAATGCAGCTGAAGGAACTGCCCTGCTCATGGTAACAGACCTTTTACTCAGAGCTTTAGTCAAAGCTTTTTACACATATGAGGCCTTTCACTCATAACAACCTTGCTGCAGATAACCAGAGCCTCCACAGAGCCTGTGAGCAGGCTCACACCAAGAACCCACACACACCAAAAGTGCCACAGAGCCTATGAGCAGGGTCACACCACGCCTCGGTATGAGACTGTCGTGACAATCCCACAATTCTCCCCATCCCATTTACTTTGCTTCATGGAATCATGGAATAGTTTGGGTGGGAATTCAGACCCAGGTGCTCAAGCCTTTGTGAAGTCTTTCAAACCCTTCAGTGCTGGAGGATCCAAACACCTGAGTCCAACAATAAACGATCCTCACAGTGAAAAGAGCTCAGAATCACCAAATCCTGGCAACAGTTGGAAAAGACCATCGAGATCATCCAGTCCAACCACTGCCAAGGCCACCACTAACCCATGGCACTGAGCGCCTCAGCTACACATGTGTGTGAACACTTGCAGGGACGGTGACTGCAGCACTGCCCTGGGCACTTCCAAGTGCTGAGCACCCTTTGGGGAAGGAACTGTTCCTCAGCTCCATCTAACCCTGCCCTGGCGCAGCTCGAGGCCGTTTCCTCTTGTCCCATCCTTTGTGCCTTGGGAGCAGAGCCCAGCCCCCTCCTGGCTCCATCCTCCTCTCAGGCAGCTGTAGGCAGCGATCAGGTCCCCCCCGAGCCTTCTCTTCTCCAGACTGACCCCCCCAGCCCCTCAGCCGCTCCTCATCACGCCCGACATGAGTCACACTCACAACATAATCAAATGAAACCTCTCAAATGTCCCTTTTTGCTGGTGCCAGACGAACACTGGAGTGCAGAGCCATGCCAAACAATGGACATGAACCATTGAACCTTTGGAGAGCCCCAACTGTGACAAACATTTCCCAGTTTAACCACACCAGCCCCCGGAAGTCACACAGGTATCTGCTGTAAGCGGGGTGGCTTCCCAAGAAACTCCCCATAAGCCAATGGATCCCTCGGAGCTCTTGGTTCTACCCCTGCTGGAGTAAACACCCCCCTGCAGCAAGGCCAAAAGAACCCCCAAGAGAACCGCAAAGACTTGACTTCTGTCGTACCTACGAGTGATGCTTCAGCAACTGTGGAAGATCCACCTCAGCACTGAAATAGGACAATATGGGCAGAAGTGGGAAAGGGTTGAATCCAGTGCAATTATTAATGAAACTCTTGATTCAGAACATGGCCTTTGGAGCCATCTTTGTAAAAGAAGTACCAGCTACAATAGAGCAGAATCACTGCAAAGACATTCAGAACTATCACCACTGCAAAGGGAAAGAGATGGCAGCTTCACATTCAGATGTCTCAACCAGCCACGCAGAGCCAATCTGACCACACACATCCATCCCCAATGGCAGGTGAGTCCTACTCAAGGAACATTTCCAGACAGTGTGGTTCGATCTGAGGTCATCCACAGAACCAGCAACGAGTTTAGCCAGTTTGTGAGAACAGGAAACACTGGTAGCACGAGCACAGGCTGGGGTTGGGAGCTTCAGCTTCAGCTGAGGCACCGAAACATCCGTGTGTTGAGCCAGGCCTGAGCCCAGGGATGCAGGACACGTTTCTCACTGGTAACACAGGGATGCCCAACACCCCACTCTGCAGAGCCTCTCACCCACTGAGACACAAAAGCACAAAGTCCCTGATCCCACTGAGCTCAGCACATGGGAAGTGTTTTGCCTGTGCTTAGTTTACAGGCCAGGTTAAGCCACAGCTTCAGCTTTAGTCAGTGCTGAGCTCTTCTATGGGCAAGCAGAATGAACTCAGGAAAACCAGCCTGGCTTAGGAATGAGCCCTTGGCCTCATCCTCCCCATCATAGAATGGTTTGGGTTGGAAGAGGCCTCAAAGCTCCTCCAGCTCCAACCCCTGCCACAGGCAGGGACCCCTTCCACTGGCAGCAGGTGCTCCAAGCCCCTGTGTCCAACCTGGCCTTGAGCACTGCCAGGGATGGGGCAGCCACAGCTGCTCTGGCACCCTGTGCCAGCGCCTCAGCACCCTCACAGGGAACAGCTTCTATCCAAGAGCTCATCCCAATCTCCCCTCTGGCAGTTAAAGCCATTCCCCTGTCCTGTCCCTCCATCCCTTGTCCAAAGCCCCTCTCCAGGTTTGCTGCAGCCCCTTTAGGCACTGGATCTGCTCTGAGGTCCTCCCCTTCCCGCAGCAGAGGGGCAGGATCCCCTCCCTGAGCTGCTGCTCACGCTCTGGGGGTGCACCCAGCTACACGGGGGGGTTCTGGGCTCAAGCGCACACTGAAGCCGGGTCATGGGGAGCTTCTCCTCACCCAGCACCCCAAGTGCTGCTCCTCAGGCTGCTCCATCCCGTGTCCCCCAGCCTGGATCTGTGCCTGGATCAGCTCTCAGGTCAGGCTCAGTCCTTCAGAGTCCCTGTGCTCGAGTTAACCCCTCACAGGTGAGGCCACAGAACGAGAGCCACATTCTCTCCAGAGCTGACCCTGCAGGACACCAGCTCCATGGGCAGAGCAGGAGCAGCCACTGCAGCAGAGCCAGGACTGCTGGTTGGAACTGCACTGTATCACCCGAGCAGGGAACACAGAACACACCTTCCTCTGCGCTGGGAGAATGCCCCATCCCTGGCAGTGCTCCAGGCCAGGTTGCACTGGGCTTGGAGCAACCTGCTCCAGTGGAAAGTGTCCCTGCCCGTGCCAGGGGTGTGGAGCTGGAGCACCTTTAAGGTCCCTTCCAACACAAACTAGTTTGGGGCTCTGTGGAACAATACAAGCACTGCATGCTCCCAGAACAGCGAGATCCAACAGGAATCATCATTCCACCTGAAATCTAGTATGGATAACAGAATTCATGGTAGCAGAGGTCAGAAAAGTGACCACTAAGGCAGGAAATGGAGCATCAGTTTGGAGCTCAGCCCCATGGGGAAATCTGGGTGCCATGGCGAGGGTCCCACCACCATTATCCAGGTAGATCCTCACACCTCTGATCCCTCAGAGCCTTATGCCAGGTACCCAGAGGTGGGTCTGACACACCTGAGTAGGGTAGGGCAAACATGAATGGTAGAGTAGAGAAGAAAGGAGGAGAGAACTTTGCATAGTGCTTGGGGTTCGGTGCTTCACCCACTGTCTGAATGCTGGACCAGGCAGTGGGTACAGTGGACACAGACCATGTGCCATCCCAAAGAAGGAACCTTCCCAAAGATCTGACCCCAATGACAGAGGCATTCCTCTCTCCACACCTCGCAGCACTTGCCACAGGTACCCAAGTGCTTCAGCCCTTCCTGGCCACCAGCACACAACAAGCTGCAAGGCTCAGCTCCAGGGCATCCCAGAGGGAAGCAGCTGGTGCCCGGGAGCAGCACCATGCTTGATGTGCAGCCAGCCCTGCACAGCATTCCACAGGGATCCAAGGGCAGGCCTGTGAGCCCTGTGACCTCCCCCCAGCACATGAGATGGGGATGCTCCTCCCCTGCCCACCCACAGGCGAGGATGGTGCTGAGCCCACTGAATGTACCACATGCACACTGAGCTTGGAGCTGGAGGAGACTGAGCCAACACTGGCCAGATCCCACCTGGAGTTCCGAGTCCAGCTCTGAAGTTCTCAGTACAGGAAACACATGGACCTGTTGGAGAGGGTACACAGGAGGCCACAGATGTGCTGCGAGGGCTGGAGCAGCTCTGCTCTGGAGCCAGGTGGGGAGAGCTGGGCTGCTTCAGCCTGGAGAAGAGAAGGCTCCTTAAGGGAAGACCTGAGAGCAGCTCCAGTGCCTAAAGGGGCTGCAGGAAACCTGGAGAGGTTTGGACAAGGGATGGAGGGACAGGACAAGGAGTGATGGGGTTAAACTAAAAAAGGGGAGATTCAGGCTGGACTTGAGGATGAAACTTTGTACAACAAGGGTGCTGAGGCACTGGCACAGGGTGCCCAGAGAAGCCGTGGCTGCCCCATCCCTGGCAGTGCTCAAGGCCAGGTTGGACACAGGGGCTTGGAGCACCCTGCTCCAGTGGAAGGTGTCCCTGCCCGTGGCAGGGCATCGGAACTCGATGAGCTTTAAGGTCCCTTCAACCCAAGCTATCCCATGATTCCATGACAGGCACATGGGCTGCTGCGGTGGGACACAGCCCTCCCTCACGCACCTCCCGGATTTCCGACTATTTAACCCCATGGCAGGCCCTGAGGAATGTGCTTCCAACATCTAAAAGCACTTAAGCGTCAGGAACACATTCCAGCTAGGACAAAGCAAGTTGTCTCCAAGCCAAAAGCTCCCCAGCTGCTCCTTCCCAGGCCTTTAGGCAGGGACTAAGGAATGCAGCCCCCTCGGGGGGGGGGGGGGGGGAGGCAGCAACTGTTCCCCTGCAGACAGCAGGATGTGCAGAAGCAGAGGAATCTCTGCTCCCAGTGAAATGACAAACCAAAGCAGGGCCCCAGAGCGGATCCCCAGCCAGACCTGGATCAGGACACTGCAGTGAACACCCCTCTGCTGCCGAGGGTTCAGGGGACTAGTGACTGAGCAGTCCATGGCCTCAGGCTGCGCACGCAGCACGAAAGCAGCAGCTACAAGTGCAGAACCCGCCAGAGGAGCCGGAGCACAAGAGAGCTCCAGCTCAGCCCTGTGTGGTGGGATGGGAGGTCTCCAAAGGGCACTGAGGGCCACTTACGCATCTGAGGGCCACCAACACATGGGCACTCCCTGTGGCAGACATGGAGCACCAATGGACATTTAACAGCCTTACAACAACCTTCCAATACCCAAAGAGCAGGAAGAAGAGGAAGGAGCCAAAGCAGCTCCACCGGGAACAGTTCAGACACACACCATTAAACACCCTGAACTAGAGATGGGAAATGGAAGTCAGGATCCACAGAGAACCTCTCAGTGCAGGAGCTCTGCAGGTGTCTCCTCTCTCTGCCCAGTCCCACCATGCTCCCACCACCGCTCCCTGCCCCAGCCCGGCTCCATCAGGGAGACGGTGAAACAAGATTGTCAAGCCCAGGAGTGTTCACGGGAACAGAACAGGTCAGAGGAGACCTTGACAACGTTACCCTGGTCCTGCCTTCACCTCGAACCATCAACGAAAACCACCTAAGTGATTCCTGGCAGATGATCAGGCAACAGACATAGGGAATAAGAAAAGATCTTAGAGGCATGAGCAGATCAGGGGATGAGCAAAGAGTCTGTATGGCCACAGTGACACCACGATTATGCTTTAGTGACAGGGTCCTGGAACGTGGCATGGGAAGGTGAGCCTGCACCAGCAACTGTCACCAAGGATCAGGAGGAATCCAAAAGGTACAAACTCATTCCAAGCAGCCAACGCCCCCAGAGACATGGGAGATGTTATTAACCACAGGAGGACAGACACATTGAGAGGTTTACAGGACTCGGGTCAGCTAAACCCAGGGGAAAGACTGAGTGGGGCCTCCACTGGTGTCCTCCACACACAGTCCAAAGCCAGGGCAGAGGAAGATGTGGTGAGAGGCAGCAACGTGCCGGTCAGAGTTCCCTAAAGCCTCCTGAACTCTCTGTTCTACTGAACTTCTCTGCAGCCCAGAACGCCTTTTACCTCCCTGGCACACTCACTTGAGCCTGCTCCAAGACCCGAGCATTTTCTGAGATCCACACAGACCAGCATGTCCACTCGGTGTCCGACAGCAAAGCTGACTGCACACCTTGGAGCTTACAGGGAAGCGAATATTAATAGTTAATTTTTACTTGTGGACCTGGGCATGAAATCATGTCCATGCTCCTCCTTCCTGCTCCCTTGTCTGGATCAGAGGAGACCAAGATGAGCTCTTAGGCAGAAACCCTTTCCCATGAAGGTGCTGAGGCGCTGGCCCAGGGTGCCCAGAGAAGCTGTGGCTGCCCCATCCCTGGCAGTGTTCAAGGCCAGGCTGGACACAGGGGCTTGGAGCAACCTGCTCTAATGGAAGGTGCTCCTGCCCATGGCAGGGGGTTGAAACTGGAGGAGCTCTAAGGTCCCCTCCAACACAAACCAGTCTGGTGTTCTATGTATGTCCAAGCATTGAATGACTAGGAGTTGTATGAGCTCTTCCTTCCACAACTGAGCCTATACTCAGCTGCTACCACTCCAGCACAACCCCTCAATCCGCCTGCTCACCACACAGAAAGCAAAGGATGAAGGTGAAACGGCCTCCACTAATCTCAGCTTCTGGGCGGCAGCATGTCCAGGAGACCCTGCCTCTGGAAACACAAACCCAACACACATAGATGAAGTGGGACGGCTCCTGAAGTCCCGGAAGGAACAGGGAGAGACGCCAGCTCTGAGCAGAGGTCTCACAACAATCAAGTGGAACCAGTTTCTGGACTGGTTTTGTTAAACAGATGCAGCTCTGACAGAGCTCACATGTAGCACAGGAGAAGGTGCCCATCGCACACGGGAGCTTGGGGAGCACAAGCCTGGCACTGGTGACTCCTGGCTCACTCCGGGAAGGGCTGTCAGCACAGAGAGATGAAAGGAGCAGCCTGATTCCTGCCTGGCAGTAAATAAAGCCCAAGGTCCTCCGTGCAGGCCCCAGAAGTCAGGAAATTCAAAGCTGCTGTTAATGAGCTTTGCAAGGCCCCACCTTGTCCTGGGAAAGTGACAAACACGGCGCTGGGGTTTCACCCTCCTCTGGATCCAGCTCCGGATGAAGGACACGGTGCTTGGGCCCCAGGCCACCAAGGAATCACTGAAACCTGGGCTGAGACTGTGACTGCTCTGGCCAGCTAGAAATGGCCTCGCCAAGATGCAAATAGCAACGAGCCAGAACAGGAAAGAACCTGCGCTGGACCCAAAGGGCCTCCTCTCCCAGCTGTCCATCTCCCATAACTTCCAGCACAAGGTAACAACAGCTCACTGGAAAACAGGGTCTCTGAAGTGTCCAACTTGTCATGGGAGCTTTAGTATGGGAAAGCAAAGCAGAAACTGCATCAGACATCGCAAGGTTTTGCCCCTTCAGCACCACCCCCACTCCCAGATTGTGTGTCAAAGCCACCTACTGCAGAGAGGGGAAAAGGAGGAACTCGAGGAGCTGGCTTTGACACAGAAGGTCTCCTTCCTTCTTCACATCAACTTGATAGAACCACGGAATCCCAGACTGGCTTGGGTTGGAAGGGATCTTAGAGCTCCTCCAGTTCCAATCCCCTGCCATGGGCAGGGACACCTTCCGTTAGAGCAGGTTGCTCCAAGCCCCTGTGTCCAACCTGGTCTTGGACGCTTCCTTGGATGGGGCAGCCACAGCTTCTCTGGGCACCCTGGGCCAGCGCCTCAGCACCTTCACAGGGAACAGCTTCTGCCTAAGAGCTCATCTCAGTCTCCCCTCTGGCGGGTTAAAGCCATTCCCCTGTCCTGTCCCTATAGGCCCTGTCTAAAGCCCCTTCCAGGTTTCCCGGAGCCCCTTTAGGCACTGGAGCTGCTCTCAGGTCTTCCCTTTAGGCAGCAGAGGGGCAGAATCCCCTCCCTCAGCTCCTGCTCACACTGTGGGGATGCAGCCCAGCACACAGAAGGTTCTGCTGCAGACACACTGCCCGGTAATGGGGAGCTTGTTCATGATTTCCAGCTCCTCCCTCTCCTCCTCCTCCACCAGGTCCTACACGCTCCGCTCCACACCCAGGTCTCTTCCAACCTCTCCCTGTTGCCTTCCCCTAGTCCAAACCTGAGCACTCAGAGCATACCAAGAGCCTCTGGATGGATCCCTGTTGAGCAGCTCCTGGTCTGTGATTGGCTTCATCTGCCACCTCCAAATTCCCTGCAGAATTCCAGGCTGCGTTCATTCCTTTCTGGTGAGACCTGCACCTCTGAAGTGCTGGTAGAGAGTGGAGGGAATGAGTCAGGTGGGTTCGTAGCTCTGACGTCCCGGTTTACCAGGCTGTATTCTCTGCTGAAGGACCTGCTCCTTACCCTGCTGCGGGAGCTCCAGGCCCTGCAGAGATCACCTGATGCAAGGCAGGTAGAGCAGGAGCCAGAAGAGAGCTGGGGATCTCCTCTGGAATTCAGACACCCTCGTGAGGAGCTCAGAGAACTGATCCAGTGGAATTTATCATTTTCTATTAGAGCAGACAAGATTCCACCCAGGACAAATAGAACAGAAGCAAAAGCAGAAGGGAGAGCATTGGGCACAGCAGGATAAGTGTTCACTTCCACAGCTTAGGAATGAGAGGCCTCTTGGTGTCCTCCAGAAATGCCAGGAGGCATCAGGCCCATCTGATCAAGATCAAGGACAAGGAAGGGCGCATGGAAGTTCTGGTATGGAAGGAAATGGTGCTGTGGGAAAAGGCAAGAGATTTCCAATGGCTCTGGACTCTGAGACAAGTGGAATGAAGACAAACAGGAGCAGGTCAGAGGGAGGCAGCTGGGTCATGGGCCAGGTCAGGTAAACCCAGCCCTTCCCAAAGAAAGTTCTCTGCTGACTGTAGAACAGGAACAACCATTCTGTGACTCCAAAATGACCTCTCCAAAAGCCACCCTCCATCCTGCTCCAAAACTCACCTCCACATGGAAGCCTTCCCCAACAATCCTGCTGCAGACCTTAAACCCGAGCTTGCTTCAGTCAAACTTGCTACCAAGGGCCATAAGCTCTCATTCACATTTTTTAAGTGATCTCCACTAGCTGATCTCCTCTCCCCGCCCCTCCTGCACATCTCAGCAGTCCCTGGAATTGTTCTCCAGAGGGATGGGCACACACAGCCCTGTCCTGGGAATCCAGCACACTTCCCAGCCTCCCCTCGTGGGACACACAGATCCTCTCCCAGTCCCTCTCTCACACAACAGACACATTTCCATGAAGTGCTCCTCACATGGGAAGCATCTCCCTATCCCAAAGACCTCTCCCATTGCCCTCCTTCAGAGAACATATGTGCCCAAATCAAGTGCTGCTGTCTTCTCCTTCCCTGGTGGAAGAGCTGGTGAATTCATTTGCAGTTCTCATCCCATCTCCACTTTGTATAAGGTGCAGATTCTTACTCCTACATTGAGCATCGGGGAGAGATTGAGACGAGCTCTTAGGCAGAAGCTCTTCCCTGCGAGGGTGCTGAGGCACTGGCAGAGGGTGCCCAGAGAAGCTGTGGCTGCCCCATCCCTGGCAGCGTTCAAGGCCAGGTTGGACACAGGGGCTTGGAGCACCCTGCTCTAGAGGAAGGTGTCCCTGCCCATGGCAGGGGTTGGAGCTGGAGCACCTTTAAGCTCCTTTCCAACACAAACTATTCTGTGATTCCATGATCTGTCCCTACCCACACGGCCCCAGCAATAACACCCTGCACACAATCTGTGTGCCTGGGACTACAGAGTGGATCTCTTCACTGCTCAAGTATCTTCTACCAGCACATTAGGACACATACCGGGTCAAACCTCAAACCCTGCATCCTCATCCCAGCACACTGCAATTCTCCAACTGCCCCAGACCATGCATGGCACCAGCTGAGGGAAACCTGCAAGGGGCTGGAAAGGGGAAAGGCTGCTCCCAGCTTGTGAGGGCTGTGGGTAGGGCTGACATCATCATGGCTGGAGCCAGCCCACAGCAGCTACAGACACTGGCGGGTGAGGAACAGTGTGAGCACGAGTCCAAACCCACACTCCCTCCGGCTCCCCCTGGGACACTCAGCACAAGGTGGTCCTTCTGTAGATGCTCATTCTCGGTTGCTTTCTCCCCCATGAACCGGTGCACTCGGAGCTCATGACAGATCTGAGCACCCATTGCTCCTCCTGGCAGGTACCTCCTCACTTCAGCACAATTCCATTCGCATGGGAAAATGATCTCATTTGTCCTGAACTGAGCCCTTCGTAGTGTCACTTGACTCCCTCCAAAGCAAGAACTGTGGCCAGTCGCTCCCTGTCCTCTCCCTCCAGGCCGCTTGTGATGCTCCAGCCCCGTCACCCGATGGAGAACCCCACCCTGCACCATAGGTTCCATGACTGGAGACATCTACATGTTCCTTTTCCTGGTGCAGAAGCTGCTGCACGTTGCTTCCTGCTCCCCATGCCTGGTATCTCCTCTGGCTTCCCTACATCTCCTTCGAGGCTGAAGGATCAGAACCTCAGCGATGCTCCTCTTGGGGTTTTCTAACTATCCTTTGCCAGAGAAGCCTGAAAATTAGGGGGAACCCAAAGAGCAGGGAGGAGCCGGGACAGGCCCTGGCAGCAGCTCTGCTGCTCCCGAGCTGAACACTCCCAAGCACAGGCCCCGGGTGAGGGCAGGAAGGAGACATGGTGCTGAGGGCAGGTTTTCAGGTGGGGTTTTCTCTTTCACAAGATAATACTGACCTGACCACAGGTAAATAAAATTGATCCAAAAGATACTCTTCAAAAGCCACCCAAGACGCAGCCCTACGAGTTCTGTGTAACCACGAGGCAGGACATGGAAGAGTTGGGCAGTGGCAGGATCAGAGGGTTCACTAAGATGTGTCACCTCGAGCCTCCTCTGCAGAAAAGGGCCTCACCCTTAAATCCCAACTGGCTGTAACACATCTTCCACAGCTTGGGAACTAAAGCATAGCGACACCTCAAGCGATGCGATGGCACAGAGCTGATGAAGGATCATATGAGCATCTTCGCACCCTCACAACTGAACCCCACCAGCAGCAGCTCTCAGCAATCCACAGGGAAGAGGGAACCCAAAACACGAGAAAGCAGGAATATGCTGTTCCTACAGGTCCTGAGACTCCACTGAGGCAGAGATGCACAAACTGCCTGGTTGGACCAAACAGAACTTTGGCCTGAACCTCAGCCAAGGTTTTGGGTGGCTGTTCCCAGATTTCATGGCACAATTCCTGACGTGTCAATAACTCAACAGGTGGCTTCAAGACACAAATAATCACCTGTTCCTCAAGTTTTTCACTACAAAGGTGACTTGGTCCATATTCACTGAGGAGCAGCCATCCAAACACATGCAGGCAACAATACAGTCGTGTCCTCTCCCTGGCACAAGCTGTACTTCACTAACTTTATAAATCAGTAGTTTCCACGGGGATGTGGTAAACTTCCTCCAGAACATCCCACAGCCCAGCAACTTCTTAAAGCTTCTGAAAGTGTTACCAGTGTCACCAGCGCAGAGCTCTGTGGCTGAATGGAACTGTGGCAGGCTCCAAGGAGACCTTACTGCAGCTCCCAGTGCCCAAAGGGGTTACCAGAAACCTGGAGAGGGGCTTTGGACAAGGGATGGAGGGACAGGACAAGGGGAATGGCTTTAACTGCCAGAGGGGAGACTGAGATGAGCTCTTAGGCAGAAGCTCTTCCCTGTGAGGGTGCTGAGGCGCTGGCACAGGGTGCCCAGAGAAGCTGTGGCTGCCCCATCCCTGGCACCGTTCAAGGCCAGGCTGGACACAGGGCTTGGAGCACCCTGCTCCAGTGGAAGGTGTTCCTGCCCGTGGCAGGGTTTGGAGCTGGAGCAGCTTTAAGCTCCCTTCCAGCCCAATCCACCCCCTGGCTCTGCACGAAGCCGCAGGTGCTGCTCCACACAAGTACGAGGCGTTTCTATCACTTTCAATAAACTTATTCAGACTCCTTTGTATTTTACAGATTAAACCCGGGCACTGAGGCTCCGGCTTCGCTCTGCTCCCTACGGGTCCGGCTCACAAACCGCGGGCAGGACACGGAACCCCCCGAGCCCCCAGAACCAGGCTGCGGGGAGCCCCTCGCCCCAAACCGCAACGGCTCCGGAGCTCGGCGCTGGGTCTGTCCGGGCGCAGCCGCGCTCCCCGCGGAGGCCGAGGAGGAACGAGCCGGGAGAGGCCGCTCCCGGGGCGGGGAAGGCGGCAGCCGCGGCCGCCGGCCAGGCCGAGCCCGCCCCGCGGCCTGCACCGGGCCCGGTCCGCGCCTCACCTTGGGCAGCTCCCGGAGCTGGTTGGCGTCCAGCAGCAGCTCCTCCAGCGAGCGGCTGTACCGGTAGATCTCCTCGGGCACGGCCTGCAGCGAGCAGTGCCGCCGGTCCAGGGCCTCCACGTGCCGGTTGCAGCGCCAGAGCGGCGGCATGCAGCGCAGCATTGCGCCGGGAGCGGGCCCGGGCAACCGGGAGTGCGCGGGGAGCTCCGGCCGCGCCTCGGGCCTGGCTCCGGCCGCGATCGCGCCCCGCCGCTCCCGCCCGGCCCAGGTCGGCTCCCGCAGCCGCGCCGCCCCCCGCGAGCGTCGCTGGGAAAACGAGTCCGCTCCCGGCGTGCCCCGCGCCGGAGCACCGGGAACAGCGGGATACAGGGACAGCGGGATACGGTGACATGGGGACGGCAGGACAGCGGAATACCGGGGCACAGGAACAGGGGGACAGCGGGATACGGTGACATGGGGACGGCAGGACAGCGGAACACAGGGGCACAGGAACAGGGGGACACCGGGATATAGGAACATAGGGACAGCAGGACAGCGGAATACCGGGGCACAGGAACAGGGGGACAGCGGTATACGGTGACATGGGGACGGCAGGACAGCGGAATACCGGGGCACAGGAACAGGGGGACAGCGGGATACAGGGGCACAGGAACAGGGGGACACCGGGATATAGGAACATAGGGACAGCAGGACAGCGGAACACAGGGGCACAGGAACAGGGGGACACCGGGATACGGTGACATGGGGACGGCAGGACAGCGGAATACAGGGGCACAGGAACAGGGGGACACCGGGATATAGGAACATAGGGACAGCAGGACAGCGGAATACAGGGGCACAGGACCATGGTGACAGCGGAATACAGGGGCACAGGAACAGGGGGACACCGGGATACGGTGACATGGGGACGGCAGGACAGCGGAATACCGGGGCACAGGAACAGGGGGACACCGGGATATAGGAACATAGGGACAGCAGGACAGCGGAATACCGGGGCACAGGAACAGGGGGACACCGGGATATAGGAACATAGGGACAGCAGGACAGCGGAATACCGGGGCACAGGAACAGGGGGACACCGGGATACGGTGACATGGGGACGGCAGGACAGCGGAATACCGGGGCACAGGAACAGGGGGACACCGGGATACGGTGACATGGGGACGGCAGGACAGCGGAATACCGGGGCACAGGAACAGGGGGACACCGGGATACGGTGACATGGGGACGGCAGGACAGCGGAATACAGGGGCACAGGAACAGGGGGACAGCGGAATACAGGGGCACAGGAACATGGGGACAGCGGGATATAGGAACATAGGGACAGCAGGACAGCGGAATACAGGGGCACAGGAACAGGGGGACAGCGGAATACAGGGGCACAGGAACAGGGGGACAGTGGAATACAGGGGCACAGGAACAGGGGGACACCGGGATACGGTGACATGGGGACAGCAGGACAGCGGAATACAGGGGCACAGGAACAGGGGGACAGCGGAATACAGGGGCACAGGAACAGGGGGACAGCGGAATACAGGGGCACAGGAACAGGGGGACAGCGGAATACAGGGGCACAGGAACAGGGGGACAGCGGGATATAGGAACATAGGGACAGCAGGACAGCGGAATACAGGGGCACAGGACCATGGTGACAGCGGAATACAGGGGCACAGGAACATAGGGACAGCAGGACAGCGGAATACAGGGGCACAGGAACATAGGGACAGCAGGACAGTGGAATACAGGGGCACAGGACCATGGTGACAGCGGGATACAGGGGCATAGGAACATGGGGACAGCGGGATACGGGAACATAGGGACAGCAGGACAGCGGAATACAGGGGCACAGGAACATAGGGACAGCAGGACAGCGGAATACAGGGGCACAGGAACAACATGACATTGCGACAGCAGGAACACCGGGAACAGGCACCCTGGGATACAGGGACAGTGGGAAGGGGAACACCGGGATACAGGGACACTGAGACAGGATATCTGGATGCCGGGGGCACTGGGACAGCGGGATCGGGAACACTGGGACAGGACACCGGGAGCCACTGCAGTCGGAGAGCGGCCGGAGCAGCCTCGGGAGCAGGGAGCAGAGCTGACGGTGCTGGTGTCGAAACCCCCGCAGCTCCAGAGGGAGGCAGCTCCTGAGAGGGAATCATGCAGTGGCACAGACGGGGAGAGCTGTGGGGGGGGCCCTGGATAACGGATACACACACACTGGAACTGGTGGCTGCGGCTCAGGGCCCGTTCATGGAACGGTGGGAAGGGACCTGGCAGCTGCTCCAGCCCCTGCCACGGGCAGGGACACCTTCCACTAGAGCAGATTGCTCCAAGCCCCATCCAGCCTGGCCTGGGACACCTCCAGGATGGAGCTCTGTGGTGTCCAGGTGCTGAGGTAACTTCTGCACAAAGCCCCCGTTTCCCTCATCATTCCCTCCAGGGCAGAGCTGCCTAAGGGCTGGGTGTGAAACCGGCAGCTGGTAACTTCCTCCGCAGTGTGGCGGATCCAAAGCGAGACTGAAAGGTCCTGGCTTGGAGAGGAGAAGACTCAAAACCCACATGGCCGAGGCCCACAGTGCCAGCTTGGCACTTTAAGCGAGTGATGGCCTTGGCAGTGCTGGGCAATGGCTGGACTTGATGAGATTAAAGGTCTTTTCCAACACAGGTGATGCTATGATTCCATCAATAGGAAGAGCCTGACAGTGAAGTAACTCAAGGACACGGTTATCTGGTCACCCTGTCTGAAAGCCATTGTATCTACAGCCACTTAAGAGGATTATCAAGACAGAAGCCTCACAGGCTGTGCAGATACCCACCTCCTGTTGTGCTCACACCAGACTCGTGCTGCACTCAAAGATAACTACAACTCTGTGGGTTGCTGGGAAGCAGGACACTGCTCACAAGGCTGCTGTGAAAGGGTGAGGGGTGATGGGGTTAAACTCAGGGGAGTTAAAGTGAGGGGGACTCAGGCTGGATGCAAGGAAGATCCTTTGTCCAATGAAGATCGTGAAACACTGGCACAGGTTGCCCTGAGAGGTGGTGGATGCTCCATCCCTGGAGACATTCCAGGCCAGGCTGGATGTGGCTCTGGGCAGCCTGTTCTAGTGGAAGGTGTCCCTGCTCACTGCAGGGGGTGGAACTGGATCAGCTTTAAGGTCCCTTCCAACCCAACCCATGCTATGATTCCACAATTAGAATGTGAGCTCCTCAAGTCAGACACACATACCACACCCCCCCACCACTGCTGAATAAACCATTTTAAACACAAACTAAATCAAACTCCAGCCACTTAGGCAGAGCCTAACACAGTACTGACCTGCTTGATGCTGCCTATTGCTACACCTGCTCCAGAATCCTCATTTGAGCTGTGGCTGCCCCATCCCTGGCAGTGTCCAAGGCCAGGCTGGAGGGGCTTGCAGCAACCTGCTCTAGTGGAAAGTGTCCCTGCCCGTGGCAGCAGGTTGGAACTGGATGAGCTTTAAGGTCCCTTCAACCCAATCAGTTTGGGATTTTATGATTAGATATGAGCGCGTATGGCCAATTTCAGATCTGTTAAGAGCTACTGAAGTATTCAGGGCTTGGACCCGTGACATTTGCAGGTCCTGTCAGCCCAAACTATTCCATGATTCTATGACCCCAGGTAAACAAAGTCCCTCCCCAGTCAGGGTTAGTTCTGTTTTTCTCTTTAGGATGATACTTTGTCATCTCTTCCTCATCCATTTGTGCTCTGCTCATGTTGGAGTATTTTAGTTAGTGTTGTACACCTGATCTTGGAGTCGCAGAATCCCAGACTGGTTTGTGTTGGAAAGGACCTTAAAGCTCATCCAGTTCCAGACCCTGCCACAGGCAGGGACACCTTCCACTAGAGCAGGTTGCTCCAAGCCCCTGTGTCCAACCTGGCCTTGAACACTGCCAGACACAGGGCAGCCACAGCTTCTCTGGGCACCCTCTGCCAGCGCCTCAGCACCCTCACAGGGACGAGATTCTGCCCAAGAGCTCATCTCAGTCTTCCCTCTGGCAAGTTAAAGCCATTCCCCCTTGTCCAGACTGCTGCTGAAATACCTCATGAAGAGACTCCCTCCTCTAACATTTATTGCCCATCTCTGAAGAGCCTGCTACTCCAGCCCCTAAAAGCTGCAGTGGGATCGTGACCTGAGTGGTTCTGAGTGATCAGCGCACAAAGGCAGGAGCAGAAGCACCAGCCCTCTTCAGGCTCTGGCTGTTGTGGGGATACACCAGGCCCATGCTGAGGAGCGTCACCCCATGAACACACTCAATGCACAGTGGCTTTCTCTGTGGGTTTATCCAAACTACATCCCAGGGATCAGGGCCCACCCCAGAGCCCTCTTCATGCGAGGCTAAACCCCCTCTGGGGCAGGAGCAGGGGCCGGGGGCAAAGTCCTTCAGTAGAGTTCATGCTGAGAGGTCACTGTTATCAAACCTCTCCTGGTCATACACCTCTGCCACCACCTTCCTCCCTGCAAACCAGCGCCCGTTCAGCGCCTGGATGGCTTTGTGAGTCTCTGAGGCCATGGAGAACTCCACAAAGATCTTGACAATGATCTCGGCGTCCTCCTCCTCTCCTTGTTTCTCCTGGTAGATGATGACCCTGTTCACAGCTCCGAATTTGCCACATTCTTCAGTCACTTCTCCTTCCAGGTCATCATCGATGTCCTTTGGATCCACCATGTTGCGAAGCACCATCACAGTGGACTGCAGAAAAAGGGACAAATGAGTTAATACACCAGAGACACTAAGATCAAATCTGCAAAGCCCCACCAGACCCTGCACATGCCCGAGCCCCACCAGATGTTCCAGTGTTAGGGCATTACAAGCATATTTGAGAGAATCAGCAACAATGTCCCAGGGATAAATCAGTGTATTTTCTTCCAAGGCACCCAAAGCACAAGCAAACCTCCCTCATGGTGTGGCTGGCCTTGGGCAGGGAAGCCCTGGGCCATTCCTGGGCTTCTCCTAGACCCACCCCTGATGCACAGCTCACCTTGAGACCACCATAATTTTCCTTGTCCTGTTCCTATCCAGTTCTACTTGCTTCGTCTTCTTCAATGCCACAAGTGTGTGTGTTTTACATTTCTCCTCATCTCTAAACCAAGTACCAGGATCAACCAGGTCTTTCATACCTCTGACAACTGAGGGCTCACGAGGTATATCCCATTACAGGGGATAACTACACGAGTCAGTCAGAGCATGTGCAACAGACCTATCATATATCATGGAATGGTTTGCGTTGGAAGGGACTTTTAAGCTCCTCCAGCTCCAAACCCCTGCCACAGGCAGGGACGCCTTCCACTAAAGCAGGTTGCTTCAACCCCTGGCCAGCCTGCTCTTGAACACTGCCAGGGATGGGGCAGCCACAGCTTCTCTGGGCATCCTCTGCCAGCGCCTCAGCACCCTCACACAGAAGAGCTTCTGCCTGAAATCCCACCCCAGTCTCCCCTCTGGCAGGTTAAAGCCATTCCCCCTTGTCCTGTCCCTACATCCCTTGTCTAAAGCCCCTCTCCAGGTTTCCTGTAGCCCCTTTAGGCACTGGAGTTGCTCCAAGGTCTCCCCTTCAGGAGCCTTCTCCAGGCTGCCCCAGCCGAGCTCTCCCAGCCTAGCTCCATGGCAGAGCTGCTCCAACTCTCACAGCAGCTCCATGACCTCCTCTGGACTCGCTCCAGCAGCTCCACGTCCCTCTTGTGCTGTTGCCCCAGAGCTGGACCAGGACTGCATGGGGGGGTCTCCCCAGAGCACAGCAGAAGGAAAATCACCCCTGACCTGGTGGCCACCACAGACACCTCCCCAGCCCAGCCTCTTCTCACCATGTGACTACTCTGAACCCTCAGAGAAGCTCTGAGAAGATCCTACAGGCAGTGTAAGATCCACCACAAGCAGCACACAAGCTGGTTGCCTTCACAGCCCTGCATCAGCTCTGTGAGGTACCTACAATGTGTGCTGCTGGAGGCCACAGACTACACCTCGTTAGGGCTGTCCTAAAGCCAGGAATGCTGCCAGGAACCTGCTGCACTCACCTCCTGCTTCCGGAGAAGCTTCTGCATCACCATGTGGCGGGCACTGCTGCCCGAGATGCTCATGTGCTCCTGCTCACTCAGCATCTCTGGCCTCTCTGACTCCTGGAACACCTCCTCCTCCTCCTTCTCCTTTTTGACCTCCATGAGACCCAGTGCCGGGGGACTTGCCAGGATAGGATTCACAACTCCCACTTGTGGAATGGTGACGGGAATGGGAGGCCGGGCAGGGGTGACACCTGTAAGAGCACAGACTGTGGTGTAAAGAGGGGCTGATGCTCTGCCAGACCTGGGTACACACCAGGCAGTGTAAGAGCACCACAGAACGCGGATGGCTTTATTTGCTCTGCACCAACACCACCAGGGAGACAAAAGCAGGACACAGGCACCCTACACTGGCCCAGAAGGGAGGCAGGGTGCAAGACTTCGCATGGAGTGACAATGATCCCCATTTTCCCTCAGTGCCAGGCACTCCTGCTGGAAACCCATGTCCCGTCCTATGTATCACACACCAAAATAAACTCCTGATACACTACACAACTAGAAAACTAAACGCTCTTGCCAAGGCCAGGCAGGAAGGAGGGATCCAGCGTCAGGTTCGACCTGGCTGTGCTACAGCTCCAGGGAACATGCTTTGGAGCAGGTACCCAAGTGACCAACCTGTAATGACTCCGGGCGCTTGTGCTGCCATCACAGCCTGCGGCAAAGCCCCCAGGGGCTGGGCCAGGGTCAGGGCTGGAGACACCAGCCCCGGGGTGGCCAAAGTGCCCAGAACCGCTGCTCCTGCCACTGCTTCCTGCAAGACAGAGAGACCCAAAACATCACCCAGTGGTCATGTTCCTGCTGCCCGAGAGGGCACCCCGAGTGTGCTCAGCCGCGGCTCAGCTCATTCCACACCTAAACCAGCAGATGTGTGACCGACAGCTGGTAGCTCCCACTGCTGCTGTGAGAGGACCGTTTGCCACCCAGAGATGTGAAGACACCAAGCCCTGGAAGGAAAACGTTCTGCAACTCAAATGCAATCAACCTTCTCAAGCTGCTGCTTACTGACGGCACCAGGAGACTCAATACATGGCTTGAAAGGTGTAGACATTCCAGAGCAAGAGGAATCTCTTATTTGATTCCACCTTCTGCACAAATAAAGCTCCTTACTGATGCCAAGGAATGTGATCCATTTAAAAAGATGGACGGGAGCTGCCATCCCACCCCTCTGGTGACAGCACCAGGACTGTTGGGGAACAGCTTCAGTACTTCCTAAGGGATGCGCCCAAAGGTCAGTCCTTGTCTGACTGAGGGAACACTGTGGTCAAAGGTACTCTGTAAGCACAGGGCAAGGGAAAGCATAGCTCTGCTGCCTGCAACTGCACCTTCCAGAGGAGCTGCACCAGAAACCCTGCCTCTGGTCCCCATCCTGCAGGTGCAGGCACCAACCTAGCACCAAAACTGGCCTTAGTGACCCACCACCCACAGCAGAGATCAGTGCTCATGAGACAACCACGTATCTTTCACTGGTGAAACCCCACTGTCCTTCACCACTGTCCACAACTGGAAGCTTCCTTCAGCTTCCAGCCTTGAAACACTTCATAACCACTTCTGGTGCCTCTTCCCCCAGCCCCTCACCCGCCTGCCTCCACACACAGCACCTGAGCAGAAACCTGGTGCACCTTCAGCACTTCCCTACAAGTCAAACTCTCCCAGGTTCTTCCTGCACATTAGGCTTCCCAATCCTCTCAATTCTCTTTTATACCTTCTACAACCCAGATACACATCCTGACTCTGGATGCTGGAGTCAAACAACGTTCAAGATGAACATGGAGTGAAACAATAAACCACTTCCATAGAACTACTGAGAATACTGGGTGGAAAACACAGCCCAGGATCACAGTTTGCTTTCATTGCTCTCCAGGCTCTTTCACTCACGCTTCAGCTGCCCACATCCTTCTCTCCCAAGTTTTCATGGGCTCCTGTAAGATCCCCCACTGGGGAGCAGAAACTTCCACGGTTTTGTTCCTTCAGTGCACCACCTTTACCCTACAGTAATTGCTGCGTGGATCTTACTCCATCCTGCTGTGATACTCCATGACCAACACATCCATGTCTGCGCTGCAGCTAGCTCCACATGTCCTTCCAGTGCATACAGCAGCGTTTGTGACTCTTGTGACCAGAGTGCACAGACCCGTGGGACTTCCCCCAGCAACTCTTGGCCACCTCTCCTCATCTGCCTGCACATCTCTAAGTTGCCTGTGGCAGTTTTGGACCTGTCTCATGCTCCTACTGGAGGGGAAACACCCCCAAGTACTGGATGCTGCAGCAAGACCACCCCAGTGCCCATAAGCTGCCCCCTCTTTATACTTCAACTCTTCCCAATAGCTGTATTTCTTTACTTCTGCAAGACTCCTCCACCATCGCTGCCAAGACATGAGCTGTCTCTGCTGCTCAACACCTCCCTCCAGAGTTTCCCGTAACCCTGGACAGAGTCCATTCTCCCTTGCTGGCACAGAAATCCAGGCTGGCATTGCAGTTCTGACCCCAGACCCAAAGTTGTTATCACTGACTTCAGCTTCTCTCCCATGCCCATGATTCCTTCAGCTGCTCTGAGGTTGCCGGTTGCTTTGGGTTTAAACCCCGCAGACCAGCACTGTGTGCTCTCATTCCCTACCACAACTGTGCAGGAGCACAGATCCTGCCTTCTGGAACAGTCCTTACTCCTTCCCTACTTATCCACAACATCGCACGTGGCAAACCAGGCAGGTTAGCCACATCTGCACCATGGCATCAGGACTGCTAAGTGGGTCTGGGGTCTTCCAGAGCCTGTTTTCTATGTATGGAATTCCAAAGTTCCCTCACAGTAACAAATCATGCAGCATTTTGGGAAAGAAACAGGACATTTACCCATGGCAGTGACAGATCTCCACTGCCTCACTCCAGAGAGGAATCAACAGTTTTGATTTGGATGCCAACAATCCTTCCAGTGGTGCCTCAGCTCCCCTCCTCAGCTGACTGCAGAGGCTCCAGACTTGGGGACACAGGAATCACTGAAAAGCTCCACACTGGAGGCAGCTCCTCCCACCTCTGCCTTTACCTTGTCATTCAGAGCCATGTGCATGCAGGAGGAGCTTCTCACAAGCACAAAGGCACCAGCTGCAGCAGCAAACACAGGCTGCCCACTTCAGTCATTCTGCCTGGGAACCCAAGAACCCAGCAGTGGTGGAGCTTGTCTCTGCCACGGGCTGTGGTGGCACAGGGGAGATCCTGCTGCTGAAGGTGAGGATGATGGACAGAGATTTGGAGTTTGCCCTGAAAGACAATCCTCCTCCAAGCACCTCCTGTCACAGCCAGGAGCTTCTGGTACCACAAGCTAACTGAGAACCCCACAACTCCTGCATCAACATCCAGTTCTGCTCCCTTGCTACCTAGAATCATGGAGGGGTTTGGGTTGGAAGGGACCTTAAAGCTCATCTAGTTCCAACACCTCCTTGTTCTGAAGAGCCTAAAGCCATCAGTCACCTTCCACTTCACTCCATGGGCAGTCTTTTCAGCAGCTCCTGGGACCGTTACTGCCCTCATTGCCTGTCTCCTTTCATGCACCTTCCTGTGCTCTTTTAGTCTCTAACCACAACCACCTCCCCAGCCACAGGTCTGCCTCTCCAGACAAGGAACCCCTTCCCATCTTCCATTCCCTTTGACAAAGTCCTGATCAGCTGTGCCAGACTCCATTTCGCAGTGCTGGAATAGCACATCCTCACAAGCCTCATGGCTAAGCTCCTACATGAGAAGTGCTGGGAACAGGGAATGACCCAGGACAAGGGCTGTCCCTCCGGCAGTGCCCGGAGCACTGGAGCACCCACTTGTCTCCAGCAGTGTCACCCGTGTCCCCGTGCTGGGGCAGCCGCGGCGGGGCCTCACCTGGGCTGTGATCTTGGCTGTGGCTGCAGCAGCGGCCACGGCGGCGGCCGGGGGGAGCCCTCCCGGCGTGGCAGGGGTCAGCAGAGGCATCGGGGGCGTCACGGCCTTGCCCACGCGCAGGTACTGTCCGCCCAGGTCGAAGAGGTTCATAGAGGACACGGCATCCTGAGAGGACTGCGCCTTCTCGTATTCTGCAGGGATACGGGGGCTCCGTGTGAGGCTGCAGCACCCACCTGGTGGCTGCTGCCTCACAGCTCACCCCAACCTGCACTGGGACACCCCAAACTGCAGAGACACGACATCCTGCGCACAGACACCTCAACCCTCCACAGAGACACCTCATCCTGCACACAGACACCTCAACCCTGCCCAGACACGCCATCCTGCGCTGGGACACCCCAACCTGCACAGAGTCACCCCATCCTGCACAGAGACACCCCATCCCACACAGACACCCCATCCTGCACACAGACAACCCAAACCTACGGTCACCCCATCCTACACAGACACCCCAACCCTGAAGAGAGACACTCCAACCCACACAGACACTCCATCCTGCACACAAACACCCCAACCTGCACAGCCACCCCATCCTGCACAGTCACCCCAACCAGCAGCTGCTGCCTCACAGCTCACCCCAACCTGCACTGTGACACCCCAACCTGCACTGTGAGAACAGCACAGAGACACCGCAACCTGCACTGAGACAGCCCAACCTGCACTGCTGAGAGCAAGAGCTGTAATTCATCTCTGTTCAGGCACTCTGTCCAAACGGACTTGCAGGCCATTGCCTAATGCCACCCTGCCACTAGTTACAGAGGAAAAAGAGGGACAAGGCAGGGGACACACAGGGAAAGACAGGGGCCTGGCAGGGACAGGCAGGGGACACGCAGGGAGTGGCAAGCGGCTGGCCTCCCCCAAGCCCAGTACCGATGAATCCGTAGCCTTTGTGCTTCCCGGTAGTGGGGTCTCGCGCCAACGTGCAGGATTTGATCTTCCCGAAGGCCTCGAACACACTCTTGATGTCATCGTCAGACAGGTCCTGGTGTACTGAAGCCACGTAGATGCGGTTGAAGGCTCGAGCCTCCTCCGCCAGCTGGTCTATGATGGGCTGAGCCTGCCCAATGTTACTGGGCCTCCCGACCTGCAGGGAACCATGGAGCCATAGAATCATGGAGCCATGGAATCATGGAGCCACGGAGTCTGGGTTGGAAGAGACCTTTAAGATCAAGTCCAACCACTCCCCAGCACAGCCAAGGCCACCACTAACCCATAGCACTGAGGCCTCATCTACATAGTGTGTGAACACTTGCAGGGATGGTGACTCCAGCACTGCCCTGGGCAGCCTCTTCCAATGCCTGAGCACCCTTTAGGGAAGGAATTGCTCCTCAGCTCCATCTAAACCTGCCCTGGTGCAGCTTGAGGCTGTTTCCTCTTGTCCCATCCCTTGTTCCTTGGGAGCAGAGACCAGGCATCTCCTGGCTCCATCCTCACCCAGCCAAGAGCCCATGGGCCATCCTGCAGAGCAGTGTCCTGAGCACCCATCCAAACCCAACACCACTCAGAAGGCCATGCTCAGTAAAGCTGACGCAGCTCTGGGCTACATCCTGCACCACAAGAGATTCCACAGCACTGATAGCCTGGATCTTGCTTTCTCCTCCACCCCATTTGTGTTCCCTGATGTGCCAAAGGGAAGAGAAGCTGCGTGAAGACCTGAGAGCAGCTTCCAGTGTCTGAATGGGGCCTACAAGGATGCTGGAGAGGGACTCCTCATCAGGGACTGTAGTTACAGGACAAGAGGTGATGGGTTTAAACTGAAACAGGGGAAGTTCAGGTTAGATATAAGAAAGTTCTTCCCTGTGAGGGTGCTGAGGCACTGGCATAGGGTGCCCAGAAAAGCTGTGGCTGCCTCACCCCGGCAGTGTTCAAGGCCAGGCTGGACGGGGTTTGAAGCAAACTGCTCTAGTGGAAGGTGTCCCTGCCCATGGCAGGGGGTTGGAACTGGACAAGCTTTAAGGTGCCTTCCAACCCAAACCATTGTTCCATGGTTCTCTGATTCTAAACCCCCTCAGTCGTCAAACACTGCAGAGCGTATCAGGGATCAATGCAGGATATGAAACTCCACAGAAAGTGCCAGTTTTCCCCAACTTCCAACCCTCAAATTTTCCCCTTTGCAAGATCCCCTCTCGCTGCCTGAGAATACACAGCTGCAATCCCTCATTGCTCCTGCTGAATGTTCCCCATTTCCCCGCTGCTTGTCCCTCACACCATCCACAGGCACAACGCAAGTTTGATGCTGGCACAACACAAGTTTGATCCTGCCCATCCACAGGTCCAAGACAAGGCAGCACTAAAATATCAAGAACACCTTTGCTTTGAGCTCAAGTGGCTTCCATTCTGTGAGGTGGAAAAGCCTGAGCCAGCTGAGCAGAACTGGCTGCTGGGCTTTAGCAGTGTGAAGGGGCACAGACCCAGAGCCACCACGTACCCAATGGGTGGAATATCAAGGTTTACCACGGAACAGACCAGGTTATTTTCCACAGGTGGGGAGCGTTCCAGGACAGTAATGGGCAGGAACCCATTACTCATAGGAGAGAGAACCAAGAGCTTTCAGAGCATTCCTGCTGCTCACCTTGATGTTTCTTCCCCCCAGCATGACAGAATTCATCTGCTCCAAGGCCAGCTGAGCAGCTTCAGGAACCTCGTATTCCACAAAAGCAAAACCCTAGGACAGAAGGAGACACTTGTTAAATCCCACCAGCTCTGCCTCGTGGCCAAGACTTCCCATGTTCCAGATCCCCGCTGCGGCCTGAGAAGGTGTTTCCTTAAAGAAGCTTTTTATTAAAGAAGAAAACTGCACATGGAAGTAGGGAGGAGGCTACAGGCTTCCAGAGCCTCTCGTGCTCAGAAGCCCAAGAGCAAAAGACCGCTGAACACAAGCTGTATGGTGCTCCATGCGCACCACCCCCAGGCACATCTGGCCCTGCCAAGCTCAGCAGAACAGGCAGCAACAAATCTTTAGCTCAGTGCTTAACCCTACAAGGACAAGGGCTCTGTCCTCTCCCAGATACATTCAGGAAGGCCTTGGAGAGAAGACAAAGCATCACTCGAGGGCTGTGATCCCACCTTGTGCTTCATGGTCACCGAGTCCCAAGACATATCAATGCTTTTTATGGGTCCAAAGGGGGCAAAGGCCTGGCGAATGGTGTCCTCTCCCAGCTCGTAGTATATGGAGCCCACGTACACACGACACATGATGGCCAGAGCACGCTGCCTCTGAGCTGCCATCTGTATTGGAAAGAAGAACTGGTTGGTTAGCTCAGGCATGGCCCTGGACCTCAGCACCTCCTTCCCTTCCTCCTTCCCTCCCTGGAGCTATGGCCCAGCAGCAGGCAGCTCGTCGTCAGGCTGCAGCACATGTGCCAATGGGGAAGGCTCCTCCAGCTCGGAGCACACATGGCGGGAGTGGCCGAGGAACGGCCCCCTCCCGGGGCAGTGCGATGGGCTCTGCCACCTCCAAGCCTCAGCTCCAACCCCACCGGGAGGTCTGACCCTCCCCAGCCTCATCACAGCCCCAGCAACGCTTGCAGGAGGAGGAAGTAACTTCATTCTGGGACAATTCCCCCTCCAGGCAGCAAAGGACTCCATCCTAGCCACTATTCACCAGCCCTCCCCTTCCCTCCCACGCGGGACAACAGAGATCCAACACTGGGCACCACCACCACAGATTTCCACCCCCCACCATCCACCCTCCCAGGCAGCAAAGGAACTGGATTTGGGAACCTCCTCCCCACCCCCTCGAGCACCTCACCCCCCTCCCCAGGCAGAATGAGCTCCAGGACTAGGCACCACATCCACTGCTTGAAGCAAAGAGAAACCGAAGGGTTAACGGGACCTCCCAGCTCAGCGTGTGGTGTCAGTACTGCTGCCTGCTGCCACTGGCCCAGAGTGGTGCAGCCCCAAAGCCTCCGCCCTCAGGTGCAGAGAAAGGGTCTCTGGACTATTTTCTCCTAAATATGCCTGAAAACCTGTTTGCAAGACAAATCCCGCCATTCCTTCCAGCAGGAAATATACAACAAGCAGCAAATCCCTCAATTCCTTGGGACCCCCAGGGTGGCTCTAGAGCTGCTAACTCTGGCAAGGGGGTAGGCCAGGCCCAGCAGTGTCCTGGCACCAAGGAGGAATCAGGCTGTGTGGAGGCAGCTCCCTAAGACTGAACTGCAGTGGCTGGAGACAGGCAGAGGGCTCCTGCTCTGGCGGCACTGGTGGAGCTAGCGGCAAGCCAAGGGCTGCTGCATGGGAGGCAAAGGCAGCATTAGGGTGGAGGCCCCTCACCACAGCACAGTACTGGGAGCTCTGCACAACCACCTCCTCCCACCACCCTGCTCAGGAAGGATCCCCATGAGATTCTGCCTGAGGAATGCCAGAACCAGTGTAAGCACCACGTGTCCAGGGCTGCTGCTCCTCAACCAGCAGAGCAGAGGGACAGGGGGTCACAGCCTGTGCCTGGAGAAACCTTCTCCCTCACAGCACCCACAGTATGGGATTGCATCTACCACAGGAGGACAGGCTGGAGAGGTTCAACTCCTGTTCTGGAATTCAGGAGGATACTATAAAGAGCATTCTCACCCCATGTTGCTGCTCCTCAAGTGACATTAAGCTCAGGGGTAGACCTGGACCTTAGGGTCTCTCGCCTGGTTTAACACTTCACACTGTCAACAACAAGCTCTTGTTCAAGTTACTGTGCTGTGACTGGGAGCACTACAGCACGTGCAGGACAGCGGAGGTGGTGTCTCCCAGGTTATCTAACGCATTCCCAGCTTGGGTGCAGGAAAGACAGTGACCAGCAGCCTCTCAGTATGTGGTATGTATATAGAGGGGGTCAGAGCCACCACCGACCACCTCACCCAGACTGTGAGAAACCTCTAGTGTCTCACTAGGGAGCACTTCTGGTCAAGCCCCTGCTTGTGCAGCCTTGCACAGGGACTCTTCATCCTCTGAAATACAGAGACATGAAGAGATCATGTTCTCTCCTTATCTATGCCACAGGAGGAAATGCAGCGGCATCTGTCCTCTCGTCTGCAGGAGGAAATCCACATCTTACCCTGCTGCAGAGGGGCAATAGGAGGGGTGGCTTTAGGACCTTTACATCAGCAACGTTGGGATCTGGACCTGAAATGGACACGACTGGGGTGGACCACTGTGGCTACATGTGGATCACTAACAGGAACTGGAAGCATCAAGTCATGGTGATGCAGTGGACCTGTGAACTAAGCACATGACAGTGTCAGACATTCATCTCTAGAAACCTCACTGGCTGCACCAAGTAGATTTTACTGGTAACTGGCCCTCCTCCTCCTCTAAAATGGAGTTTGAAGTACCTGCAGCCTCCACTTGCCCTCAGGGATGCGGGTTAGTGCTGGGGAACGGTTGGACTTGATCATCTTAAAGGTCTTTTCCAACCTGGTCGATTCTATGTTTCATAAAGGCAGCAGTTAATAGTTGTCATGTTGCTGTCAAGTGCTTATGAAGGTTTAAAGACAAGCCAAAGCATCATCTTGATCCTTTATACAAAAATCACCACCACTGGCTTGTTTTAATCCAGCAGCACCAGGGAATGGTGCTCATCTTGCTGTGACAGGGAGATGCTGTTCTGCAATGCTCAGAGGGGTAAGGAGCCAGAAAGCTTCCATCCCAGGCACCACAATCCTCATGGAGGAACTGATCAGTCTTGTCTGCAAGCACTGGGCAAACAGGGCTCTGTGTTCTGCATTCCTGATGGGCTCTGGGACAAAGCACTTGCTGGGATCAGGGCATCTTAACAGCACTGAACAGCACCAGAGCTGAAGGCTTCAGCGCAGGTTCCTGCCTCTGGGTCCTGTTCAGCAGCATCCCTGCAGGAATGGCTGAGGAAAAGGAAGCACCAGATTCTGCCCTTGATGCTAAGGGGAAATTCACCATTTCCAGCACAGGCTTTTCACTGCCCAGCTGTGAATAAGGAGCCAAAACCATTTTATAAAGCACAAGGGCTGAGGTTCTGCTCTTGAGGAACATCCACATGAACTGAGAGGAGGTTCTTGGGTGCCTGATTCACAGGGAGATGGGTGCTCCCAACTCATTCCAGCTTTACATTCCATCATACAACCTCCTTTGGCTCCCCTGCTGACATACCCTGCTGTTAAAGGAGGGAAAGGTGGTGATTTTAGTTGCCTCTTTCATTTTGGGGTACAAGCCTCCAGTTGCCTTTGACACCAAGCAGAAATATTGGGTTCCAGCAGAAATGGTGACAACTGAACCTCTGCATGTGGAGTGGAGCTTAGAGGACATACAGTAGCCATTGTCCAACATGTCCAGGGAAAAGAAGGGGATGGATAATCCCAGGCAATTAAGCTCTTTGCACTGAAGGGCCGTGTGGGTTCTCTGTACACCCTGAAGTGTGATTCCTTCCCTCCTGCCTTTACTCCAAGCCGTATTCACCCAGTGTGGGGACTGCAGAGTGCAGAGCAGCCCTGCTGAGACCTGCTGTGCCCGAGAGCTCCCAGCACCGCGGCTGCAGGGCTCCAGTGCTCTCAGTGTGGTTCTCAGGAGATCACCCATGTGTGAGTTACCTTGGCAGCCAGTTTGGGGTCAGCACCTCAGAACTGCAGCGTCTCTAGAAACGCAGCTCCCACACTTTCACAGGCTGGGGTCGGAACTGGCCGAAATCTAACGCTCGCTTTGCCACCTGACTCCAGGACCCCGACTGCCAGTGGCCCATGTCCCAATGCCAGTGTCACAGCAGACTGCACCCGGCCTAGGGTCTTCCTCTGGGGAGTTTACACTTTGCCTTTGCTTGCTGTGCTCGTCCACAACGGGTATGTGGAGGGTTGTGCTGGGTTCAGTTAAGAGCATTGCGTTACCACTACGTCCTTCCCCACTCTAGGCCCTGACTAAGACAAAGTGCCCAAGAAGAAGTGAATATGTCTATTGACCGATTGTAAAGGTGAGAGAGGATCTCCAAAGCCCATTGTCACTGCTGCCATCTGAAAGACAGTAAAGACAGAGTTCAGTCTGTTGGAGCTGAGCATACTATGGCTGTTTGTCACATCTCAAGCAGAGCGGCGGCACGGGGAACCTGCGGAGAGGCCTCTCCTTCCTTGCCCCTCACTGCCTGGGCCCAAGGACTGTCCAGCGCTGGGACCCCGCAGAGTCCAGTCCCACCAGGCCAGGGTGAGTTGTGCTGCTGCCACTGCCTCAGGAAGCAGGGTCTTCTCCCAGGGGGGACTCAAGGCAATAGTAACCTCTGCAACCACTGTCGTTGATTCACCCCCAGCATTTAAAAAGGAGCCCTAGGGTCAGACACTCAGAAACACACACAGCCCTGAGAGGCCACACTGCCTATGGGTGAGCAGTGCTCCTCCACTGAACTCATCCAGCAGACCTCAGCCACTGCTCCAGGCTTCCTCACGTGGAGGGAGATGCGCCTGAGACACCTCTGAAGGGAGGGAGATGTACAGACCAGCACACTGGCATTCATTCCAGCAGTAGCAGGAACAGCCAAAGAACATCTCCCACATTGTGAGGGAAAGGGAAATGGGGGCATGGAGAGGGGAGAGAGTGACCCTCCCCTCAAGCAGAATTGATGGTAAGAGGATTCTGTTCCCAGTAACCCCAGACAACACCTTAAACACCAGTTCAAAGTGAAACCCATGGCAAGTTATTTGGCTTCTGGAATTTCAAGCATTTCGGCAGCCAACAGGAGAGAAATGCTTAAAAACTCACTCTTTGGATGAGCTTTGGGGCAATTTGGGCAGGTGGGCAAAGGGCTGGGGCGTTTTTAGTGAGCTGGAGACTTTGCTATTTCACTGTGAAACAGCTGCGTGTGCCCAGCCTCAGGGCTGCGCTCTGCTTCTGAGTGCACAAAACTCCACCCTGAGGGGGAGAAACAACACAGAAGGAGCATCTCGGAGGGTCTCTCACCTGGAGGTTGGTGAGCTGCTGTTGCTGGTGGGCGATGGTTTGCTTCACCAGCACACTCTTGATGCTCTGCTCCATCGCATACTTCTTTGCCTGAGAAGAAACACTCTCTGTAGTCACAGGACAACACCCTAGAGCAGGGAACAGCACCTGAGTCCACAACACAGCTCCCCAGATCCACACACTGGCTGCAGGGGACATTCCAGCGCTCCAGCCCTATGCACCACGGCACCATACGTAAGCCAGCAGCTCACCAACATCCTGCTCTGCACCTAGGAGTTCTGGAATACACCTTGGAATACAGCACAGGGATTGAGCAGATGGACTCAACCTGCAGCAGGCACCACATCAAGGAAGCAGCATGCACCAGATAAGTGGCATCTCCCCTCTTCCTCCCTCTGCCCCTTAGATCCCACCACAGCACCTTACCTGCTGGGATGAGGGCAGGACAGAGCCTCCTTCAAGTCCTCTCCACTCAGAGAACATCTGGACAAAGAGTTTCTACAGAAGGGAAGGGCCTCCAAACACCAGGTCCAGCCTCTGGCCTGGGCTCTCCCTTCCCTGGCCTGCCCTAGGCTGGGGCACTCACTCTGTTCACACAAGGCTTCCGCTCCTTCTCTATCTCCTGCCTCGGACACAGCCTCACTGCTTTGACCCTTTCAATGCCCTACACATCTGACAGGGCCCAAGCTGCACCCCAAGGGTGCTGACATGGAGGCTCTCTATCAAGGAGCCCCTGAAATCCTATTCCCAGGGGAGGTCCCAGCACTCAGCCACCCCTCGGGCACCTGCTTTCCATGGCTGCAGGGGTTTGGGAGGCTCTAAACCGTGGATGTGAGACGTGCGCTTCGGAAACCTGGAAACGGACAATGGCATTTACAGCTGTGAGCCAGCAGAGGCCGCTCCGCATCAGGAGCCACACGCCCCCATCCAGCTCCTGCCGGAAGCAGCACTGCCGCCGCACCTCACAGCCAGGGCCGGTTCCTGCCCCTCCAGTCCCAGCTCCGCCTCCCTCGGCGAGCAGGGAATCACACCCTCAGTGGGAAGGCAGCAGAAATCTCCCACCGGCCGTGTGAGACAGGGCCAATCACCCCAGACCAAGAGCTGCACTCAAATGTCGTCTGGATTAGAGCAGCCTAGCTCTGATGGGTGCAAAACACTTGCAATGGGGCTCCTCACAACATCAGTGTGAGCAGCAGGTCAGGGAAGGGATTGTCCCCAAGACGGTGCCCTGGGGAGACCCCACCACCACCACCAGTCCTGGTCCAGCTCTTGGGCAGCAACACAAGCCAGATGTGGAGCTGTCAGAGCAAGTCCAGAGGAGGCCACTGCAGGAAGATACTGCAAGGGCTGGGGCAGCTCTGCTCTGGAGCCAGGCTGAGAGAGCTGGGCTGGGGCAGCCTGGAGAAGAGAAGGCTCCTTAAGGGGAGACCTGAGAGCAGCTCCAGGGCCTAAAGGGGCTGCAGGAAACCTGGAGAGGGGCTTTGGACAAGGGATGGAGGGACAGGACAAGGGGGAATGGCTTTAACCTGCCAGAGGGCAGACAGAGATGAGCTCTTAGGCAGAAGTTCTTCCCTGTGAGGGTGCTGAGGCGCTGGCACAGGGTGCCCAAAGAAGCTGTGGCTGCCCCATCCCTGGCAGTGTTCAAGGCCAGGCTGGACAGGGCTTGGAGCAAGCTGCTCCAAGTGGAAGGTGTCCCTGCCCATGGCAGGGGCCTGGAACTGGATGAGCTTTAATGTCTCTTCCCATCCAAACCATTCCATGGGTTCTACGAACATGGGAAAGAGCATAAGGGAAAACGGACATTTTGTGATTTGTTCTTGTGTGGATGGACTCAAAGAGCAGCTGGAACACAGCAGAAACCTGTTCCCTGTGGAGCACACGCTGCTCCTCCCAGGAACCTTGCGGCTGTTGTGGGTTGTTTCAGCATTACAACGTCAACGCAAGATGTCATTTACTTAGGATTTTAATTACAAACACTCTCCCCACCCCAACAGCAAATTCCACATCATGCTCCCCAAAAGCATCTCCAAGCTCTAAGCCAAACCAAGTCATTCTTGGGCAACTGGAAGCGTGAATCCACACGCAGCATGGCCAGACCCCAGGCCTGCTCTTGGGAGGTGGGATCCCTCTTGTAGTATCACAAACAGATGCTCATAAAACCCCCAAAACCAAACCAAAAACCCCAACCAAGAAGCAAGCCCACGTGACGGTTACTCACCTTCTGCAGAGCTTCCTGCTGCTCTGGTGTGAGGGGCGGAAGGCCCAGCTTCGCTGCTGTGCTCTGACCATTCTCCATCTTAATGGACTCTGTGCCCTGAGGAAACAGGAAACAGTCAAGGAAAACCTGTTCCAGCAGGGGTGACTATTTCTTCCTTCCCAGACCCCAGAGCACTTCATGTTGGACTGGCACAAATGGCTAAAATGTCCTCCCAAATGCATGAAAAGCTGCTGGTATCGCAGCACTCCCTATGGGAGAGCTATCCCATTGATCAAGGTCAGTCCTGCAAAACCCATGGTCAGTTATTCCTGGCACATCAAGTATTAGCAGGTTCTTCCAAGGTATCAACTTGCCTTTGGATGAAGTGATTCAGCACAGGAACATGGAATGGTTTGGGTTGGAAAGGACCTTAAAACTAAAACCAGCTCCACCCCCTGCCACAGGCAGGGACACCTTCCACCAGCCCAGACTGCTCCATGCCCCATCCCACTGGCTCTGGAACCACCCAAGGCCAGGATTAACACAGCAAAGCAGCTCCCACCTCTCTGGGAGCAGCCACCAGCTTGTACCCTCAGGGGAGTCTCTTCATCCCAGAAGTGCCAGCACAATTCCCAGCTCAAATAGGGTTCACCATTGAACTCCTGCTCAGAGAGGCCTCTGCTCTCCAGTGACCAGTAACACTAACACGTGTGTGTGTGTGTGTGTGTGTGTGCGTGCAAGCACCCTGCAGCAGGCGCAGGGCAGAGGCAGGACCAGAGCCACCCAGCAGCTCTTCCAGCCTGGGACAGAGCTGCCATTGATACAAAGCAACAGGAATTTCAGGGAAGGACCCACGGGTGTCCCACTGACTGGAACTCCTGCAGGACAGGAGCTCATGGCACTGCTGGTGCTGGCCACAACTGCGATGTTCCCTGCGGCACAAATGTCTCTGGAGCACCCCGAGTCCTCCACAACATCCATAATCTTAGAGGTACAGCAAGATCTGGATGCAATACCAACATGGAGATCAGCAAACAGCTCGTGTGGCCACACCTGAAACCTCAGAAAGCCCCAATGTTCAGAAGCAGATGATTCTGCCCACAACTGCTCAGAAGTTGCAGAGGATCGCAGAACCAACCAGGGTGGAAAAGAGCTTCAGGATCATCCAATCCAACCATTCCCCAGCACTGCCAAGGCCACCACTAACCCATGGCACTGAGGCCTCGTCTACACAGTGTGAACACTTGCAGGGATGGTGACTCCAGCACTGCCCTGGGCAGCCTCTTCCAATGCCTGAGCACCCTTTAGGGAAGGAATTGCTCCTCAGCTCCATCTAAACCTGCCCTGGTGCAGCTTGAGGCTGTTTCCTCTTGTCCCATCCCTTGTTCCTTGGGAGCAGAAACCAGCCCCCTCCTGGCTCCATCCTCCTCTCAGGCAGTTGTAGGCAGCGATCAGGTCCCCCCTGAGCTTTCTCTTCTCCATCTGAACCCCCCAGGTCCCTCAACCATTCCTCATCACATTTGTGCTCCAGGTCCTGCCCCAGCTCCATTGCTCTACTCTGGCCCTGCTCCAGCACCTCAAGGTCTCTCTTGTAGTGAGGGGATCAGAACTGAACCCAGGATTCGAGGTGCAGCCTCACCAGTGCCTGGTGCAGGGGCACAATCATTGCCCAGGTCCTGCAGGTCACACCATTAGTGTTCTGGATAACAAACCACAGCAGCACAGACCTGTTGCTGTTGTCAGCAGCACTCGGCACCAGGTCACATTAGAGTTGTGAAACAACTTCAGTATCAAGTCTAATCCCATCTCAATTCCAAGCTAGCAGCAGGGATGCTTTTCCCAGCAGCAGGAGCACTGGAGAAAGAACAGGCTCAATACAGAAGTGACAAATCTCACCCTGATCCCAGCGCAGCTGCTTGGCCCTCACACATGCCCTCAGTAGATGTGCTCCTGGGCTCAGCATATGGTGGGTTCTTGACAGTTTATGGGGGCATCTGAAAAGCATCAAAGCTCTGGGGACTTTGAGTAATAACTCCCAAGACCCAACTCCATGTCCTTAGATCACTGCCCTTGACAAACTCCTCTGCTTTCTGCTTCAATTCTTTCCCCATTTGTGTGTCTCCACAACAGGAGCAGAGCCTGTGCTGCAGACCTCCTTTCAGGAAGTCAGCTGAAAGCAAAGCCTGAGCCTCCTAAACCCAGAGCTGAGCTCCTGCTACTCAGGGTTATCTTGTCCCTAACTCTGAAGCTTTTCCCAGGCAGTATTCCCCACTCCCATGCTCCCAAGACAAAGCAAAGGCTGCAGCTGCCCTGGTCAGATCACAATGGACTCTCTTCAGGCTGATGCCCTGGTCACAGCAGGACCAGCCAATGTCCTTTCCAGCAAGGAAAGGAGGTTTAAACAGACAGGGGCACCTAGAGAAGAAGGAATCCAGGGAGCTAGTGGGGACATGGAGCTGGGTCTCATTGCAAGGACCACACCAAGGCCATGGGCAGCTGCTGAAGCTCAGTGAGGTAAGACATTCTGACACAGTGCTATGCGATGGACAGGCTCAGCTCAGCACCAGCAGATGGGTGCTCAACCCACGCAGAGGGCACGCAGCTCATGACAGATCCTACTGGAGAAGGTGTTTTAACCCCGTGTAACACTGGCAGGACTGAGGACTTCACTGAAGAGGTGTAACAAGACTCAAGTGTAGGATGGACCTTCCAGAGCAAATACTACACAAGCCCATAGTGGCTAAAAGCATGGAGCACACAGTCAACCTGGAATGCTGCTTCCTGGAAGGGTCTCTTACACTTTGCCATTGAAACACTGAGATACCACCCAGGCTGGGAACACCAAACTAAAGGCAGCACCTCCTGCACCTCAAGTCTCATGTTCCAACACGATCCAACACTAATCCTTTGAGGTTTCTTCACTCCCAGTATCTGCCATCTGTTGAGGTACTGGCACAGGGTGCCCAGAGAAGCTGCAGCTGCCCCATCCCTGGCAGTGTTCAAGGCCAGGTTGGACAAGGCTTGGAGCAAGCTGCTCTAGTGGAAGGTGTCCCTGCCCATGGCAAGTGGTTGGAACTGGAGCAGCTTTAAGCTCCCTCCCACCCAAATGCCTTCATGGCTCTATGATTAATTCCATCAGAGGCTTCCTTCCCTGCAGCCCTGACACCCAGAAGGTTTCACATCTCCCTTTACACACTTCCATAGATAACAACAGCAAATCACAGACTCCAGGGAAGGCTGAGCAGTGCAAGGATTCGTTTCTGCTACTGAAAGCTAATCACAAAGAAAACAAACAGCCTTCAACAGGAGTGTCCCGCTGCTCCCACATGTCAACAGCCAGTAAGGAATGAGCACCCCTGAAAATACAAAGAACTAAAAAAAACCCGATCCTGTTGGGATTCTTCCCAGTGCACAAGAGCAGGGAGAGGAGACGCAAAGTCAGCCACAGGCATCGAAAGGGTTTTGCCAGGAAGGGCAACGAAAGGCTTCTCCCGCGAACAGCCGGTAACGGGCCCCGGCGCCGAGCGGGAGATTCAGGAACAGTGAATTCGGGAAATCCGCAACCCAGCCCAACGGAAGCGGCGGGCGCGTTTCCCAGGGCCAGAAGAGCCATTCCCTCTCAGCAGCGCTGCAGAGCAGCTCAGCTCCCCGGAGAGCCGGCCCCGCACGGGGCACGGCCCCGGGGGCTCCGCACTGCCGGCCCCGCACGGGGCGAGCCCCGGCTGGCCTGGGAAGGCCCAGCCCTGCAGGGGACAGAGTCGCTTCCCGGCGGGGGAAGCCCCGCTTCAGCGGGGAGGCCGCGGCACCCACAAGGGCCCAGGAACCCAGCCGAGAGGAGCCTGCGCGGGCCCCGCACACAGGCGGCCTTAGGGCCGGGGCTCGCCGCTCCTCCCACCCCACCGCAGCTCCGACTCAGCCCGGCCCCGCCGCCGCTCACCAGAGACATGGTGGTCGTCGCCGCCATCTTATCCGCCTCGCCAGTGCTCGGCGCCAGACTCTCGCGAGAGCCCCTTGAGACGCGCGCGGAACGGAAAATCTCGTGGGAGGGGAGTAGGGGGGGCCTCTCGCGAGAGAGACGAGGGTCACGTGGGCAGGGAGGGGCCAATACGGCGGGGTGCCGCGGGAGGTGCGTTGCCCGGCGTTGCCTTGCCCGGCGTTGCCCGGCGTTGCCCGGCGTTGCGTTGCCCGGCGTTGCCTTGCCCGGCGTTGCGTTGCCCGGCGTTGCCCGGCGTTGCGTTGCCCGGCTCGGGGCCGTCCAGCCTGGCCCTGAGCAGTGGCGGGCACGGGGCAGCCACAGCTTCCCGGGGCGCCCTGTGCCAGCGCCTCAGCGCCCGCACAGCGAGGAGCAGTTCCTTCCCCAAAGGGCGCTCAGGCATTGGAACGGGCTGCCCAGGGCATCCACACTTGGCCCCGTGTGCCACGGGTTAGTGGTGGCCTTGGCAGTGCTGGGGCGCCGTTGGACTGGGTGATCCTGCAGCTCTTTTCCGGCCCGGGCAGGTCTGTGCTTCCCAGTGCACGGGCTGGGGGAACAGCCTGGCACGGTGGTCTGTCACAGTTGCTACTGCTCCTCTGAAACAGGCCTCCCCAAGACATCCCGGCTTAAGGTGTCACTTCTGCTTCAAAGGCAAAATGCCCTTAGTGAGGATGGAGATTCATGCCCTTATGCCTTACACTTAACTGGGTAAAGTGGCAGGAGAGTGCTGTGACCAAAGAAATCTACAGAGCCTGAATGCTCCTGTATAAAGGATTCAAAAGTTCAAGCCAATAAAGCTTACAAAGGCAGTTAAAACATGACGTAGCATCGTGTTACCCTTACGGTGAGAAAGCTGCACTCCAAAAGTTCTTTCATCTGGGAGGTGAAGGTACAATACCTGGAGTGGAACACAAAACCATCCCTTATTTCAAGCCCAAATTTAAGTGACAGCAGTTAACCCCTGGGAAACCTTGTTATGGAGACACAATGGATTCCTGCATTGTGGAATCTTCCAATTAAGACTGGACCCTCAGAGGTGTGCATAGCACAGCTCTCTGCCCTGGGCAGCAGTTGCAATCCTCATGAGCTGCTTAGCCTCAACTCCGGGTGTTTGAGGACACGGCTCCTTTCCTGCCCGACAGGAATGGTGTCTCCCTGGCAGGTGTGTAGGCAGGATTCCCCCTGTCCTGGTGCCAGGTTTGCTGGACACCAAACTGCCTGCGAGCCAGCGCCGCGCCATGTGGCAAGGCTGGTGGCATCAGGGCTGCACCAGGGGAAACCCTGCCAGAGGCTCCAGGGGACTGAGCCTTCCTCTGGTGGGCACCAGAGAGGCACATCTGGAGTGCTGGACCCGGTGCTGGGCTCCTCCAGACAAGACAGACGTGGGCTTGGAGAGAGACCAGTGAACAGCCACCAAGATGCTGAAGGGATTTGAGCAATCCTTCCAGTGTCTAAAGGGGGCCTACAGGAAAGCTGGAGAGGGGCTTTGGACAAGGGCCTGTAGGAATGGGATGAGGAATAACGGCTTCCAACTGGAAGAGGGAAGAATTGGATGGGATATTGGGATGAAGCTCTTCTCTGTGAAGGCGCTGAGGCACTAGCACAGGGTATCCAGAGAAGCTGTGGCTGTTCCATCTCTGGCAGTGTTCAAGGCCAGGCTGGACAGAGCTTTGGGTCAGAGTCTAGTGTGAGGTGTCCCTGCCCATGGCAGGGGGTTGGAACTGGATGATCTTAAGGTCCTTTCCAACCCAATCCATTCCATGCTCCCATGAAGGTGCTAATGAAGAGCTAACTGGCTCATCGGGGAGATGAAGCAGTTGGCATGTGAAGGAATGTCTCTGTTTCTGAGGCAAGTACAAACTTGCTCTGGAGGAGGATTTCTGAATGACACAGCTCCATGATGTTTCTCCACTGAATCCCTCCTCTCCCAGCCTGCCTGCCTGTGGGGACGAGTCTGCTGAGCTCAGGGAACCATTTCCCACCTTACCTCTGAGAGTGACCGAGGAATGACAGAGCCATTGGCTACTGGAGAGCTCTGATGAGCTGCTTTGAGGCTTTATTGATTTGTCAGCTTGTGATGGTGGCACAGCGCAGCAAGGGTCAGCAGCTCAGCATCATGTCCTGGCACAGCAGAGCCAGCCCATAGAGCTGGTGCCACACCACAAAGTGCAGGCAGCATAGCGCAGGGCAGACCCAGCACAGGCACAGCACCAACATGGGCACAGCAGCGGCATGGGCACAGCAGCGGCATGGGCACAGCACCAGCACGGGCACAGCACCAGCATCTGCACAACACCGGCAAAGGCACAGCACCAGCACAGCCACAGCACCAGCAGGGGCACAACACCTGCACTGGTATGGCACCAACACTAGCACAGCACCCGCACGGGCACAGCACCCGCACGGGCACAACACCAGCACAGACACAACACCAGCACAGGCACAGCACTGGCACGGGCACAGCACCCACATGGGCACTGCACCAGCAACAGAATAGAGCTGGTTTCACAGGGCACAGCATGAGCAGCATGGAGCAATGGAGCAGCACTGCATGGCTTTTGCAACACAAATCACCAACTGAACCCACTGTATGTAGCACCTGAGGTGGTTGCCCCTTTCTCCAGGCTAATGACTGAAGTTCCAACCACCACAGGAGAAACAGGGAAGGAAGAGCCATCAGGGGTTTTCCCCTTAAGGTGCCATGAGACTTTGGAAGGCCATAAGACAAACTGTGGAATGACAAAGGTTATGTTCAGCACCAGTGAGGCTTCTGCTGATCCAACTGATGGGTTTGGATTTCTGGACCTTTTTCTCATGCCAGCTCAAGTCCAGCTCACAAAGTCCTCTCTTTGGCTTACACCAAGGTCTGCAATTCTTCTGACCAGGCATCACAGTGCTGGGGAAGCCTGAATAAACTGGGAGAAGCTGGGTATAAAGAATGGAATGTAGCAGATGGGAAACTGCACCTGAGCTTTCCAAGCCTGTCCCTCTCCTCCCTTCTCTTAAGTGCCAGCAAAGAGGAAGAAGATAGCTTTGAGACCTGCAGTGACAAAAGCTTATCATTCCCAGAGGACAATGGATCACTTTGGGAGATTCTAGCAGCAGCTTTGCAATGGGAAGGGACTCCCCCACCTCACAACTCCCTTTGGCTTTGCTGCTTCAGGAGCGGGGACCAGGCCATGATTCCTGCTTGGTCCTGAGCTCTCCTGATGCACGGGTGACTTGGCATGTGCTGGTGACTCCTCCACTGGCTGTGATCATAGGCAGCTCAGGCGCACACCCCGGGGACTGCAGCAGCCCGCCCGTGTCCATCCGATGGCCGGGGGCCCCACGCTGCCCCGTTGCCCTGCTCCAGGGCCCCTCACAGCAGAGGAGAGCGATACTTGTGGAAGGCGTTTTCCAGGAAGTTTGCCAACTTCTCACAGTCATCCTAAAGGAAAGGAAATAAAGGACACGGGTCAGCAGATCCATGTGTATTGGCTACCCTGGACATCTTCCTGAAGTGATTCCATCCCGAGCCACCAGCTTCACATCCGAGTCTTGCTGTGGGAAGAGAACAGCTTGAAAGCACATCTGAAACACACTGCTAAGGATTATTACTAGCCTGGAGAAGAGAAGCTGCGTGGAGACCTCAGAGCAGCTTCCAGTATCTGAGGGGGGCTACAGGGATGCCACAGAGGGACTCTTCATCAGGGACTGTAGTGATAGGACAAGGAGGTGATGGGTTCAAACTGAAACGGGAAGTTCAGGTTGGAGGTAAGGAAGAAGTTCCTTCCTGTGAGGGTGCTGAGGCACTGGCACAGGGTGCCAGAGAAGTGGTAAATGCTTCATCCCTGGCAGTGTTCAAGGCCAGGCTGGTCAGAGCCTTGGGTCACATGGTCTAGTGTGAGGCATCCCTGCCCACGGCAGGGGGTTGGAACTGGATGACCTTAGGGTCCTTTCCAACCCCAACCACTCTGTGATTATCCTATTTGCTGGGTAATACCAAATGGCCAACCAAGAATGGAGCCTTTCTCTGTGAGGTGCAAGAAAAAGGCAGAGGAGCAGAGAGTTCTCTGGAGCTTCAGAAGGAACAGAACAGCTCCAGCTTCTTTTGTTTAGTTCAGTTTAACTGACCACTGCATCTAAAGCTATTTTCTAGTCATCTGGTTTGTAATATCCTCACTGCCAACAGCCACACAAACTCATGTCACTTGTTGTCGGGCTGGCAACTACTTTGCCCAGAAATCTCTTCCCTGCCCCCTTCAGGTGGCTTCTGATGTATCAGAATGTTCATTCCTTGAGAAAGGAATTCCTGAGATACGCAGTGATGTGTAAAGGATGCGAAACCCTAATGCCCCCCTTGTGTCACAGAGGGGCTTGGAATCACCAGGAGCAAACCCAACAACCTCACTCAAGTGCCAAATGCAGAAGCAGTCATTTACTTGCTGCTCAGAAGCATCTTTGGGCATCACTGCTGCTAAATCCCTACTGTTCCTTTAGGAAAAAGATTGGATTTTGAAAGCAAGATAAAAAGGACATGGAAGTGTAGGAACAAGTCCAGAGGAGGTCCATGAGGATGATCAGGGGGATTGAGCACCTCTCATACGAAGATAGGCTGAGAAAGTTGGGGCTGTTCAGCCTGGAGAAGACAAGGCAGCGTGGAGACCTCATAGCAGCCTTCCAGTATCTGAAGGGGGCCTATAGGGATGCTGGGGAGGGACTCTTCATTAGGGACTGTAGTGAGAGGACAAGGGGGAATGGGTTCAAACTTCAACAGGGGAAGTTTAGATTGGATATGAGGAAGAAACTCTTTCCTGTGTGGGTGGTGAGGCACTGGAATGGGTTGCCCAGGGAAGTGGTGAATACTCCATCCCTGGTGGTGTTCAGGGCCAGGTTGGACAGAGCCTTGGGTGGCATGGTTTAGTGTGAGGTATCCCTGCCCATGGCAGGGGGGTTGGAACTGGATGATCTTAAGGTCCTTTCCAACCCTAACTATTCTATGACTCTATGATTCTAAGATTTGGGAGGCTGCTGGTGACTGCTGCTAGAGCAACCATGGCCGCAGGGAAACCAGAGCCAAGTGCTTCAGGCCAGGCACAAGCAGCACAATTCCAAGGTAATTAACAAGGTATAAATCAGTTAAAACCATCCAAAGGAAAAGGTAGTTGGTGCCTGTAGAGCAGGGAGCAGGTCAGAGGGGAAGGGATGTTAAAGGGGGTTACCTCCTAGGAGAAAGCAAGCAGAAGGTAATTTCCACTGGGTGGAACGTGGACCTGTGTGAGGTACATTCTGCAGTACCAGGAAGCCCCCCCAGAGAAAGCTCCACTGTGTCAGTCCAGGTGTGCTCACACACCTCCTCACTCGGGGAAGCTGACCCTTCCGTGTCCAATGGCAGCATCCAGCATGAGGAATTCTCCAGAACTTGGCATGGCGAGGCCCTAACTTGTACAAAAATGACCTTCTCTCCATGCTCTGGGTGGTCCCAATGCCCGGACTGCCCTGAGCTCCCTCGGGGAGGCAGAAAGCCCCAAACTGGGCTAAGAACACCAGGATAATTCCCCCAGGAGATGGGAGGTGGCCTCAGCTTCCCTTCCTTGGCTCTCCTCTGGTTCTCACCTTCCCAATCACTGCCAGGCTGGTGTAAATAACCTTGCACCACATGGCCCCTCCGAACAGCAACCTGGAGTTGGGCATGAGCAAAGCATGGCAGGCGGGGAGTGTCAGCTCACTGCAAGGAGCTGGTCCCTGCCACTGCTCCATAGGGAAAGCCTGGAGGAGCAATGGGGGAGCAGTTCCTCCTCACAGGCACGAAGTGTCCCCTGGGCTGGGGACTGCAGTAGCATGGTGCATACCCAACAGATGAGGAGTGACACGGATGCTCACCTCGTGGATAAACCCATAATGCACCAGCTCCGTGGCCAAGTCCTTGGAGTTATCAGCTGCAGAGACAAGGAATAGTGAGAACATGAACGTGCATCTCTTAGTTCCTCCTCTGCCAGTAAAGTGCCCCAATCCCAACCCACAGACACCTTCAGGGCACACTTGTGGGTGGCTAAATAACTGCTAAGTAATGCTGGGGCAGTGCACTGGAGCTGAACAAGGCTCTGGGCAGGAATGACACCCCGTCCCAGGTCACACAGAGCACACCAGCCTTGGCAGTGTGTCACTTTGCAGGGTTTTTGAGTCGTTTTGGTTCAGCATGAAGAAGCCACTACCTGCAGGCAGTGAAACATGAGGGGCTGGTGAAGTAGCAACTCCCAAGCATTCATTTCCAAGCTTTATGCTTCAGTTTTGCTGTGAGGCAAAGGAGCCACTCCAGCCACATGCTTCCGGAAGGCTCCTGCATCGTTCAGGCTGGAGCCTGCTGTGCTGGACCTACTCTGAGGAGGAGCACCTTTCCCTAGAGGAGAGTCCACTTTCTCCTTTGGGAGGTGTGTTGTGGCCAGCACCAGTGTTAGGAATGAGGGAAGGATTCACCAGAGCTGCCTCAGTAATCGCACCCCACGTCCCAGAGTAAAGCGCAGGGTCCCCTCTTGGACTCCCAACCACTCCTCCACTGTAGAGTGCAGGTTATTACATGGTCCAGAGCTGTAAGCTCAGGGTGTGAGTGGACAAGAACTGGTACCGGGCAGACACCAGGCTTTAGTCTGTTCCCCCAGCACTGGGAAAGACAAGCTGGCTGCAAACACACTGTCTCTACCACAACCTGACCACAGCCAGCAGGCAATGCTTCTGCACCCACGCATGCAAGCAAACCTACTGGGCAGCAGGTCGTAGCTCAGCTGCCGATGCAGTCTGTCCTCCAGGATGAGCAGGAGAGTGAGCTGCAGGAAGAAGAGAGAGCTCTTTACTAACACCAGAGAAAGGGGCTGACTCCTCACAGCTGAGGCTGCTGCAGCCCTGGGCAGGAGGTGCTGGAGCTGCCAACACGCTGGTATGGCTTTAGAAAGGTTGCTTGTGTGTCTTAGAGGAACGTTCTCTCATCAGTTAGAGCCCATCTGCCAGGGCACAACTACAGAGCAGCAGAGTTAAAAGGCGTCCAGGCACAGATGGCACCGTCGCCCCGTCCTGCAGCCAGAGGGAGCTGGTGGCTGCAGCTTTCTTCAGGCTGCTTTCATCATAAAGGGACAGTGGGTGCTGCAGCAGCGAACGGGCTGAGACCAAACCTTCCCCTCTCAGATGCCAGAGGTGGGTGCAGAGAGCAGCAGGTCTTGTGCCAGGGCCTCACGTGGAATAAGAGATGAACACTTACATGCCACTGGGTCTTGTCTTCATTCAGCTCCATGTTACATTGCATTTGCACCACCTAGGAGAGGCCAAAATCAACAGCAGCTTGGACACGGTCCCTCAACCTGCCCCCACCTGCTTCACTTCTGCTCCCCCAGCACGATTTGCACATTCCTCCTGTAACCCTTCAATTCCAGCCGACAGCCTGACCTCCTGCTGCTGCCCATGCTCCTCCATGCAGGGGGAGCAGCTGAGGGTTGATGTAGTCCCGGATCAGCCACGAGCCGTGGCCTCAGCTGCTGGAGGAGCATGAGAGCCTGTGTGAGCTCTGGGGAGGCTTTACCACCAGGAGGAATTCTGCTTCCCCCCAAAGCTCTGCCCACACTCTTGGTTAGGGTTTGCTCGTGGCCTTATGGAGATGCCCAACCTTCAAACCAGACAAAAAAAAGGAAACCCAAAACACTGAATATTGTTAAAATGAATTTGGGTTTTCTCTGGGAAGCCCCACGTTGCGTCTTATTTACATCAGCTTCAAGCTCCTAAGAAGGAACAAGGCCAGCTTCAAGTTCCCATGCAAATGGCTCACACCAGAAGTTGTGTTGTCTGGCAAAGGAAAGCCAGAGAGAGCATGGAATTGGTGAGCCCAACAAGCCAGGAATCAACAGCCCTGTTTTGCACAGAGTTTAACAGGGTTTCATTTAGAATCCTCCAGGAGTGACACACTTACTCCTTCCTCTGGCCCAGTGCCCCACTACTGCAGCTCCTCCCTGTGACAAACAGCCCTGGGCTTTAGCTCCCAGCCAGGAATCTCGCTGTCTTCTGACCATCTCCAGGCCTTCCAGTGTCCAGGAAGAGCCTGTGCCCAAGGTGGGTGCTCTGTCCCTACACCAGGTGACACCAGCCTGTCTGGCCATAGGCTCCTTCACCTACTGAACTACACTGAAGCGTGCAGCACCTTGCCGACACCACCAAAGAGAAAGCTGGGGACGTCGGGTGCGTCACTGCCACCTGCTCCTCACCTCTCTACTGATACCCATGATCAAGGCATCATTTAGGTGGGAAGGGACATCTCTAGTCCCAGCTTCTGCTCAAAACAAGACAAACTGAATTCAGAGCAGGTGCTTTAGAGCTCTGCCTGGCTGGGGCTTGGAAACCTCCAAGACATCCCATAACCTCTGCAAGCCCCGGGTCCACTGAGAAAGAATCCCTTGGATCCTCCAGCATCCATATTCCAGTGCCTCTCAGGACAGACAGAATCTGCATTGCAGCTACACCCCTTTGTGCCAAGCAGGTTGTCATGACGTGGAACCTCAGTGCTCCTGAGGTCACCAGTCCCAGTTCAAAGCGGGTGAAACCAAGGTGACTCTTTGGTCAGACCATGGACTCAAAAACCTTCCTTGGGGCAGGAGGTGAAAAAGCAGCTTGGAACAAGCACAGGGAGGGGAAAAGACACCACAGCCGCTTCACGTTTCCATTTCCCTCACGTGTCTGACTCATCCCATCAGTGCTCGCTAAAAATAAGCCCTGAAGAGAGTGAGTGAAGCACAAGCTGAGTGCTCTGAATGCTGATTCTCTGGTGGGGATGAAGAGCCCAGCACTGATGTGCTTCCTAGAGGGAGGCACTGCATGGGATCATGCAGGAACATGAATCAGGTTTAGGCCCACAAAGTATTTTTGACATGAATCCAATGCGAGTCCCAAATCGCATCCATATCATCCGTGGTAACACAAAGGCAGTTCCATGGGTGATCAATGAGGAGTGACTGGAATTCTACAGGGAAATACCCATATGGGGAATACCAGGTACCAGATGGGTTGGTAAGGGAGGTGCACCCAGACCAGGGAGCTCCTCAGCCCTCGGCACAGTCCAGGAGGCAGAAGCCACTGTCAGAAGTGCCTGAGCTCTGCTCTGAGGATGATGCCAACCTCTGTGTTCCCCATACACACCTCAGCAAAGGGCAAGCACCAAGTCCTGCCCCTGGCGAGGCCACAGGCTGGGATGGCCTGGCTGCAGAAAAGGCTCTGGGGCCATGGTGGGCAGCAGGTGAGCTGCAGTGTGCCCCAGCAGCACAGATGGCCACCAGGGTCCTGGGGCACAGCCAGGATGCTGAGGGAAATAATCACTCCCCTCCTCAGCACTTGCTAAATTCCGTCAAGGACTGCATCTGATTCTGGGCCTCCAGAACAAGAAGCACATCGACAACAAGCTCATGTTCAGTGGAGGGCCACCACAATGACCCTGGCCTGGACTGCTGCCTTCTGAGAGGAGGCTGAGGGCACTGGGCTTGTTCTGCCTGTGTAAGGGAAGGTACTGGGGGGTGAACCAGCAGCATGCCCATACCCACGAGGGGTTACACTGCAGCACTGAACTGCTCAGTGCTGGGTTACACAGTGGTGCTGGATGGCTTCACTCCTGCTCAGCACCCTCACAGGTTTGGGCTGGGATGGAGTTCATTCTCTTCACAATAGCTAGGATGGGGCTGTGCTTTGGAACTGTGCTGGACACAGAGATGTTTTCCTTATTGCTGAGCAGAGCTTACACACAGCCAAGGCCTTTTCTGCCTCTCAACCCCCAGTGAGCAGGCTGGGGGTGCACAAGGAGTTGGAGGGGACACGGCTGACCCAAACTGACCTCAGGGATATCCTGGACCATGCAACATCATGCTCAGCATGGAACACTGGAGAAGGAAGGGGGGTGTTTGGGGTGATGGCGTTTGTGTCGCTGTGACAAGTGGTGGAGCCCGGCTGCCCTTGGGTGGCAGGAAGTGCTGAATGAATTCCCTGTTTTCCTTTGCTCGTGCAACAGCTCCTGCTCTGCCCATTGAACTGTCCTGATCCCAGCCCACGACTGTCCCACTTTTCCAGTTCTCTTCTGCAGCTCCAGTGTGGGGTGAGGGAGCAGCTGCCTGGGCCCAGCCACTGCCTTGGTTAAACCAGAACATGTTGTGCTGGTCCTTCCCTGCCGGGCTCCCCCCTGCCCCCCTTGGGGCCCATAAACCTACTTGCAGTGACCAAAGCACATAATACCCTGTGCCATGGTGCTCCTGGGGAGGAGGGAAGGCAGAGCAAAGAACTGGAGGCAATGGGGCTGTTCCAGAAGGGCTTGGGTAAAATGGACCTCGCTGGCTCCAGCCAAAGGGGATGTCACAGTCCTGGGCAGCCAGCACAGGGAGAACAGCTCTACAGCTCTCACCCAACTGGAGTGCAGTGTGTGGCTAAAGGGAGATGTTCCTGCCCTAGGCTCGGGAGTGGAGACTGTCCATGTCGTCCCAGTGGAGAATCCAACCCCAGCTGGATCTGACCTTACCTTCCTGGTCTCCACATCAAAGGGCTCTGGGGTGGGAGTCTTGGCTTTCTGAGGGTCCTCCTGGGGCTGGGAGAGGGCACGCGGGAGGGCATGGGGTCTGGAAACAGCGAAGTTCATCAAGGGGTAAATCCCATTCCTGGTGCAGACACAGAGGGAGGACAGAGCTGAGCCCTCTCAAAGGTGAGCTGTGGAATGCCATGGCCCAGAGCAGGGATCTGCACCCATGGAGTGGCAGAACTGGCAGGGAGCAGGGCACAGAGCTCCCCTCACCCTGCGCTGCGGCCCAAGTCTACTCAGTCCCAGGGGAAGCACAGAGGGGATCACCACGACCAAGCACTGCTGAGCTGACGGGATGGACCCAGACCCTGGCTCTGTGCTGCCCAGGGAGCTGCAGGCAGGGAGGTGCTGGGGATCAGAGGTGGGCAGACACAGGCCCAGGGACTCAGCAGCACCTTCAACCCACCTGACATCCTCTAGGAACTTGTCAAGTTCAAGGAAGGAAACCTCCGAGTACCTGGGAGGGAAAGAGGATGGAAGGTGACGGGGGAGGCAGGAGAAAAGAGCAGTGGGAAGGATTCCTGCGCCATCACACCAGCACCACCAGCACCATCCATCCCGGGCTCATGCCACGGCTGCTCTGACATACCCCTCCTCACCTCCACTGCGCTCCGGGCCGACCCTCTCTCCGGATCTCTGCCATCACCATGTTCAGGTCCAGGTCCTTTATCTTCTCCTCCACCACGTTCTCTGGCATCAGGTCTAGGGCAAAGGCAGTGAGGGGCTGTCAGATGGGGGTCCCAGGGCTGCTCTGTGGGGCAGGGAGGGCCCTTGCTCACTCACACTGGTTGTTGATGAAGCAATGAGCTGCCAGCAGCTTGAGGGAATGGACCTCAAAGAGCACTCGGTGGAAGAGCAGGTTATTTGCGGTTGGTCGCTTGTCTGGGTTGAGGGTCAAGCATGACAGGATGAACTCCTGCAGGTCACAGCAAAGGCAGAAAGTGAGGCGGATCAGGACATTCCCACCGCTGCCAGGGCCAGCTCGGCTGACACTCAGGTTTCCTGGGAAGCAGAATGGAGCAGATCCTGCCCCTCCTGCAAGCTCCAGGCTGGGTTCTGCCCTGAGCTGGCCATGGCTACTCCGGAGACAGAGAACAAGGAAAGGCCAGAAGAAGGATGACAGGATGGGAGCCAACACAACCTGAACCCCCTCACACACAGCCTGACCCCACACACACACAGCCTGACCCACACATACAGCCTGACCCCACACACACACAGCTTGACCCACACATACAGCCTGACCCACACATACAGCCTGACCCCACACACACACAGCCTGACCCACACATACAGCCTGACCCTCACACAGCCTGACCCCACACACACACAGCCTGACCCACACATACAGCCTGACCCCACACACACAGCCTGACCCACACACACAGCCTGACCCACACATACAGCCTGATCCACACATACACACAGCCTGACCCACACATACAGCCTGACCCACACATACAGCCTGAACCCCCACACACACACAGCCTGACCCACACACACAGCCTGACCCACACATACAGCCTGACCCACACATACAGCCTGACCCACACATACAGCCTGACGCACACACACATTCAGTGCCCAACATTCAGATACCAGCCGAGGGGACATTCACCTGCAGGAGGGATCCCTGACCCACAGGCAGGTCCGTGAAGCTCAGCCTCTGCACTCACCCGCATGTTGGGATCATCCAAGGAATGCCGTGCCCGCATGATAGCCTCCTCCGAGACCCGCGTGTCCCCGTTGGTCTGGATCTCCAGCACGGCCATCTGGGGAGGGAGCGAGTGCAGCCGTGTCTGCCGCTGGCCAACCCTGGGACAGTCCTGAACAGCTTCCCAAAGGGACATCCCCCAGCGGGGGGCATCTCTGGAGCTCCTCACAGGACACGGCCCGGCCGGGCTCTGGATCTCCTGGGCTCCCCAGCACACCCTGGACACTGTGTCCCTGATCACAGGCTGCTCCCTGGCACAGGGCAGAGTGGGGACAATGCAGGCAGCACCAACACCCCACAGCCTGCCCTGGTGGTGTCCTGCAGCCAGCCCCCGGGATCCCAACACCAGAGGGACATGGAGCTGCTGGAGCGAGGCCAGAGGAGGCCATGGAGCTGCTGCGAGGGCCGGAGCAGCTCTGCCATGGAGCCAGGATGGAGAGCTGGGCTGGGGCAGCCTGGAGAAGAGGAGGCTCCTGAAGGGGAGACCTCAGAGCAGCTCCAGTGCCTGAAGGGGCTGCAGGAAACCTGGGGAGGGGCTTTGGCCAAGGGCCTGTAGGGACAGGACAGGGGAATGGCTTTAACCTGCCTGAGGGGAGACTGAGATGAGCTCTTAGGCAGAAGCTGTTCCCTGTGAGGGTGCTGAGGCGCTGGCACAGGGTGCCCAGAGAAGCTGTGGCTGCCCCATCCCTGCAGTGCTCAAGGCCAGGTTGGACCCAGGGGCTTGGAGCAACTGCTCCAGTGGAAGGGGTCCCTGCCTGTGGCAGGGTTGGACCTGGATGAGCTTTAAGGTCCCTTTCAACCCAAATCTTTCCATGGTTCTATGGAGCTGCACAGCCTGTCCCTGCCCCTTCCCAAGGCTGTCACCGCTGAGGAGGAAGAGGAGGCACCAGCCGAGCCCAGCAGAGCTCAGCCCATGCTGCATCCGGGACAGGGGGGGCCACAACCACAGAACATGTTCTGCTGACCCCAGCAGTGATGTCTCCACAGCTGCCAGGAGTCTCCAGCTCACACTGAGGTTTGAGTCTCCTTGGGAAGCTCCAGGCCCCCCCACTCCTGGCCTATAAGCCAGGCAGAGCAGGTCCTGCTTCGTACCTCCAGTGCGCACATCCCAAAGGAGAAGATGTCCACGGCCGTCCCGTCCGTCTTTTCTGCAGAACCAAGGCAGAACCACATCAGGCCAGATCTTTGGGATACCCAGACCCACACCTAGGCCCAGACCTGCACCCAGACCCGCACCCAGACCCCGCACCCAGAGCCCTCACCAGATCCTGCATCCAGACCCCACACCCAGATACCGCACCCAAACCTGCACCCAGACCCAGACCCTGCGTCCAGACCCCACATCCAGATCCTGCACCCAGATGGGCAACCAAACCCACACCCAGACCCAGATCTCCACCCAGACCCTGCACCCAGACCTGCACCCAGACCTGCACCCAGATCCTGCATGCAGATCCCGCATCCAGACCCGCACCCAGATCCCGCACCCACACCCAGAGCCACACTCACGGCCGTATTCCGGTGGGAAGAAGTGGAGGTTGCGCAGCTCCTCCCTCTCGATCCTGATGGGGCTCCGCAGATCGTCTGGGAGAGCTGCTCAGGGAGGAGAAACCCTCAGCAACCCCCCCCCTGCTGTGGGGGCTCCGCAGGGCTGCGGGCACGGGAGTGCTCAGGGCACCAGAGATGGAGTCCGGTTGTGCTCCCCGGATTCCCGAGTCATCAGGGCTGGAAGGGGCCCCTGGAGCTCCTCCATCCCCCCCCACCCCGGCAGGGCCCCCCAGAGCAGGGCACACAGGAGCAGGTCCATGGTGGCTCTGGATGACTCCAGACCCCCCCACCCTGTCCCAGGACTTGGCCACCCTCGACGTCAACCAGCTCTTGCTCATGTTGAGGTGAAGCTTCTCAGGGTCAGTTTCTGGCCATTGCTCCTCGTCCTGTCTCTGGCCCCACTGAGAAGAGCCTGGCCCCATCCTCTTGCAGCCTCCTTGGAGACCCTGCTCTGCACTGACGGATCCCTCCCAGGCTGCCGTGCTCCAGGCTCAACAGGCCCAGCTCCTGCTGCTTCTCACCAGAGAGATGCTCCAGAGCCCCAAGCATCCCTGTGGCCCTGCCCTGGACACCGGCCAGCAGCTCCTTGTCTTTCTTGTGCTGAGGAGCCCAGAACTGGCCACTGCTCCTGCCCATGCAGACCATGCTGGGACACGCACTCCTCCAGGAGACCCCTCTGCTCCCAGGACAATTTCCCAAGGAACAAACGTTCCTCCCACTCCTTGCCTGCAAAGCCCATGGGAGGAAGATTGACCCAGGGATGGGACCAATGTGCTGAGGATGTTACAGGGGGACACTCACCATTGGCAAACACCCTGTGCCAGACTGGGGTCCGTGCCGATTCCGAAGCAGATGAGTGGATGAGGCACAGAGCAGAGGACACAAAGAGAAGAGAAGGTAACTCCAAGCTTTGCATGCGTGATGCTCCAAGGAGCCCTGCAGCTCTCACCTCCTCTGCCCTCCCAGAACCCCCCCCAGCACACTCCCACACGTCTCCCTGCATCCCACCTCCCACAGCTTCCTCCTGCTGACTCTACCCCTCCTCAGCACCAGGAGCCATGGGAATGTCCCACCTGAGCCGATCTTTATGAGGCCGTTGTGCTGGATGAAGATGGTGTCGCTGGTGAGGTTGCCGTGGATGATGGGCGGCTCACAGGAGTGCAGGAAGCTGGGAAGCACAGAGCTGCCCTCAGGACATGGCCAGTGCCCAGCCCCGCGGGAAGCAGGACAACGGCAATGCCAAAGCTTACCTGAGAGCAGACAGGATCTGGGTGCACCAACGCTTCCAGGCCTAGAGCAGAGATCAGAGCCCTCCATCAGACCAGATGCCCATCGGAGCGCAGGAGCCAGAGCAGGACACTCCCACCTGCCTACCAGAGGCTAGGGACATGTGCCCTACACCAGCCCTGAGGGGACTGGTACCAAAGATGAGGCACACGACAACAGCCTCCTTCCCAACCCCTGCTCAAAGAGCACCATCAAAGCTGAGAGCCCATCCCCACACAGAGCTCCCCTGAACCCCCAAACCCCAGTGGGAGCACGGACACAGGAGGCAAAGCCCATTGTGGTTGTGGGGTCCATGTACGCAGTCGCGGTGGTGCCTGACTGCACTGGCGTGACACTGAGCCCAAACTTCATGGCAGGGCTTGCAAGGGCCCCCCAGACAGTCACCCAGCTCCTGAGCTGAGACCTGCCTGAAACCACTGTCAGACCCACACTGGATGGGTTTGCTGGCGAAACCGGTCCCTTCAACCCAAGCAGTAAACCCAGCCACACACCCACTGTCCTTCAGTGAGGGTGCTGGAGATGCTGGCCCCCAAAGAATGATGCAGCCCCAGGAGCATAAGCATCACTGCAGCAGCAGGATCCACGTCTGGGCTGCCCTGGCGAAGTTCTGCTCTTGCTCCAGCCCTCACCAAGATGCCACCTCCCTCCAGCAGAGTGCCTGGGTAACTCAGGGAGCACCATTTACACTTGTTCTGCCTTACAAGAGATCACAGAACCTCTGCCTGTGGCTACAGAGCTGCCCACTCCCCCTGGGACACCCTGTGTGTGCTCCCAGGAACCCACCCTGGCGTTCATGGCCTTGTGGTTCTTCTTGGTTTTCTTCAGGAACTGCTTCAGGCTCCCTGAGGACACATATTCTGTGATGAAGATGACCTGGCAGGGAAGAGAGGCATCAGCTTCCCAGCCTCCTGCCCAGCAGCAGTGTCCCAGAGGATGGGCGTCCTGTGGAGTGGGGTGAGGAGCAGAGCCGGGATCCCCACCCCACCTGCTGACATACGCCCCCCAGGCTGGGGAACACCCCCAGACCTCCCTACCCGCGCCTTGGAGTCTTTCACGTCCAGCCAGTACTTGTGAAGCTTCACGATGTTGGGGTGATCCACGAGCACCAGCTGCTCAAACATGGTCTTGATCTTCTCCTGCGGGCAGAGAGGGGACAAGGGAGGTGGCAGGTCCTGGGACATGCAGGACACCTCCAAGAGCAAGGGAGCCTGGGCTGGGGAGGAGGCTGTGCCCATGGATCGGGGGTACCAAGGACACATGGAGCCGTCTCTGGGAGGGGAGTCCAGAGGAGGCAGGAGCACGGTGCCTGGTGCTGCCCCCAGGCAGCTTCCAAGGGGTGGGCACAGGGAGGTGGGCGCAGGCCCTGCTGGGGGGGATGTCTCACCTCGTGTGCTTTGAAGGCCTTCTTGTCAGTGAAGAGCAGCTCATTCCACACCACCTCCACGCCCTCCTCCGTGTCCATGGCCAAGAAGGTGCTCTGGATGCCAGGCATGTTCCCCTGGTTCACCTGCGGGGCACAGGGAGGTGGGAGACTGCCACAGCCCTGCCCACAGCTCCCAGCCCCCCTGGGGACCGTGCTGCATGGGCACGGGTGAGGACTTCATCCCATGGGAGGGCCTGGCCAGGAGATGGCAAGGAACTGCCTCCCTGCCCTGCCCTGGGGACCTGCCATGGGGAGCTCAGACCCCTTTCTCCAGGACATGAGGGCACTGGAGACAGCCAGCACTGTGAAGCACTTCCCATTCCAGCCCTCTCGACTCCTGTAGCCCAGTGAGAAGCCAGCAGTGGCAGTGACCCGCTGGCCCCACTCCTGCACACCACTGGGGAAGCCACATGGACCCCACTTCCCAGCAGCCATGATGGGGCAACCCACACCCATGGCTGGTGCTCACACTCTTGTTGGACAGGGCAAAGTAGAAGGTCCAGATGATCCAAAGCCACAACTTCAACTCTTTAAACATCCTGAGGAGACAGGGAGCAGCCCCCATGCCCTGGGCTCTGTCTGTCCCAGGACCCTGAGAGCAGCTCCACGGCCAACACCTCCAAAGACCACATCCAGCACAAACCCAGCAGCAGCAGCCCTGTTCCTGTGCTGGGTCCATCCAGGATCACCCTGTCCCAGCTCCAGCCTAGGCCAAACCTGCTCTAAAGGCTTCTGACAGGAGCTCAGCAGCACGGAGACATTCCAGAACCAGGGGTCCTGCACCCCAGGAGCGGTGTCTGCTGCATCTAGACTCTTCTCAGTGGTGCCAGCAACAGGATAAGGAGCAATGGCCAGAAACTGACCCACAAGGAGCTTCACCTCAACATGACAGGGGTAGAGCAGCCAATGTCATCTACCTGGGCTTGTGCAAAGCATTTGATACTGTCCCGCATGGCATCCTTGTCTCTAAATTGGAGAGACATCAGCGGATAAAGAACTGGCTGGATGGCCGCACGCAAAGAGTAGTGCTCAATGGCTCAATGTCCAGCTGGAGACCAGCAACGAGTGGTGTCCCTCAGGGATCGGTGTGGGACCGGTCCTGTTCAACATCTTTGTTGGTGACATGGACAGTGGGATTGAGTGCACCCTCAGCAAGTTTGCCGATGACGCCAAGCTGTGTGGTTCGGTTGATACGCTGGAGGGAAGGAATGCCATCCAGAGGGACCTTGATGCGCTTGTGAGGTGGGCTGATGCCAACCTGATGGAGTTTAACCATGCCAAGTGCAAGGCCCTACCCCTGGGTGGGAGCAATCCCAGGCACAGATCCAGGTTGGGCAGGGAAGAGATTCAGAGCAGCCCTGGGGAGAAGGACTCGGGGGTGTTGGTCGATGAGAAAATGAACATGAGGGGGCTGCAGTGTGCGCTCACAGCCCAGAAACCAACCGTATCCTGGGCTGCATCAAAAGGAGCGTGACCAGCAGGTCATGGAGGTGATCCTGCACCTCTGCTCTGCTCTTGTGAGACCTCACTTGGAGTATTGTGTGCAGTTCTGGTGTCCTCACCATAAGAAGGACATGGAACTGTTGGAACAAGTCCAGAGGAGGGCCACGAGGATGATCAGGGGATGGAGCACTTCCTGTACGAAGATAGGCTGAGAAAGTTGGGGCTGTTCAGCCTGGAGAAGAGAAGGCTGCGTGGAGACCTCATAGCAGCCTTCCAGTATCTGAAGGGGGCCTATAGGGATGCTGGGGAGGGACTCTTCATTAGGGACTGTAGTGACAGGACAAGGGGTAACGGGTTCAAACTGAAACAGGGGAAGTTTCGATTGGATATGAGGAAGTTCTTTCCTGTGTGGGTGGTGAGGCACTGGAATGGGTTGCCCAGGGAAGCTGTGAATGCTCCATCTCTGGCGGTGTTCAAGGCTGGGTTGGACATAGCCTTGGGTGCCATGGTTTAGTGTGAGGTGCTCCTGCCCATGGCAGGGGGGTTGGAACTGGATGAGCTTAAGGTCCTTTCCAACCCTGACTGTTCTATGATTCTATGAGCAAGCACTGGTTGAGGCTGAGGGTGGCTGAACCCTGGGATAGGCTGCCCAGGGATTGGAGGTGAGGTCTGAAGCCATCCCAGAGCCACCATGGACCCGCTCCTGTGTGCCCTGCTCTGGGTAGCCCTGCCTGGGCAGGGGGGGATGGAGGAGCTCCAGAGGCTGCCTCCAGCCCTGGCAGTCCCAGGGTTCTGGGACTGCAACTCCCCCTGCTCCTGCAGGCACAGGGCCAGGGACAGGCTGCGGTTGTCCCCGCCAGTGGCAGCCTGGGCAGAGGGTTCCAGCCCCTTTTCCCAGCTGGGATGGTTCTGCCGGTGCTGGGGACCTGCCCTGTGGGACGGGGCCTGCCAGGCCATGCTGCGGGACACAGAGCTCCTCTGTCACTTGTCCTCTGTACTCACAGCTCCACGTGCCTGGAGCCCGGCATGGCCGGCAGCAGCCCAGTGCAGCTGCGGACAGCACAGGAGCACCCGGCCCCTGCTCGGCCGCAGTGAAACCCATGGGCCTGCCCGAGGCACTGGTGCTGCTGGTGGAAGCAGGGGCGGCGTGTGGCAGAAGGGGCTGGAAAGGGCCCCATGGAAAGGGACCTCGGGGTGCTGACGGACGGACGTGACCCAGCCTGTGCCCTGGCAGGCAAGAAGCCACCACATCCTGGCTTGTACCAGCACCAGTGTGGCAGCAGGACAAGGGCAGTGATTGTGCCCCTGCGCTGGGCACTGGTGAGGCTGCACCTCAGATCCTGGGTTCAGCTCTGGGCCCCTCACTACAAGAGAGACCTTGAGGTGCTGGAGCAGAGACGGAGAAGGGCAACGGAGCTGGGGCAGGGCCTGGAGCACAGTGATGGGGAAGGGCTGAGGGACCTGAGGGGTTCAGATGGAGAAGAGAAGGCTCAGGGGGGACCTGATCACTCCCTACAGCTGCCTGAGAGGAGGATGGAGCCAGGAGGGGGCTGTGCTCTGCTCCCAAGGAACAAAGGATGGGACAGGAAGAAACGGCCTCGAGCTGCACCAGGGCAGGGTTAGATGGAGCTGAGGAACAATTCCTTCCCCAAAGGGTGCTCAGCATTGGAAGTGCCCAGGGCAGTGCTGGAGTCACCGTCCCTGGGAGTGCCCACACCCCATGGAGCCGAGGCCTCAGTGCCATGGGGCAGTGGTGGCCTTGCAGTGCTGGGAACTTTGGACTGAATGAGCTTAAAGGGCTTTGCCAACCTCACTGATTCTGTGAGTCCCCGATTCTCTGGCTCTGTGACTCTGGGCCAGGGGGAGCAGGAACTCTCGGCAGCTGGGACCAGGTTGAGGCAGGTCCCGGTGCAGGTTGTGCAGGAGGAGCAAGCGCCACTGCCCCAAGGGGCTCCACTGGTCTCAGAGCTCTCTGTGGAGCTGCTGCCCTCCTTCTCCCCGGAACACCACTGGAAAATCAGCTCATGACCGGAGAAACACCCGGTCCTGAAAGCAGTGGTTGGCCACAGGGCCGAGAGCCACAGAACTACAGACTGGCGCGTGTTGGATGGGACTTTAAAGCTCACCCAGTTCCACCCCCTGCCACGGGCAGGGACACCTCCCACCAGAGCAGTTGCTCCAAGCCCCTGTGTCCCACCTGGCCTTGAGCACTGCCAGGGATGGGGCAGCCACAGCTGCTCTGGGCACCTCTTCTAAGGAGTCAAACGCAGAGCACAGACCCAAAGAACCTTCGGGTTGCCACAAGGACAGCAGAGCTGGGCACAGAGGCTGCTGGTGCCTGGCGCAGGCACAGCTGGCATCAACAGCTCTGGTGCCAGCTCCTCCGCTGCCTCCTTGCAGGGCCGCAGTGCTCCTGCGTGCAGATCCCCAGCGGGACCCAGCCTGCAGGGCCGCCGCACCCTGCTCCCATCCCCACACCTGGGTGCTCGCTGCAACAACAGCCACGCCGAGTGGGACCATCCGCCTGCCATGACCCACAGCACAGGCCAGGGCTGTCCTGCAGCCTCCCAGCTCTGGAGCCGCATCCTGGTGCTTACAGCTCCAGGCAGTATCTGCTGGGATCCGGGAGGCTCTGCTGTGTGTTGAGGAGCACGAGGCAGGACACGGGAGGAAACGCTCCCTGTTCATGCAGACACGAACGTGCTCACACTTGTGCTGCACTGACCAGAAAAGTGACACCGACCTCTGAGGCTGCATAAACAACTGCTGCATTGTAATCCCAGAGGTGACTGGGGACAAAAGGAACCGGCACAGGTCACTTTGGTCCTCTCAGGCCTTTCAGGGGTTCCCGGCAGCTCCGTGTGCTGCTAATGGTGGCACCACGTGAAACAGGCAAAGCTCCAGAGCTCCTTGCTTCCAGAAAGCCCTTGGCAGGCGCTGAGGCAGCCTGGAGGGATCACTGGGGACAGGAGGAGAAGGTTTACAGAAGATCAGATTGCAGCTTACAATCAATTGCTCCCTTTTGAACCGCTCCCATCGACCAGGACTGAAACACTCCACAGAAAAAGGCTTAATGGTGTTGGTCTGGGGCCTGGGGAGAGCTGCTGTCAGACAAGGTAGGCATGGGATGGAGAGCACTGGGCAGGCATTTGTGCTGGTGCCAGCATTTACTCCTGATCTGGAGGAGAAAATAAGGACGAGGTGGTTGTCACCCTCCTCCGGTCACTCTGGGAGACCAGGAAGAGGCAAGGCCACGGTGCCTTGGTCCTCTCTTCTCCCTGGACTCAGGACAAGCATGTCTGGCACCATCTCCCATCCCACTGCCCTCCTGTGTGCTCCACAGCACTCTCCAGTCCACCTGGACCCGCATCCACCCATGGGACCAAGCAGGCACCCTCCCATGCCCAAGCAGCCATCTCACATCCTCATCCCCGCAGAGATGCGTTCCTCTCCTGTCAGAGCACCAGTGGGGCTCCAGCCCCCATGAGGAGGGCAGTTCCTGCCTGCAGGTTCCTTACCCGAAGCATTCCCAACACTTGGCTGAAGTTCACAGCGTTGTCCCCAGGGCAGCCCAGCAGGCAGAGCCTCAGCGCTTCCCTGAGCAACGCCGAGCAGCAGCAGGGCCACGTCCCCAGCCCTGGCTCCCTGGGACCACCAGTGCCACTGACCAAACACAGACCCCCGCTAGAGCCCCGGGTTTGGGTCGGGCCCCCGCTGCGCAGAGCGTGGCTGATCTGGAGGCCGCCCAAAAAGGAGGGAAAGGCACCGAGAAAGCTCCTCTGCCTCTTGGCAGGGGCTGGAGGGCAGCACAAAGGGCAGGCAGGAGCCGAGCAGTGGGACACTGACCCTCAGACCCCATTCCTGCAGGGTCTCTTTGCCCACACAGGGCTGTGAGATGCAAAGAAGGGGAAACAGCAAGTTTCCTTCTCGCACCCTGAGGCCAGGGGCTTTGGACAAGGGCCTGCAGGGATAGGCCAAGGGGAATGGCTTTAACTGCCAGAGGGGAGACTGAGAGGAGCTCTTAGGCAGAAGTTCTTCCCTGTGAGGGTGCTGAGGCGCTGGCACAGGGTGCCCAGAGAAGCTGTGGCTGTCCTGTGTCTGGCAGCGCTCAAGGCCAGGTTGGACACAGGGGCTTGGAGCACCCTGCTCTAGAGGAAGGTGTCCCTGCCCGTGGCAGGGGTTGGAGCTGGAGGAGCTTTAAGGTCCTTTCCCACCCAAACCACTCCATGACCCCATAATAACCATGCCTAAAAGACTGTATTGCAAAACCACAGAAGGGCCACCAGGAGCCTCTTGACCAGGGTGGAGTATACACCACGAGCTGACCCAGAGCTTCCATGCATCCAGAGGCTGGAAGGAAGAGATCCAAACCTCATCAGGGTTTTTCTGGACTGGTGCTGAGCCAGGGACCAAGGGAAAGATGAAGTTTTGGGAATCATAGGCACATGACGGGGCGTGAGAGCAAGGTAGCTGTCAGCACTCTGCACATGTCCTGTCCACAAGGGAGCACAGGAGGGGTCGGTTCCGGAGCCACTGCCCAGCTCCCACAGCGCAGGGGGCACAAGTGGACATGCAGTCCACGCAGGGCACCCTTCCCCTCGCGCCACAGGCCGCAGCACGCCCTCAGCACCCGCTGCCTGCTCAGGCTGTGGACTCATCCCTGGTCACCACACCGGGTGCTGTGCACGGCCCTGGGGGATACAGGGTCAGGACAGAAGAAGTGGCGCTGCTTCAGGACTGCGGCAAAGCCAGAGACACCTGATGGGGAGCCAAGCGAGGACTGCAGGGGAGTCTCACCAGAGCAGAGGGGGAGAATCCCCCCTCACCCGCTGCTCACACTGTGGGGACACAGCCCAGCACACAGAGGGGTTGGCACCCTGTGTATGTGCCACACAGTGATGCTCGCTGTATGCAGTTCACCTGACTCCTCATGACACCGGGACATTATCCCTTTGGCACTGGGCACTGGCAGGATTTGTGGGGTCACAAGGCTGAGCAGGGAACACGTTGTGCCTGGGAGAGCATTTCACGGAGTAAATCCCGACTCTGCTCCGGTGTCTCATGAGTTGGGTGACAGTAAAGGCTGTGTCTGGGCTCCTCCAGGGCTTGTGTTCAGATTACAGATTGCCCCGAGGTGCTGCACAGGACATGCCTTGGGCTGCAGAGACTGTCCTCTCAGAGCAACGCGTGCAGGCAGCAGAGGCAGAGCACAGTGTCTCTGCAGGGACTCCACTTTCAGGCGCTGCCCAAAGCCAGGATCCCCTTTGCCTGCTCCAAACCACCTGTTCCTCCCCTGAAGGAGCCTGTGCTCCTCTCGCCACCACCCTGTGCTAACATAGAACCATGGAGGCGTTCGGGTTGGAGGGACCTTAAAGCTCCTCCAGCTCCAACCCCTGCCATGGGCAGGGACCCCTTCCACTGGAGCAGGGTGCTCCAAGCCCCTATGTCCAACCTGGCCTTGAGCGCTGCCAGACACAGGGCAGCCACAGCTTCTCTGGGCACCCTGGGCCAGCGCCTCAGCACCCTCACAGGGAACAGCTTCTGCCTCAGAGCTCCTCTCAGCCTCCCCTCTGGCAGTCAAAGCCATTCTCCCTGGCCTGTCCCTACAGCCCTTGTCCAAAGCCCCTCTCCAGGTTTCCTGTAGCCCCTTGAGGCACTGGAGCTGCAGTAAGGGCTCTCCTCTCCAGCTGAACCATCCCAGCTCTCTCCTGCCAGGGCAGGGGTGGCTGCTGCAACACGGAAACAACTTTTCACAACATGTACAGGGAAACAGCAAAGTGCTCCCTTCAGCCCGCCAAGGGACAGGGACAGCCCAAGGCAGCTCCAGGCAGAGCCCCCTTGTCCCTGTCCAGCAGCAGCCCCGAGGGCTCCGGAGCAACCTGCTCCTGCGCCTGGCCGGGCTGCAGCTCCGGGCGGGCACAGCAGGGCTCTGGCAGCAGCCTGCCCCCCCCCATCCTGCTGTCCACGGCCCACAGCACCAGCTCGACCCACAGCGCCTGTGAGCGCGGCGGACGCACCCGCGGTGCCCCGTTACACAACGGGCAGGTGAAGGCAACGCATGGGACGGAAAACGTTTTGATTCCAGCGAAGCGTTTGATCCCGCTGGACAAGCCCAGCCTCTCACTGCTCGTCCTGAGCGGGACAGCCCCGGCCAGCGGCGCGGAGGCGAGAGGGGACGGCACGGGCTCTGCTGCGCCCTGACACGGAGTGAGGCGGCTTGAGGCGCTGCGTTCGCATCGCAGATCCCCCAGCCCAGCACCCGCTTCATCCAGCCCCCTTCCGTGAACTCTCTCCATCCCTCCCCGGCAGATCCTGCCCGTCAGCAGCAACAGGGAGGTCACCAGTACCTGCAGACAGGAGAGGACCTGGACGGGCCTCCTCGGATACACACCCGCCAGCCAGCATGTCCCCGCCGCCCCGGAGAGGCAGGGCTGGAACCGTCTCTTTCCATTCCATACCCAGGGCTCCCCTTCCCTTTTGCCTGGCAGCTGCCAGAGCAAACACTGCGATTCCTGTTCTCCTGCCCCTGCTGAGAACAAGGGACACCACAGTATTTTTCCACTGCCCAGATAAGAGCCGGGAGGGACCCTGTGTGCCTCAGGCAATGCAAGGGGCGGTGTGTCCTGGGCACAGTCACACACCTGGGCTGGCAACAAGCCGGACCCAGGGCGGTGTTTGCTTTACCCCCAGGCACTGCACAGCCCAAGGAGGAGACACGAGCCCAAGAGCTGAGCACAGCCCAGCCCCAGCACCCCGCACCTCGGAGATGCACTGGAGCATTGCTGAGGCACAAAGCCCGACTGGAGAGATGTGCTGGAGCAGCCTGAGGAGCAGCACTTGGGGTGCTGGGTGAGGAGAAGCTCCCCATGACCCGGCTTCAGTGTGCGCTTGAGCCCAGAACCCCCCCGTGTGCTGGGTGCACCCCCAGAGCGTGAGCAGCAGCTCAGGGAGGGGATCCTGCCCCTCTGCTGCGGGAAGGGGAGACCTGAGAGCTTTAAGGAGCTTTAGGGTCCCTTCCAACACAAACCAGTCTCCTCCTTGGGATTCTATGAGATGGGACACAAAAGGTGCACAAGCCTGCGAGACTCACAGACAAGGTCTGGCCACTGTGAACCAAAATGCCTGCGTGGGAAAACCAGTGAAAGGGCAACAAAATCATGGTTAAAAACAGGAAAGGGAAGAAATCATGGAAAATCCTGGCAACTGCAATGCTTCTCTGTCAAGGCTGTTTTGGAAGGAGCACAGAAGGAGCGGCCTGGGAGCTGCTGAGCTGCATGGATTTGGGACACGTGGAGAAGCTGGAGCTTCATACAGCACCGCACTAAGAAGCGCAGAAGCTGGGAACAGCAAGGCATTCTTGTGAAGAATATGAATGGAATAAAAGAGCATGTCAATGCCTGAAAAAGGGCACGTTTATGCACTAACCTTTCCTCTGGGCTCGCAGCTCCTCCCTCCCCAGCAGGCAGAACAAGGCAGAGGATTGTTGTGACCCGTTAAGATCATAAAGGATTAAAGGATCCTTGAAACAGAGAACACAGCACAGAGAAAGCGAACCCTGCTCGTGGCCCACATGAACTGGAAGGTTAATGGGGAGGACACTAAACGCAACATGCAAAGTCCTATTTGGTGCCAGACCCACAGCATACACCCTGAGAAGGTCTTGGCTACCTGCTTCCAGTAACGTTTCTCCTGCTCTCACAACTAAACCCTCCATTAGAACCGTGCGAGAGGCCTCACAGCCCATGTGGAGCAAGGAGCAAAGCCTCTCCATAGGAACCTGTCTGTTCAGCAGGTTGATAAACAGCCACATCCCAGGCACTGAAGCAACAGCAAACCCAAGCCAGAAACCCAGGAAGGGGCAGAGAAAAGCAGATTCAGTGAAGGGAAAGAGCTGGGTCCTTCCAGGATCCCCTGTGGGCTGGGAAAGCTCCTCAGCACAGCTCCTCAGCGCAGTGCCCGGAGCCGGTCCCCCGGGAGGGCTGGTAACAAAGCAGCCTTTAAAAATAACCCTGGTGGCAAATACGAAATAGCGGGCTGCTTTCCAGAGGCTCCAGCCCGAGCTGCCCAGCCCCACCGTGCACTGAGCACAGCCTGCACACAGCCAGCACCTAATCCAGATCCTGCACCTCCCACAGCCAGATGCTGAGATTATTTCTCGGTGTCTCTTCTGACCACTGGGAACCTGCAGCAGCACTTCCAAATCCCCCCTTGCAGGTTCTTTAATTAATATCTTTAATTTCTTTACATTCTGCTTCACTATTTCTGTTATGGTTTCCCTTTTCACCTTCTTTCATCCTGCTGGGTTTAGAAGTGAAGCTCTCTTCAAGGGCTCTGCATCAGTACACGCTCAGGCATTCACCCTTTCACCAAAGCAGGTGACCAAAAGGGGAGCAATGAACTATTACTGCTGAAAACCAACTGTAAACTTCAATCCTGAGAGCCACAGCAAGCACAGGCTCTGATCCTACAGGAAAGGGCCCTGGGGAATGCCAAAGGCAGCCTGGATCAAGTATCTACCAGTCACAACAGTCCCTTTTCCTAATAAAGGGTTTGCTAAAGCAAAGCAGTGCGGATAGAACCAGTTTGATCTCAGTAGCGAGAGGCTGGGGTTCATTCAGGAGCCTGTATTCCACAAGGGAAGTTGTAAAGCCTTGAACACAAGCAGTAAACCAGGTTTCTCCTTCCTTACTACTCGTACTCCACAGGGTGGGTAGAAAAAATAAATGGAGTAATCAAACCCACGCTGCAAAACACATATCTTCCTACATGGAAAAGTTGACAGCAGCAGCATTCCTTTGCTGCACTTCCACACTAATGGCAGAGACAGGAATGGAAGAGGCAGAACAGGGGCTGTGCTGACACCGAACACAAAGTCTCTGAAGGACTCACGTGGCTGTTTCTCCACCTGTGTTGTGGAGATGCTGTAAGTGCTTTATGCTCTGAAGGCTGGAGCCAGGCTGAGAGAGCTGGGCTGCTTCAGCCTGGAGAAGAGAAGGCGCCTTATGGGGAGCTCTTGGAGCAGCTCCAGTGCCTAAAGGGGCTACAGGAAACCTGGAGAGGGGCTTTGGACAAGGGATGGAGGGACAGGACGAGGGAATGGCTTTAACTGCCAGAGGGGAGGCTGAGAGGAGCTCTTAGGCAGAAGCTGTTCCCTGTGAGGGTGCTGAGGCGCTGGCACGGGGTGCCCAGAGCAGCTGCGGCTGCTCCATCCCTCGCAGTGTTCAAGGCCGGGTTGGACACAGGGGCTTGGAGCACCCTGCTCCAGTGGAAGGTGTCCCTGCCCGTAGCAGGGGGTTGGACCTGAATGAGCTTTAGGGTCCCTCCAATCCAAACCAGTCTGGGATTCAGTGATTTCCTGAACTGCTCAAGGCAATCTCTAACTCCATTATCCACAATGAATTTGGGCATCATAAACAGGCAAAGGAATCTGTGGAGGGAAATGTTTTCTTCTCTGGCGGGCACCACCAGACACAGCCCAGCACTAAGATCACAGCACGGTTTAGCTGCTGGGTCTGTACCTGTAGTAATGCACAGTGGGGTCGCATGAAAACAAAGGCTCCGTTCCGGTGTGACAAGGTCCCTGTAGACAGCTCACAGACAGCAAATGGTGTTTTCCTTCCTGGTACATAAGCATCTATGAATTTGCAACAAATAAACCTCTTACACAAAACTTCCTTCACTTCGCAACTCAGGCAGCGCTGCCACTTCCTTGTTCAATTTCATGTGCATTTTGTCACAGCAGCATTATAGATCCTGAGCCCTGGAAGGGACCTGCACAGGCTGGAGAGATGCGAACCTCCTGGAGTTCAACCAGGCCGTGGGCAAGGTCCTGCCCCTGGGTCGGGGCAACCCCAGCACAGACCCAAGCTGAGGGAGATGGGCTGGAGCAGCCTGAGGAGAACTTGGGGTGCTGGGTGAGAAGAAGCTCCCTGCGACCCGCCTTCAGTGTGCGCTTGAGCCCAGAACCCCCATGTGCTGGGTGCACCCCCAGAGCGTGAGCAGCAGCCCAGGGCAGCGATCCTGCCCCTCTGCTGCGCTCTGGAGAGCCCCCCCCCGTGTCCCGCTCTGGGGCAAGAGCACAGGAGGGACATGGAGCTGCTGCAGCAAGTCCAGAGGAGGCCACAGAGATACTGCGAGAGCTGGAGCAGCTCTGCCATGGAGCCAGGCTGAGAGAGCTGCGCTGGGGCAGCCTGGAGAAGAGAAGGCTCCTGAAGGGGAGACCTGAGAGCAGCTTCGATAATTCTCTAACAGGTTATTGCGATCTCAGCAAACGCCAGACTGGGCAAACAGCCTAAATCATGGGCAGCCTCCAGCCAGACCTGTGAATGCTGGTCTTCAACAGCTGACAGTGGGAAGATAAAGTGCCCTTGGATGGACCCCTTTGCCTCTCAGGAGCTGATAGTGCCTGTGATGTCTCTGTGATGACAGCGTCTGTCAGCACTGTCCCATCCCTGCCTGCGGTCAGGATTCACCCACTGACTGGTCCCTGTTCCTGGGTGCCCTGGCAGGGATGGGAAGACTGGTCCCGCTTTTGGGGGGTGAGGGACCTTGCACTGATACAGGGGACAAGTCCAGAGGAGGGAGGTCAGGGGGTGACAATGCTGGGAGGCTGCAAAACCCATCTGGACAGGCTGCTGGAGCCCCTGGGCTGGGAAGATAAACTGAAAGGGTCCAAACGCCGCGTCTGGAGCAGAGGAACCGGGTTCTGCAGCCCCGGAGCCCTGCGATTCCCACCCCGCACCGCACCAGGGCCGGGCCCGCGGGAGCCTCCAGGATTCGGCTCCGCGCTGGCTCCGGCAGCGCATCGGCTGATCCCGCGGGTACCGGGGCCTCCGCGAGCTCGGGACTGCCCCGCTCCCCGGGGACCGGACAGGCTCCCCCCGCACCGGGGCACGATCAGTCCCGGCTCCCCGCATCGGGCTTCCCGCACCGGGGCACGATCAGTACCAGTTCCCCGCACCGCGGCTCCCACACCGGGCTCCCCACACCAGGATCCCGCACCGAGGCACGATCAGTCCCGGTTACCCGCACCGGGGCTCCCGCACCGGTCACGCCGCGCCACGGGCCGCCCCCGGAGGCTCTCCCCACCCCTTCAAGCAGCAGCGGCAGCAGCTCCGCACCGGCCTCCGGCAGCGGCCATTGCCCCGGCCCCCAACCCCGGCCCCAGCCACGGCTCCGGCCCCGGCGAGGGGCAGCGCTCGGCGCCCCGCAGGCCCCGGCAGCATCGGCACGTCGGGTCGAACCTGCTCGCGGCGCTTGTGCCAGCGGCCGCAGGGACTCTCCTCCAGCACCTCGCTCTCCTCCTCGCTCTCCTCCTCCTTCTCCTGCGACAGACGCGCCTCCGGATCCGCCACCGCCATCCCGAGCCGAACCGAGCCGCTCCGAGCCACGGTCTGACAGCGCCGCTCCCGCTCCCGGCCCCGTCCCGCCCCGCTCCGGACGTGCGGCCGCGCACGCCCCGCCCCGGTACCGGGACACCCCGCCCCGACCCGCCGGGAGGAGCCCCGAGCGCCGGGGCCGGGACAGGGGCAGCTGTAGGGACACTGCCCCGCACCTGCCGGGTGCCCCCGCACGGATCTGGCCCGCGGTGGAGGGAAATGGAGTTTGTGCTGCAGTGCTGAAGCCCGTGTTGGTGCTGGTGCTCTGCTGGTGTTGGTGCTGGTGTTGGTGCTGGTGCTCTGCTGGTGCTCTGCTGGTGTTGGTGCTGGTGCTGGTGCTGGTGCTCTGCTGGTGTTGGTGCTGGTGCTGGTGCTGGTGCTCTGCTGGTGTTGGTGCTGGTGCTCTGCTGGTGTTGGTGCTGGTGCTGGTGCTGGTGCTCTGCTGGTGTTGGTGCTGGTGTTGGTGCTGGTGCTAGTGCTGGTGCTCTGCTGGTGTTGGTGCTAGTGCTGGTGCTGGTGCTAGTGCTGGTGCTCTGCTGGTGTTGGTGCTAGTGCTGGTGCTGGTGCTCTGCTGGTGTTGGTGCTGGTGTTGGTGCTGGTGCTAGTGCTGGTGCTCTGCTGGTGTTGGTGCTAGTGCTGGTGCTGGTGCTAGTGCTGGTGCTCTGCTGGTGTTGGTGCTAGTGCTGGTGCTGGTGCTAGTGCTGGTGCTCTGCTGGTGTTGGTGCTAATGCTGGTGCTGGTGTCGATGCTCTGCTGGTGCTGGTGCTCTGCTGGTGTTGGTGCTAGTGCTGGTGCTGGTGCTGGTGTTGGTGCTAGTGCTGGTGCTGGTGCTCTGCTGGTGTTGGTGCTGGTGCTGGTGCTGGTGCTCTGCTGGTGTTGGTGCTGGTGCTGGTGTTGGTGCTGGTGTTGGTGCTGGTGCTGGTGTTGGTGCTGGTGCTAGTGCTGGTTCTGGTGTTGGTGCTGGTGTTGGTGCTGGTGCTGGTGCTAGTGCTAGTGCTGGTGCTGGTGTTGGTGCTGGTGCTGGTGCTGGTGCTGGTGTTGGTGCTGGTGCTGGTGTTGGTGCTGGTGCTGGTGCTGGTGTTGGTGCTGGTGTTGGTGCTGGTGCTGGTGCTGGTGCTCTGCTGGTGTTGGTGCTGGTGCTGGTGCTGGTGTTGGTGCTGGTGTTGGTGCTGGTGCTGGTGCTGGTGTTGGTGCTCTGCTGGTGCTGGTGTTGGTGCTGGTGTTGGTGCTGGTGCTGGTGTTGGTGCTCTGCTGGTGCTGGTGTTGGTGCTGGTGCTGGTGCTGGTGCTGGTGTTGGTGCTGGTGCTGGTGTTGGTGCTCTGCTGGTGCTGGTGTTGGTGCTGGTGCTGGTGCTGGTGCTGGTGCTGGTGTTGGTGCTGGTGTTGGTGCTGGTGTTGGTGCTCTGCTGGTGTTGGTGCTCTGCTGGTGTTGGTGCTGGTGTTGGTGCTCTGCTGGTGTTGGTGCTGGTGGTGGTGCTCTGCTGGTGTTGGTGCTCTGCTGGTGTTGGTGCTGGTGCTGCACCCCAGGCAGGAGCAATTCACAGAGCTCCCCTGCCCACCCCGTGCATCCCAAATCAGCCCCAGCAGCTCCCAGCAAGGAGCCTCGCTGATATGTTTGTTCTTCTGGCAACTCTCTGGCTCAGTTGATGTTTTTCCTCCTCTTTCTGGACAGCCTCAGCTGCTTTTGGCACGTTCGTTACTTGTTCCAGCGCCTCCGTGACGCGCCGGTGCCTGACAGCTCTTCTGAGACATGTTCCTGCCCTCCAAGCCTGTTACTGCTTTTAGCCTGTGGTTAACCAGGATGGACCACAGTGCAGTGGCTGCTGGATGAGGAGGCACCGATGGAGGGATCGCACACCGCGTGCTGCTCCCTAAAACACGAAATAAAGGACAGGAGCCATTTCCTCGTGTAGGCCACCACCGGGTCCTGCCTGGAGGACACAGCCGCCTCCAGCACCCCCCACCGTACCCCCCCTGCTGCCAGTCCATAAGCCAGGTACCACACAGTGACCTCGTGCTGGGCCTGCCGGACAGGACCTGTAGGAAAGTAAAGTACTGGTTCTTATCGAAGTGAAAGGCAAAGGTTTAGCTGGGAATCATGGAAACATGGAATGGTTTGGGTTGGAAGAGACCTTAAAGCTCTTTCAGTTCCAACCTCCTGCCACGGACAGGGACACCTTCCACTACAGCAGGTTGCTGGAGGAGCTTTAAGGCCAACACAAACCAGTCTGGGATTCTATGCGACACACAAAAACCCCACAGTTCATTCTCTGCTGTGACATTTACTCTGCAGGAAGCCCTCCCTTGCCGGCAGAGGAATTGCCTCAAAATGAGGGGACAAAAGTACATATTATAAACCAAGTCAATGACAGTGGTGACAAGTTGCTGGAGATGTTTGGCAGATGGCAAATGTCAAATGGGCAGAGCTTATCCCATGGTACCTAGGCAGAGTCGGTGCCAGGTCCAGCTTTCCAGCAGCTCCTCAGCAATCCAGGAGGGATACCCAGTGAGCTGCAGTTGACTGATGACGCCAGCTCTTGAGGACAGTCTCCTCCAAGGAGCCGCAGAGGCTCTCGTGGCACAGGAGCCATGTCACAAGCATGGACAAGGTTTCACATGAACCTCGTTGTGCAGTTCAGAGCCAGGGACACACAGAGCAAGAGCCCGTGAGCAGCATGGGGAGAGCACACAGGATGCCACACGTGTCACCATGTCACACAGATCAGTAGCTGGGATGCCCGGTGGGGCTGGTGCCACATGGAGGAATTCATTGCTGCCGGATGTTCACAGGGGCCAAGGGAGAAAAAGGTTTTAAAAGCCATTAGGCAGATCTGTGGGAGAAGAATTGATTTGGGCTGTTAAAGGCAGCCGCAGCCGAGGCCTCTGGCTCCAGAGGGCTCCAGGCTGCAGCTTCTCAAAGCTGGGAGGCTGCAGCTGACGAAATACAGGTTCCTGTGCTCCTCCTCTTGGGATGTGCTGTCAGCAGCTTGGCAAGTGGGATGCAGGGATGTGCGGGGCTCAGCCTGACCTGGAGGAGCTGCTCTCACACTGCTCCCTATTTCTGGGCAGGAAGCACTTTTGGCCTTCACACATTCCCTGTGGAGCACGGCTGCTCCATTTCAGTGTGCTGGATGTGTCCGGAGCTGGATGTTGCTGCGTCCCTGGACCGGCCACACTCTGCTCAGGCGGCTCAAACACGAACTTTGAAGGTCCTTTGAGGCAGATAAATTGCTTTCAGCAGCACAAGTTGGCTGGATCCGTGATGCTCTGGTCAAGCTCAATCAGCCTGAGTGCAGCATTGTCAGCATGCGATACTCTCAATTTCTCTGGGCACAGGAACTGAAGGGACTGACAGGAAAACTGGAGAGGGGCTTTGGACAAGGGCCTGTGGGGACAGGATAAGGGGGAATGGCTTTAACCTGACAGAGGGGAGATAGAGATGAACTGTAACCATCCTGTGATTCTGTGATCGTAGGGATGACAGGATGCAGGATCCGTGGATGTTCCCTCAGCAGTGACCATCCCCTGGATCATCAGTGCTCCATCATCCCCATCTGGACAATGCCTCAATATCCCACTACCTCTTTCCTCATCCCATCATCCTCAGTGCCTCTTCCACATCAGAGTAAGCTTCTTGATCTTCCTCCTATGACTTCCTTTTGCTTTACTGGATCATAGAATCACAGAATCAGTGAGGTTGGAAAAGATCTCATGCAGTCCAAATGCTCCCAGCACTGCCAAGGCCGCCACTAACCCATGGCTTCGTCTCCACCGTGTGTGAACACTTGCAGGGACGGTGACTCCAGCACTGCCCTGGGCAGTTCCAGTTCCTGAGCACCCTTTAGGGAAGGAATTGCTCCTCAGCTCCATCTAAACCTCCCCTGGCGCAGCTTGAGGCTGTTTCCTCTTGTCCCATCCCTTGTTCCTTGGGAGCAGAAACCAGCCCCCTCCTGGCTCCATCCTGCTCTCAGGCAGTTGTAGAGAGTGATAGGGTCCCCTCTGAGCCTTCTCTTCTGCAGACTAACACCCCCCACCCCCCCCTCCCCCCCAGGTCCCACATTGTTCCTCATAAGAAATAGTAAGGATACTCTGCCGTAGAGCACATACGTCTGGGCCCACTTTCAGATATAGCTCACACACTCTTCCATTCACTGGCTGTTACACCACAGTCTTGCTCTAGGGCCGGGCTGGTGCTGGTGGCCCCTTGTCTCCCCCTCTCTCCTGGCCAGGAGCCCCTCTGAACTCACCATCTCTTTTCACCCGTGGCTGATGCGTCAGTCCCATGTCTGCAGCGCAGCCTGCACTTTGTGACAGTGTGAACTTCAGGAGGTGCCAGCGGGACCCTCTACCCTGACCCCACGCGCTGTCCCTGCTCTGGCTTCTCAGCATGTTCCATGGTGGCTTCCGCAGGGAAACCTGCAGCTTCTCAGGAGCCTGTTTCTGTTTCTCACACATCACGTTCTCCCCTTCACTGCTCTGCAGCTCCCCGCATGCATCCTTCCCGCACACATGACCTACACACATGTGTAACCTGCTGCTGTCAGCATGTGATCAGACATCTGAAGTCACGGAAGAGGGCCCAGCGTGCAGCAAGTGCTACAGGAGCAGAGCATCCCCTGGGAATTACGTGGAGCAGCTCTTGAAACAGCTTCTCACAGCAGTAACCACTGACAGCATCTCCCATGTCACTCCTGGGAGGCACATACTGCAGCAGGGGCCCGGCCAGAGGGCTTGGTGAGGGGCTGCAGACTCCCAGCCCCTCTAAGCTCCTTGGAGCTCTGCCTGTATTCCCTCTGGCAGCTCCCACACAGTGCAGGGAACACGTATCCAGCCCTTCCATAAGTGCTTCCGTAAGTGGAAAGAGCCAGCATGTGGCAGCGGGAAGCGAATCTGACCACAGAGATAGGGTGTGTGGGTGCACTGGGATGAGGCACTGGCTGGGACTGGACACAGTGTGCTGCTGAACTGGGATGGTTTGAACCTGTTTGGGAAGAATGCTCTGTCTGTGAGGGTGCAGGGGTGCAGGGGCCACAGCCAGGCTCCTGTGTGGGGCAAAGCAATGGACAAGCTTTGCTGTGTGAGCATCCCATGGGAAACAGGGTAGGCACTGGGCGATGGAGGAGCTGGACCCACCTGCTGGAGACCAGCCAGGCAGAGCAGGCAGCGGCAGCACTCACACTACCGCTAGCAGTACTGGCACCTTGTGGTACCCATTGGGCAGTGAAGAGCTGCCATGAGGCATCTCAGTCTGTACCTCAGTTCCTCTGTCCTGCGCGGGCACAGTGACAGTCTCGTGGAGGCGGAGGGAAGGTTCATCCAGTCCAGGGCATCCTTTGAGCCCTTGGTGCTGCCAGAGGGATGGCAAAGTCCTGCTTCCTGCAGAAATACTCCCAATGCCAGTGGAGGGAGCAGGAGAGCCCCAAGAATGGGGGGAAGGACAGGGCAGGACATGGCTCCCCTGGGAGATGTCCCTGATTATTGCAGGGGATTGGACTGATGAGCTTTGGAGGTCCCTTCCAAACCAGCCAGTTCCATGATTCTGTTATTCAGTGTTTCTAAGGCTGCCCTGTGCGACTGGAAGGAGGCGTCATGGAGCTGTGGGATGGGGCGTGCAGCGGAGCAGGGACAAGGGCAGGGATGACAGGGATTGGTGGGGTGGAAAACTATCAGTAGCTGCCTCCAGGAGCCCGTGGGGGTGCACCACAGGAGCATGACTTTGCGCTGGTCATGCACAAAAGGGCGCCTGGTTTCTGTCAGACCTTGATGCTGCTCCCACTGTCTTGGCAGGATCCTGCTCCACAGCCCTGGCAGGAGATTCAATCCCAGTTTCATGACTCCAGCCTCTCTCCGAGGAGGGAACCTGGCTGCGGGGAATGCTCCTGGTGGAGCACGGCATGTTCAGCGCCACAGCACAGCCTGCGTTGAGCTCAGCTGGCACCAAACCCAGGGTTTCCATGTCCCAGACTCCTGTGTTCTGCTGCCAGGGAATTTCCTGCTCCGGAGGCCATGGCTTCCTTTGGTAAATCTGAGCTGGTTCCTTTAGAATCATCAAATCATAGAATCATAGAATAGGGTTGGAAAGGAGCTTAAGATCATCAAGTTCCATCCCCCCTGCCATGGGCAGAGGCACCTCACACTAAACCATGGCACCCAGGGCTATGTCCAACCTGGTCAGACCTGGTCCAACACCGCCAGGGATGGAGCATTCACAGCTTCCCTGGGCAGCCCATTCCAGTGCCTCACCACCCACACAGGAAAGAACTTCTTCCTCATATCCAATCGAAACTTCCCCTGTTTCAGTTTGAACCCATTACCCATTGTCCTGTCACTGCAGTCCCTAATGAAGAGTCCCTCCCCAGCATCCCTATAGGCCCCCTTCAGATACTGGAAGGCTGCTATGAGGTCTCCACGCAGCCTTCTCTTCTCCAGGCTCAACAGCCCCAACTTTCTCATCCTATCTTCATATGGGAGGTGCTCCAGTCCCTGATCATCCTCGTGGCCTCCTCTGGACTTGTTCCAACAGTTCCATGTCCTTTTCCTGTTGAGGACACCAGAACTGCACACAATACTCCAAGTGAGGTCTCACAGAGCAGAGCAGAGGCGCAGGATCACCTCCATGACCTGCTGGTCACGCTCTGGGGGTGCACCCAGTACATGGGGGGTTCTGGGATCAAGTGCTCACTGCAGCTGGTTTATGGGGAGCTTCTCCTTACCCAGCACCCCAAGTGCTGCTCCTCAGGCTGCTCCAGCCCGTCTCCCCAGCCAGAGTTTGTTCTCACCTGCCTTTGCTGCTTGAGCAGCCGCGACTTAAGTGTTGCTTGGGCAGTCACAGTGTAACTGGGGAGCTCCCAGTTCCAAAAGCATTTCAACCCTTTTTTTTCACCTTTTCTGAATAAGTAGAACCAGTTAAGTGGAGAGTTAATCAAAGCTTCCATGAGAACAATGTCCTTTGTTCCCTTTTGTCTTTGATCTTGGTTAGCAGAAGCTCAAAGGCTTTCAGTTGAGCTGACTATGCTGTTGGTGGAGCCAGTCCCCAGCTCTGGTTTTAACCCATCTTTGTGCTGTGAGGACAAACCCAAGGCATTTGCACATAGCAGCAGATCACAACAGCAGTGGAGCCAAAAGAGCAGCTCCGGTCTCCTGTAGCAGCTTGGCTGGGGCAGGGCTTGGGACGCATCCCGGGTTCTGCCACTCAGTGGGAGATGGGATTGTGCTGAAAGGGGGACCCGGAGGCGAATGAATGTAATGCTTTTATCAGTGACTGTGGCATAAAATATCAGGTGCTGGCCTGAGCTTAGCAACAGGCAGGGAGGTGGTGGAGGGCTGTGACAATGTCACTCAGGTGACATTGAGGCTGAACTAAGTCATGGGAGGAAATGGAATGGTACAAAATGCAAAGTCATGCCCTGGAGTCGCTGAACAAACATTTATGCCATGAATTAGGCCCCTGATTTGGAAGTGAGTAGACAGGAAAAGGCCTGCATGTGTTCAGCAGCTCAGGATGCTGCTGTAGATGGCAGCCATGGAGACGTGGTGCCTTCTTAACCCACTGGGATGTGTTTCCGGGAGGGGGAGATGGAGCCAGGGTTGTATTTACAGACCATGCACCAGCCATGCTAAAAGCCAGGTTTAGCTGTAGAGAAGGTGCAGAGAAGAGCTACTGAGGGAATGAAGAGGAGCTGAGAGCACCCTAGCTGGAGAGCGAGGCAAAGCAGGCCTGGAGGGGAGATAAGGCTGCCCAGGGTGTTTATCAGCACGGAACAGGGGAGCAGCGGCAGATCTGCTGGAGCTGATGGGCGCGTTTTGCACGGAGGGGATTGGTCTGAGCTGGCTGAGAACCGGGAGGACGCGTCAGCTGCTGCAGGAGCAGTGCGGGACGAGCTCCCGGAGCAGAGGAGCAGGGCCCCTGCCCGTGCTGCGGGAAGGCGGAAGGCGCTGCCCTGCAAGCACCCTGCTGGCCACACTGGGTCTGTTCTTGTGGGTGAAGCGCTCCAGCTGGGTGTGAGGCCTGGCTGGCCCCGGGTCCCTCACTGAGGGCACTGTCATGGGGGCCATGGCCCCCAGGACTGGTCTCTGCTCCCCAGGAGGAAGGGATGGGCAAGAGGAAATGGCCTCAAGCTGCTCCAGGGGAGGTTTAGATGGAGCTGAGGAACAATTCCTCCCCCCAAAAGTGCTCAGGCATTGGAGCAGGCTGCCCAGGGCAGGGCTGCAGTCACCATTCCTGGGAGTGTTCATGCACCGCGTAGACCTCAGTGCCAGGGGTTAGTGGTGCCCTTGGCAGCGCTGGGCAGTGGTTGGACTGGATGGTCCTGAAGGTCTTTTCCAACCGGTTGGCTCCATGACTCCGTGATGCTCTCAGCCTCTCCTCTCCCATGATAGCGAGAAGTTCCTCAGCGCGTCCACTGAGGAGCAATGTTCCCGCAGGAACCAGCACAGGCACGAGCCTGCCGGCGCTCCGCGGCCGTTCAGAGCTGTGCGCTGGCAGCCAGCTCATCGCTATGCAGATGTATGCGGCTTTCCCTTCACCCTGCCCCGTTTTCTTTCAGCTTCTCTCTTGGATATTCATCAGCTCCTGCGGGAGTGAGAGCCGAGTCCTGGGAACCATCTGGAACCTTCCAGCCCCGGGCAGAGTGGGGCTGGCACCGGCTCCTTGCAGGAGCCTCAGCACCCACACACCATCCCCTGCTGCCCCCGTCCGCCCCACAGCCACTGCCACCGCCTGGTGCCAACCCCCTCCAAGAAGCACGAACATGGAGGGGGCCGGACCGTGCGTACGATCCAACTGCAGCCCGGCACCAGGCAGCAGCAGGCGTGCTGGGAGCAGCGGGAGCGCAGCAAGTGCTGCCCAGCGCTGAAAGGAGCCGGGCCAGGCTGGAGAGGTGGGAGCCTCCTGGAGCTCAAGCAGGCCAAGGGCAAGATCCTGCCCCTGGCTCAGGGCAATCCCAGCACTGACCAGGCTGGGGAGGGGGGCTGGAGCCTGAGGAGAAGAAGGACCTGGGGTGTTGGGTGAGGAGAAGCTCCCCATGACCCGGCTTCAGTGTGCGCTTGAGCCCAGAACCACTCTGTGTGCTGGGTGCAGCCCAGAGTTTGAGCAGCAGCCCAGGGGCAGACAGACAGACACAGAGCAGGTAACAGACACACATAGACACACACAGAGCAGGTAACAGTGATACACGCAGACAGACACAGAGCAGGTAACAGTGATACACACACACACACAGAGCAGGTAACAGACACACATAGACACACACAGAGCAGGTAACAGGGACACACAGAGCAGGTAACAGGGACACACGCACACACAGAGGTCAGGTAACAGGGACACACGCACAGAGAAAGCAGGTAACAGCGATACACACACACAGAGCAGGTAACAGGGATACACACACACACACAGCAGTTAACAGACACACAGACACGCACAGAGCAGGTAACAGGGATACACGCACACACAGAGGACAGGTAACAGGGACACGCACACAGAGAAAGCAGGTAACAGGGATACACACAAACACACACACACAGAGCAGGTAAGAGGGATACACACAAACACACACACACAGAGCAGGTAAGAGGGATACACACAAACACACACACACAGAGCAGGTAAGAGGGATACACACAAACGCACACACACAGAGCAGGTAAGAGGGATACACACAAACACACACACACAGAGCAGGTAACAGCGATACACAGAGAGACACAGGTAACAGGGATGCACACACACACAGCAGTTAACGGGAACACACACATGCAGACACCCCTCAGGCTGTGCCATGTGTGTCCCCCTCACCATTCCCCACAGCACATGGATCACTGCTGCGCACACGCGTGTTCATGTCTGTGGCGGTACGTGGCTCTGCAGTACCTGAGCGTGCAGCCTGGTGTACGCATTGCATGGCATGTGTGTGCACAGCCCTGCAACACACGCCTGTGTGGCACACGTGTGGCCACAGAACATGGTTCTGCAGCACATACATGCACAGTGCTGTGGCATGTACTCCTCTGCATGTGGTTCTGTGCATGCATGCAGGGGCATGCGCAGGGACCCATGTTTGCCCCCCAGTGCACTGTTTGCACCCCCCAGAGCACACATGGGGGTGCTCCATGGGTGCCTCTCCCCCTGTGACGAGCAGTGACCCTGACAGGCACAGGTACTGGCATCCCCTGGTGCATGTGAACCATCCTGCCCTGCCTGAGTTGTTCCCTCGCCCATGGATGCCTTTCAGTGAACAGCGTCCCACCGCTGGGGTGTCAGAGCGCTGGCAGAATCCCTATTCCTCACGTGCAGAGCCCCATGCACCCCCCGGCTTGCAGCAGAGCCCAAGGACAGGTCAGGGCTGAGCATCCCACTGGCATCCGCAGCCACTCCTGCTGCTCCCTCCAGCTCTTGAGGGCGCTGGGGACCTGAGCCACCCCGAGCAGAGGCTGTGAGTCCCTCTCCTGGGGCTGCAGTGGTGCTGCCACAGCTCCTGCACTGGGGTCGCTGCCTCACCCCGGCACTCTCCATCACAACTGGCTTGGTGCTGGCCCCGCAGTACCCTGTGCCTGGGTGTGCCCTACGGAAGGCAGCAGCCACCAGCCTGGACTCTCCCCAGGAGCTTTCCGGGAAGCTCTGCTGTACGAAAGAAATGCAGGCACGCAGCAGTTGGGACAGCAGCGAGTTTAACTGAGCCCAGCCCTTTCCACACACAGGCCTGTCACCTCTTCCCTGCCCATCGCTGAGTTATGTGAGAGGAAGCCCTCGGGATGAAGCTTGTGCCTCCTCTGGGGCGGCGTCAGTGGTCCTGGCGGTGTCTCGCCAGGCGCTGAGGGCCTGTGATGACGGTGGTGGTGATGGTGATCTTGTTCACTGTCAGCCCACCCGTGCCGTAAGTGTCAAGATGCGCCTCTCGCTTGTACTCGGAGACCTGCTTGCTAGAGAGGAGGTCCCACACGGACACCCTCTGCTCCTGGAATGGCCCACAGGTGATGTAGGAGCCCTCAGACCGCAGGAGGTCCACTGTCTGCTGGGGAAGGGTTATGAGATGACTTCCCTTGCTGTCTGCGACCATGCTGCTGGCAGCGCTCAGGAGGTCCTGAATGGTGACTGTCCCAGCGCGGTACAGCTGCAGCAGCTCCTGCCTTTTCTCCTCGGGGATGCAGCTGGAGAAGAGCAGGTCCCACACAGAGACCTGTCCCCCCTGGAAATCATCCACTGACACCTCGACTGTGGTGGTCCTCAGGATCTCTTCCCAGGTCCTGTCCTGCAGCTCGGTGTGCTCAGCTCCTGCAGCCGTCGACTCTGCCTTGGGACTGCTCTCCTTTGCCTTTGCTGCTTCTGCCTTTGACACGATAGTGCTCACCACGGTTTTCACCTGATCAAGAGTTAACTCTCCGGCCTGGTACAGCTCCAGGAGCTCCTTCCTGTTCTCCTCTGGGATATACTTGGAGTGGAGCAGGTCCCACACTGAGACCTTGTGGCCCCGGTACTCTCCAACGTCCAAGTCGACGGCTGTGGTTTTCAAGGCTGTTTCCCATGGTTCTTCTTTGATGGAGTCACCATCCTTCTCTCCTGCTGCTGTCACAGTGTCCTTGTTGGAAGCCTTGACTGCAACATAGAACTTCCTGCTTGTAGATTCCTTTTTCTTGATGAGCGTGGTGACAACAGTTATTAACTGCTGCAGGGGCAATGTCCCAGCGCGGTACAGCTGCAGCAGCTCCTGCCTTTTCTCCTCGGGGATGCAGCTGGAGAAGAGCAGGTCCCACACAGAGACCTGCCCCCCCTGGAAATCATCCGCTGACACCTCGACTGTGGTGGTCCTCAAGGTCTCTTCCCAGGTCCTGTCCTGCAGCTCGGTGTGCTCAGCTCCTGCAGCCGTCGACTCTGCCTTGGGACTGCTCTCCTTTGCCTTTGCTGCTTCTGCCTTTGACACGATAGTGCTCACCACGGTTTTCACCTGATCAAGAGTTAACTCTCCGGCCTGGTACAGCTCCAGGAGCTCCTTCCTGTTCTCCTCTGGGATATACTTGGAGTGGAGCAGGTCCCACACTGAGACCTTGTGGCCCCGGTACTCTCCAACGTCCAAGTCGACGGCTGTGGTTTTCAAGGCTGTTTCCCATGGTTCTTCTTTGATGGAGTCACCATCCTTCTCTCCTGCTGCTGTCACGGTGTCCTTGTTGGAAGCCTTGACTGCAACATAGAACTTCCTGCTTGTAGATTCCTTTTTCTTGATGAGCGTGGTGACAACAGTTATTAACTGCTGCAGGGGCAATGTCCCTGCGCGGTACAGCTGCAGCAGCTCCTGCCTTTTCTCCTCGGGGATGCAGCTGGAGAAGAGCAGGTCCCACACAGAGACCTGTCCCCCCTGGAAATCATCCACTGACACCTCGACTGTGGTGGTCCTCAAGGTCTCTTCCCAGGTCCTGTCCTGCAGCTCGGTGTGCTCAGCTCCTGCAGCCGTCGACTCTGCCTTGGGACTGCTCTCCTTTGCCTTTGCTGCTTCTGCCTTTGACACAATAGTGCTCACCACGGTTTTCACCTGATCAAGGGTTAACTCTCCGGCCTGGTACAGCTCCAGGAGCTCCTTCCTGTTCTCCTCCGGGATATACTTGGAGTGGAGCAGGTCCCACACTGAGACCTTGTGGCCCCGGTACTCTCCAACGTCCAAGTCGACGGCTGTGGTTTTCAAGGCTGTTTCCCATGGTTCTTCTTTGATGGAGTCACCATCCTTCTCTCCTGCTGCTGTCACAGTGTCCTTGTTGGATGCTTTGTCTGCAACATGGAATTTTCTGCCTGTAGATTCCTTTTTCTTAATGACAGTGGTGACAACAGTTATCATCTGCTCCAGAGTTAACAGCCTTTCATGATACAGCTGCAGCAGCTCCTGCCTTTTCTCCTCGGGGATGTAGTCAGAGAAAAGCAGGTCCCACACTGACACCTGCCTCCCCTGCAAGTCATCAGCTAGCACATCAATGGTGGTAGACTTCAAGGTGTTATCTAGTTGCACATGTTGTGTTGAAGAATCACCTCCATCCTCCTCTGCCTTTGTCACTGCCCTGTGCGGACCTCTGGCACTGGCCCTGAGTGCGGCATTTGCAGCTGCAGTTCTGTTTATGATGGTGGAGACCACCATGGCCACTTGTTCTGTGGTCAGTATCCCTGCTCTGTACAGCTCCAGCAGCTCCTGCCGCCTCCCTTGAGGGATATGTCTGGAAAAGAGCAGATCCAGCAAGGAAACCTTTTGCCCCTGGAATTCACCAGCAGTGACATAGATGGTTGCAGACTTCAGGGGCTTTCTCAACTGTTGCTCCTGGGAGTGCATGTCCTGAACTGGTCGTGATGGGAGTGATGCTCCCACCTTGCTGTTGGCTGTAACTGTGGATGAGCTCAGATGCCCGTTTTTCATTTCTGCCCCAGTGATGATGGCAGTGAGGAGGGTGCTCATCTCCGGGACGGTGACTGTCCCCGCCTTGTACTTCCTCAGCAGCTCCTCTCTCTGGTGCTCGGGCACATAGCGGGAGAAAAGGAGCTCCCAGAGCGTGACGCTCTGTCCCTGGAAGGGCCCCACGCTGAGCGTGGTGCGGGCAGCCTGCAGGGCTTTCCGAGCATCCTTGCTGAGCTGATGGACCACAGAGCCCTTGTCCATCACGTGGAGCATCGGCAGCCCCGTGTCCGGGTCGGGCACGCAGCGACGCAGGAGCTGTGTATAAGTGAGGTTCTCGTGGGTGTTGGGGTCAAAGCAACTTCTTATTTGGTTCTTGGGGTTAGAAAGGAACTGGCACATCTCCTGGTCAAAGTACCCACGCTTGTGGGCCACTTCCACCGGGATGCGGTGGCTGTGCACTGGGTCAATGATGCCACCGGTGGCGATCTGGGCCTCGAGCAGGCGGACGGCATGCTCCTTCACGATGAACTCTTTCTTCATGGCCTGGAAGAGGGAGATTTGGTGGCCTGTGTACGGCTCCTTGTAGCCTGTGACAGCTCCCTCGGCTGACAGCAGCTTCTCGTAGAAGTCTCTGCCAATGAGCCCCACCTTCAGCGCCTCTTCCACTGACAGCTTCTGGTTACTCACGGGGTTGGTGAGGAGCCCTGAAGCAGCCTGTGCCTCCAGCAGCACCAGGGCTGTGCCAGGAGTCAGCAGCCCCCTTATCATGGCATCATAGATACTCATCTTCTTACTCAGGGCCTGGAGGAAGACTCCAGCTATGAAGTTACTCCCACCACCACCCATCTCTTTGTGTTCATCCTCAACCAGGTTACTTTCCATGTCAGTTGACTTATTGTTCTGAGAGGGTCCGCTCGTCTTCTGCATTGTCTCTGGGGAACAGTCCTGCTACCACGGGCACCGTGTTTATCTGAGGAGAGAGAAAGAAATGTCTTGGTGAGACAGAGGTTCTTGTGACATAGAGGTTCTTGTGCAGTTTTCATGGTGTGTGTAAATCACAGAATCCCAGACTGGTTTGTGTTGGAAGGGACCTTAAAGCTCCTCCAGCCCCAACCCCTGCATGGGCAGGGACCCCTTCCACTGGAGCAGGGTGCTCCAAGCCCCTGTGTCCAACCTGGCCTTGGGCACTGCCAGGGATGGGGCAACCACAGCTTCTCTGGGCACCCTGTGCCAGCGCCTCAGCACCCTCACAGGGAAGAGCTTCTGCCTAAGAGCTCATTGCAGCCTCCCCTCTGGCAGTTAAAGCCATTCCCCTTGGCCTGGCCCTACATCCCCTGTCCCAAGCCCCTCTCCAGGTTTCCTGCAGCCCCTTTAGGCACTGGAGCTGCTCTCAGGTCTCCCCTTCACACAGCAGAGGGTCAGGATCCCCTCCCTGAGCTGCCGCTCACACTCTCGGGGTGCAGTCCAGCACATAGCGGGGTTCTGGGTCATCACGGCCCATGTCTGCTGTGTCTCTGCTTGTTCTAAGGCCATTGGGTTGTCAGAGCCTCCAGCCCCATCCTGTTACACTCCTCTGTCCACCAAAACTGGGGTCTATTGTTGTAGATCTGCTGGCACCAGTCCTGGCCCATGCTGACCTCTGGACCGTGCATGGGCACTGTCCATGAGAGGGCTCATGGTGCCAAACACCACCCCGGGACCATCCTAACCAGCTCCAGCAACTGAGGACGATGCAGAGTCACTGAGGTTTGTCTGACCCAGTGCTCTCTCCAGATACGTAGGGAAACAGGAACAGGGTGTTTGGGATGCTCTGGCTGAGCCCTCTGGCACATGGCGCTCCGTGTCCGGACCGGGCTCACCCTGGGCTGCTGCCTGTGGCCACCACAGGCTGCCCTGCAGGGACCCCGCCTGCGAGCCCAGCCCTCATGGGTTCGGTGGCACCAGGCTTGTGGCTTAACCACACTTTGCAGGTAAAGTGTTTCCTGGGAGCTCCTGTGCCGCGGGATGGGAGAAGCAGTCACTCTTCGCTATGAGCTAATTGCTATGTGGGTAAGTGGTGGGTTAAACGAGATATATTTAAGTGAAGATTAGCGAGCGGGTGCCTCAAGGAGCTTTGGGTGCTCTCTCCCATCCAGGCATGGGCTTTGCAATGAGCGTGACCAGTGATGGTAAATCCTGTGGGCACACTCACCCATGGAAATGCAGAATCCCTCAGCCACTGCCAAGGTTGCCTGTCTGAGCTGTTCCGGGGGAAGCAGCTATGCCCCGGAGCAGCCATTGGAGCAGCCACCCAGAGTCAGGCAAAAGCCTGTGGAGAGAGTCTTCTTTCCACCCTGAGCCATAAGCAGGCAATGGAAGGGTGAAGAGGGAGGGCAACACGTGAAATGTCTCCTGAGTTTCTAAGTCAACCTTTGATTTTCAGCTCAGGGGATTCCATTGAGCTGGACCTGGACATGTTAGTCCTCCTTGATGGATGTCTCACATGCTGTCAGTCTCTTTGGGGCATGTAAACTTTCAGCATTTACAGCATTGCAGGGTGATGAGGCCAGTCCCTTGTGAAAACAGCCAAATCGAAACCCAAACCATTCCCTTGGGAACACCCATCTCCCATAACCTGCAGTGAGTGACACTAATGATACGTTCAGCTCATTATGAGGGTCACAGCTATAGCTCTGCCTCTTCACCTGACTGGTCTGAAAGTCTCTGAGTCAGTGCTTCTGAGCCATTTAAATATTGGATTGATGCTGGTTGATCATGATGGGCAGAGACTCATCCCAGCAGCTACAGACAAGCCCAGCCTCTTTAGAGACCATGTCCATGCCTTCAGGCTCTCTATAGCCAGCGGCTCTGCTCCACCAACCCAGGGGAGCAGCTCCTCTTTCCCCTCGCCTGGCCCCCCAAATGCAGCTGAGCCCTTCAGGAGGTGATGGGCTGGTGGCACTGTGTCACACCCCAGAGCAGGCAACACCTATGTAGGACAAGGATGTCGTGTAAACACCCTATAGAGCAAAGACGTTGCCCAACTGTGAGCTGTCATTAGCTGGTCTCTAATCAGACCTCCTGGTGCTGGGGCTTGGCTGCAGCTCCTGGGGCAGGACCTGGTTGTCCTTTCATGCTGTCGCAGCAGCCCAGCCCAAATGGAGGCATTTTTCCGGGAGGGAGCAGGGCTACTGTCCGAGCCGTACTCCCCAGCCCCGCTGCACGCTGGCGAGTGAACTGGTGCTGCGCCCCCACCTCAGTGCCCAGCTCCAGCCCAGACCCACCGCAAACCAGCATCTTCTGTCTCAGGTGCCTGGAGGCTCGGGCAGGTCCCTCAACTCTGGCTGCTTCCCTCCCGCATCCCAGTGTCCCATCTGCTCAGAAGTGATGAGGACACAGCTCCATCCAGCCTCAGTGCCACTCTGACACTCAGTCCCTTCTTGGAAAGGACCAAGTCCTGCCTGGAGACCTCCTGCTCACCAGACCACTGCTGAGCTGCCCTCTGAACATTGGGTTTTGGGGGGGGTGCAAGGTCCCTGCGTTCCCCACAGGCCCCTGATACCTGCAGGCACGGTGCCATGACAGAAGGGCTCTGTGGTGGCCTCGATGCCCACTCCAGGCTCTATCCTACCTGCTGGAAATGTATCCAGGGCGGCTGAATCCCCAGCAGGCTCTGGTCCTCCTCCTCCTCCTCTTCCTCCTCCTCCTCCTGCTGCCGCTCAGCCAGGATGAGCAGCCCAGGCAAGAGCCTAATTTAAATCCTTCCCTTCCCCGCCCTTGGAGATGACAAGGTGACCCTGCCCTGTGCCCAAGTACAGAAGCACAACTGACAATCAGACATCTGGCAGGACAGTGCCACAGCAGCCCCAGGAGCCTGGCTTGGGTGGCAGTGACCAGCCCTGGAGACACGGGGCATGATCCTTACTGGAGCCTGGAACAGAGGTGGCTGTGGAGAGAGCAGAGGCATGGTGAGGTCCTGGACTCCGCCATCACCTTCCTCTGGCAGCTGCTCAGCACAACTGCTTGCGGAGCACCCTGCCTGTGGTTTGGCTGCCATGGAGCCCTCCATGGACCTGGGCTTCTTCAGTCTGACTTTATAGAACCATGGAACCAACTGGGGTGTAAAAGACCATCAAGATCCTTTGCCCCAGCACTGCCAAGGCCACCACTAACCCATGGCACTGAGCGCCTCGGCTACACTGTGTATGAACACTTGCAGGGATGGTGACTCCAGCACTGCCCTGGGCAGCAGTTCCAATGCCTGAGCACCCTCTGGGGAAGGAATTGTTCCTCATCTCCGTCTAACCCTGCCCTGGTGCAGCTCGAGGCCGTTTCCTCTTGTCCCATCCCTTGTTCCTTGGGAGCAGAGGCCCTCCTGGCTCCATCCTCCTCTCGGGCAGCTGTAGAGAGCGATCAGGTCGCCCTGAGCCTTCTCTTCTCCAGACTAAATAACTGCAGCCAAGTCCCTTCGCTCGGGTGAGGAGCTGCAGCCATGGCCCTGCAGTTGCCCCTGCTCTGCAGCCGGGACAGGCACTGAGCCTGTCCCTCGCTCTGGCTATGCTTGTGACCATGAAGGTACCAGGCCTGCGGTGACTGTGTTAATGGTGTGTGGAGTGGGTGGTCAGTGCCGCTGGATGAAGCAGCCCCAGGATAGAAACCTCTCATGCTCCTGATGAGCCCCGTGCTGCAACCTGCGTCTGCTTGGGAGCTTTGGGCACTTGGTGACCAAATGCCTTCCAAGGACTGGAGAGAAGACCTGGACAGGCTGAAGAGGTGGGACCCTGTGAAGAAGCTCTGCCCTTTGAGGGTGCTGAGGCACAGGGTGCCCAGAGAAGCTGTGGCTGCCCCATCCCTGGCAGTGTTCAAGGCCAGGTTGGACACAGGGACTTGGAGCACCCTGCTCTAGTAGCAGGTGACCCGTGGCAGGGGTTGGGGCTGGAGGAGCTTTAAGGTCCTGTCCAACGCAAACCATTCCATATTTCCATGATTCTATCGCTTGTGCTGCTAGCAGGGGCAGGCTCGGCTCTGGCATCTTTGTGCTGAGTGGGGCTGATCTTCAAATGTCATGTTTATGTCAATGGGATGTGCCACAGCCCATCAGACCACAGCCACAGCTCCAGTGAACAACACCCTTGTTCTGGTGCCTGCTTCCATAACAGGACTGGGCTGGGACGTTCTTGTGTGCCAACACTCATGTAGCTGTGTGTGTGCTTGGCTGTCGACCACGTCTATGGCCACGTGTGTTCATGACCATGTGTGTGTTCCCGTCAAGTGCATGCGTGTCCCTGCCTCTGCCTGTGGGTGACTCTGTGTGTGCACAACTCTGTGCGAGTGTGTACATGCGTGACAGCGTGTGTGCAAGGGACAGGCTGTGCCTATGCTGGGGTGATCATGTGCATGTGCTGTGTTTGTGCTCTGTCCCTGGCCCATGTGGGTGTGTGTGATTGTGTCCCTGTGCACAGGCGGTGCTGCCCCTGCCCGTCCTTGCCCGTGTCCTGCTTTGGGTGCACATTCCTGCCTGCGTAGGTGCTGCCAGACTGGATGATCTGCACACAGACGTTTTCCCTCTGACTCACTGAGGCTGCTTTGAGGAACACACCCAGGCAGGAGGTCCCTGTTCACAGGGGTAGAGGTGGTCACAGGACCCACTTCTGTTGTCCTGAGTCCTCTGTAGCTCTTCCTGGCCTGACACCTCTCTGCAGCCTGCGTTATGTGGCACTTCCTAATTGCAGCATAGTCACAGCTCCACTAATTGCTCTTCCCTGTATGTTCAGCTTTCCCAGCTGGGATCCAGCAGGAGCTTCATTCTGGTTGCACCCATGCAGGGGTGCAGAGGGTGCCTGGGCCAGGCAGGAGGGTCCTGTGCCTCTGAGCACCCAAAGGCAGTTCTGAGCTGCCTAGATGAGCACCCATGAGGTGCTGCTCTGTGTGGGCCCTCCAGCTCCTCACACAGGGACCCCCCAGCTCCTCGCACAGGGATGCTCCTCTCAGCCCTACCACTGACACTGGACCACAACCTGGAGCTGGCCCAGCTCTTTCAGACTCCTCTGAAGTGCTGGTGGTTGGTGGCTGCCCTCAAAGCTGCATTATGGTCCATTTGTCAAACCAAGGCTGTGGTTTATCTCTGACAGTGGACGTCTCATCCTGAGCTGGAGCCCAGGTCCCGTTACAGCCATGGAGAGCACACCAGGATGCTCCCACAGCCCGGAGCAGGACTCCTCTGACCACTTGCACATCTCTTTTGTAGGATGTGTACATAAAGCAAACACCAGTCATAGACTCATAGAATCATAGAATAGTTAGGGTTGAAATGGACCTTAAGATCATCCAGTTCCATCCCCCCTGCCATGGGCAGGGACACCTCCCACTAAACCATGCCACCCAAGGCTCTGTCCAACCTGGCCTTGAACACCGCCAGCCATGGAGCATTCACAACTTCCCTGGGCAACCCATTCCAGTGCCTCATCACCCACACAGTAAAGAATTTCTTCCTTATATCCAGTCTAAACTTCCCCTGTTTTACTTCGAACCCGTTACCCCTTGTCCTGTCACTGCAGTCCCTAATGAAGAGTCTCACCCCAGCATCCTTATACCCTCCCTTCAGATACTGGAAGGCTGCTCTGAGGTCTCCACACAGACTTCTCTTCTCCAGGGTGAACAGCCCCAGTCATTGGGACCTTCTCTGCCTTGGCTGCCTGCTGCAGATGGGGTGACCCAAGCTGCACACAAACCTCACCTCCTCCTTAGCGTGCAGGTCTCTGAGCTGCTGCACCGGCCCCACAGGCATCAGATGGCTTCAACAGAGTAGAACTAAATGGAAATGCTGGTGCCTCACCTTGACCCCACTCCTGATTGTTCCCTCTTTAGAGAACAAGGCTCCATCTTCCCCAGAGAGGACCGAGTAGTTAATCCTGCACCTCCCTCCCTCCCTGCCTGTTTCTGGGATGTGACAGATGGCAGGGGGTGGAACTGGATGAGCTTTAAGGTCTTTTCCAACCCAAACCAGTCCACAAGTCTATGTGGTGCTGCATTTAGGGACCCCTACATGTGGTGCTGTACAGGGGATTGCTACCACCAATAGTAATAATGATAAGGGAAATAACAAGGGAAGAAAATACAACTGCTCACCACCCACCGACTGATACCCAGCCTGATCGAGCAGTGATCTAATCCTTCTGGGTAACTGCCCCCAGTTTATATAGTGGGCATGACGTGCTGTGGTATGGAATACCTCTTTGGTCAGTTTGGGTCAGGTGCCCTGTCTCTGCTTCCTCCTGGCTCATCCTGCTCCCTGGCAGAGCATGAGGCTCAGAAAGTCCTTGGTCAGAGTAAATATTACAGCAACAACTGAAACCATCGGTGTTACCAGCGCCGTTCCCAGGCTGAAAGTCAAAACCACAGCACTGCACCAGCTACTGAGACAGAGAAAAATGACTGCTACTGCTGAACCCAGGACCACCCCCAGGTCCCTCAGCCCTTCCCCATCACTGTGCTCCAGACCCTGCCCCAGCTCCATTGCCCTTCTCTGGCCCCGCTCCAGCACCTCAAGGTCTCTCCTGTAGTGAGGGGCCCAGAGCTGAACACAGGATTCCAGGTGCGGCCTCACCAGTGCCCAGCGCAGGGGCACAGCCACTGCCCTGGCCCTGCTGCCACACTGGTGCTGATACAGGCCAGACTGTGGTTGCCACCTTGGCTGCCTGGGCCAGGAAATCAATAGCCGGTTCCCCCCCGCCTGATGCAACCCACTGTGTGGAGCTGGCACACCGGGACTCTGGTGGCAGCATGTCCCAGGCATGGAGCCACCCGCTCAGCAGCTTGTGGGTGCGGAGCTGAGTCGGGAGCTGGGAGCTCCCCATGGGCACCGCCTGCTCCCAATCAGCTGAGTGACACTGTTGAGGGTAAGAAAAACAAATCCACCCCTTTCCAGAAAGATGCAAGGAGCCAGGCAAGGCCAAGAGCCAGGGACGGGCAGGGGCAGGCAGTGGTGGGCAAACAGAAAAGACAAAAATCCTCTTTATTCTGCTTTGGAGGGACGTGATTGCACAACCAGAATCACTGTGGGAAAGAAGCTCTCAAACATCCTCTACCCTGACACGTGATTCCAGGGAAACAGGGATCGGCAGGACTCGTACCGCTGCTCCAGGTCACTGGCCCGGGGTGGGGAGGAAGGTAAGCCAGAGCGCTGGGAGTCTACCATGGCTCCAACTGTTCTGCCACCCTGGCCATGGAACTGGCTTGTTGTTTGGCTTCCCAGCTTCCTGGAGATTTCCCTCAGCAGTTCCAGGGAACACGAGAAGGATATGTGTTTATGAACGAGGGGAGGGGGGTTCTGCTCTGATGGCACGGGTACGGCTTCCTGCTCTGGCGGGGGCCACGAGAGTCAGGATCACAGGCTGGTTCGGGTGGGAAGGGACCTTCAAGCTCCTCCAGCTCCTCTGAGTACCAGCACAGCCATCTGCCTGCCTGCACCCCTGCCCACATCCTCACCCATGAGTCTCCTACTCAGACCCAGGACTGGGTCACCACCCCACCAGCCACATGGGCTGTGACACACGGTCCCACTCCAGCCCCTGGCGTGGAGCCCCTCACTCGTACCAGACCCCCCAGGAGATGTTTTCTTGGGACATGGACTGTGGACCCTCCTCAAACCCAGAGAGCTGAGCTCCCCCCACCAGACACTGCAGGGACCCTCATGGTTCCATCCATTGCAGCTGGAATGCCTTGGTATACCTGCGGTTTCTTGATAGCCCATCAATTAGTGCCAGGCTTGTTTCTGGCTATCATCTTCATTAACACTAATTGCTTAGGTTTTATCTGTCTGTGTTTGCTTCTTTCATCCGCTTAACAACTTAACAGAAGGAATAAGCATCTCCTCATTCCAACTATCCTGACTGACTGGTGTGACTGGCCAGGTTGGTTCCCATCACTGAGTCATTTGTCAATCAGGCTTACTCCTGTGTTGGTTTTGGTGGCTTTTTGACCAAATACCTCAAAAGAGCAGGTATCCTCCCACTGCCTTGCAACACCAAAGCCCCACTGACCACCAATGCTGGGCCACTGCTGAGACCCACTCACAGCCCCATGAAGGAGCTCGGTCTCAACTCTGGATGTTATGCGGTGCCTTTGGATGGACACAGCTGCTGTGGTTTTTACCCTGATGTGGGCATGCTCCCTCCCTAAGCCTAACCTCTGGTTTATTCTGACCACTGCTGAGCACACACCAGCTAATCTGTGATAATTGAGCCTGGAGAGGAGAAGGCTCCGAGGAGACCTTAGAGCAGCTCCAGTGCCTGAAGGGGCTCCAGGAAAAGGGACTCCAGGAAAACTGGAGAGGCCTTTGGACAGGGGCCTGTAGGGACAGGATAAGTGGAATGGCTTTAACCTGCCAGAGGGGAGATTGAGATAAGATCTCAGGTAGAAGTTCTTCCCTGTGAGGGTGCTGAAGCTCTGTCTTGGGGTGCCCAGAGGAGCTGTGGCTGCCCCATCCCTGGCACTGTTCAAGGCCAGGTTGGACACAGGGGCTTGGGGCACCCTGCTCCAGCGGAAGGTGTCCCTGCCGGTGGCAGGAGCTTGGAACTGGAGGAGCAATAAGGTCCATTCCAACCCAAACCGTTCTGTGATTCTGTGACTTCTCTCCTGTTAATTTCTCCCATCCCTTTGTGAGCCTGTGCAAACCTCCAGGCTATGCAGCCAGTTGTGGCAGGAGTTCCACAGCTACTCCTGTTTCCAGCTATCAGCTGTACAAGCTGTGGTAGAAAAGCCCATTTTCCAGGACATTACTTGGTTAATTGAGGCAAATGACCCAGGGTCATGCATTTAAGGGGAGTAAGCTTCCTTCTAATAACAGTAGTAGAATTACTCAGCCCTGACCTCCATAGCAGAGTAGTTCTGGGGCTGCCTCTGCTCCAGGAGTGCAGCACATGGACCAGGTCAGGTCAGAACAAGTAACACAGCACAGCAACATGAAGCCCAGAGCAGAGCCTCTAGAGAAGCTCCATGGAGAAGTGGAGGAGAGAAAGCACAGCCTGTGAGTGAACTGAGGGTACATACCCCTGAGAGACCAAACTGTTCTGAGGTGAGGGTGTTTATAGACCAGACACCACCGGAAAACTACACAGGCTGAGAGATTAAGTGTGAGCAAAGGTAATATATCCCACCCCAGCAACACCTAACCCCAGCCTGGAAAGTGCCTGCATGTAAACCTGGTTTCCGGGCAACATCCAAGCTTGAAAACCTCCAACACCAATAGTGCCATGCAAATCTGCTAGGAAGAACGTTCTTCATGGAAAAAAAAAGAGAATAAAGGAGAATATAACCCCCATTCACACTACAGCTCACACAGCAAAGAAAACACAATGGATGAGGGAAATGAGGACACCATATGTCATCAAGGTGACCTGAGATAACCCAAGCTGATCCCTGTGTTCCTCAAAGACTGGAGAAGGCAAAGGCTTAACACAAAAGGAAGAAATTTTTTACTGTTGAGGTGATGAGGCACTGGAATGGGTTGTGCAGGGAAGCTGCAAATGCTCCATCGCTGGCAGTGTTCCAGGCCAGACTGGACAGAGCCTTGGGTAGCATTGTTTAGTGGGAGGTGTCCCTACCCATGACAGGGGGGATGGAACTGGATGATCTTAAGGTCCTTTCCAACCCTAACTACTCTGACTCTATGGCACTGTACCACAGGGCTTAACGGAGACATATAACTCCTTTGCCTGATGACAGTAGGTAATTAGGTAATTGAAAAAAACAAAACGATAATGAAGGTCTTTAAATGGAAGTAGAAGTTAATAAAATAGGACATAAAAAAGAAAGCAAACTATATAAACCAGAACATAAACATGAAACCAAGGATCAGCACTGAAAAAAAGCAAAACCAGAATAAGGTTCACATTTATGTTCAAGAAATACTGAGAAAATAAAAACCCGTGTCCGGGTCGGGCACGCAGCGGCGCAGGAGCTGCATGTAGGTGAGGTTCTCGTGGGTGTTGGGGTCGAAGAAGCCCTTGGTGTCGTCGCTGGGGTCCGAGAGGATGCGGTTCATCTCCTGGTCGAAGTAGCCGCGCTGGTAGGCCACCTCCACGGGCAGGCGGTGGCTGTGCACGGGGTCGACGATGCCGCCCGTGGCGATCTGGGCCTCCAGCAGGCGGATGCCGTGCTCCTTGACGATGAGCTCCTTCTGCATGGCCTGGAAGAGGGAGATCTGCTCCCCGCTGTAGGGGTCGGTGTAGCCCGTCACGGCGCGCTCGGCCGACAGCAGCTTCTCGTGCAGCTCGCTGCCCACCAGCCCCGAGGAGACAGCCTCGTCCACCGAGAGCTTCCTGTTGGCCAGCGGGTCCACCAGGAAGCCGGTGGCAGCCTGCGCCTCCAGCAGCACCAGGGCCGTGCCCTGCCTCAGGATGCCCTTCCACATGGCCTGGTAGATGCTCATCTTCTCCAGCTTGCCGGGCTCGGCCTTGCAGGGCACCAGCACGCCGGCGATGCAGCCCGTGCCCGCCAGGTACCGCTTGACGGAGGCCATTTCCGTCACCTCCGCCACCGTCTTGGCGCCCTGTACCAGGTCGGCCAGCGTCTCCTTGTCGATGATGCCCGAGTCCGCCAGGTCCGAGGCGGTCACCTGCCTCCTGAGGCCCGTGAACTTCACCGCGCTGCTGCGCTCCACCGCCTCCTGCACCAGGGCCCTCAGGAGCGCTGCCAGCTCCTCCAGCGCCAGGCTCCCGGCCCTCAGCTGCCCCAGCAGCTCCTGCCTCTTGGCCTCGCACACGTACCTGGAGAAGAGGAGCTCCCACAGGGAGACCTTCCTGCCGCGGAAGCTGCTGGCCGGGACCTCGATGCTGCACGACTGCAGGGACCGCTCCAGCTCACGCTCACGCTCACGCTCACGCTCACGCTCCTGCTCCTGCTCCCGCTCCCGCTCCCGCTCCCGCTCCCACTCGTGCCGGGAGCTCACGGGCTCGCCGTTCTGGGCGGGAACCGGCGCCGGGGCCTCCCGCTGCTCAGCCTCAGTGACCATGGTGGTGAGGAGGGTGCTCATCTCCGAGATGCTGACTGTCCCCGCCTTGTAGCGGCGCAGCAGGTCCTGGCGCCGGTGCTCGGGCACGTAGCGCGAGAAGAGGAGCTCCCAGAGGGTGACGCTCTGTCCCTGGAAGAGCCCCACGCTGAGCTTGGTGCGGGCGGCCTGCAGGGCTTGGCGGGCCTCCTCGCTCAGCTGGTGGAGCACGGAGCCCTTGTCCGTCAGCTGCAGCATCAGCAGCCCCGTGTCCGGGTCGGGCACGCAGCGGCGCAGGAGCTGCATGTAGGTGAGGTTCTCGTGGGTGTTGGGGTCGAAGAAGCCCTTGGTGTCGTCGCTGGGGTCCGAGAGGATGCGGTTCATCTCCTGGTCGAAGTAGCCGCGCTGGTAGGCCACCTCCACGGGCAGGCGGTGGCTGTGCACGGGGTCGACGATGCCGCCCGTGGCGATCTGGGCCTCCAGCAGGCGGATGCCGTGCTCCTTGACGATGAGCTCCTTCTGCATGGCCTGGAAGAGGGAGATCTGCTCCCCGCTGTAGGGGTCGGTGTAGCCCGTCACGGCGCGCTCGGCCGACAGCAGCTTCTCGTGCAGCTCGCTGCCCACCAGCCCCGAGGAGACAGCCTCGTCCACCGAGAGCTTCCTGTTGGCCAGCGGGTCCACCAGGAAGCCGGTGGCAGCCTGCGCCTCCAGCAGCACCAGGGCCGTGCCCTGCCTCAGGATGCCCTTCCACATGGCCTGGTAGATGCTCATCTTCTCCAGCTTGCCGGGCTCGGCCTTGCAGGGCACCAGCACGCCGGCGATGCAGCCCGTGCCCGCCAGGTACCGCTTGACGGAGGCCATTTCCGTCACCTCCGCCACCGTCTTGGCGCCCTGTACCAGGTCGGCCAGCGTCTCCTTGTCGATGATGCCCGAGTCCGCCAGGTCCGAGGCGGTCACCTGCCTCCTGAGGCCCGTGAACTTCACCGCGCTGCTGCGCTCCACCGCCTCCTGCACCAGGGCCCTCAGGAGCGCTGCCAGCTCCTCCAGCGCCAGGCTCCCGGCCCTCAGCTGCCCCAGCAGCTCCTGCCTCTTGGCCTCGCACACGTACCTGGAGAAGAGGAGCTCCCACAGGGAGACCTTCCTGCCGCGGAAGCTGCTGGCCGGGACCTCGATGCTGCGCGACTGCAGGGACCGCTCCAGCTCACGCTCACGCTCACGCTCACGCTCACGCTCCTGCTCCCGCTCCCGCTCCCGCTCCCGCTCCCGCTCCCACTCGTGCCGGGAGCTCACGGGCTCGCCGTTCTGGGCGGGAACCGGCGCCGGGGCCTCCCGCTGCTCAGCCTCAGTGACCATGGTGGTGAGGAGGGTGCTCATCTCCGAGATGCTGACTGTCCCCGCCTTGTAGCGGCGCAGCAGGTCCTGGCGCCGGTGCTCGGGCACGTAGCGCGAGAAGAGGAGCTCCCAGAGGGTGACGCTCTGTCCCTGGAAGAGCCCCACGCTGAGCTTGGTGCGGGCGGCCTGCAGGGCTTGGCGGGCCTCCTCGCTCAGCTGGTGGAGCACGGAGCCCTTGTCCGTCAGCTGCAGCATCAGCAGCCCCGTGTCCGGGTCGGGCACGCAGCGGCGCAGGAGCTGCATGTAGGTGAGGTTCTCGTGGGTGTTGGGGTCGAAGAAGCCCTTGGTGTCGTCGCTGGGGTCCGAGAGGATGCGGTTCATCTCCTGGTCGAAGTAGCCGCGCTGGTAGGCCACCTCCACGGGCAGGCGGTGGCTGTGCACGGGGTCGACGATGCCGCCCGTGGCGATCTGGGCCTCCAGCAGGCGGATGCCGTGCTCCTTGACGATGAGCTCCTTCTGCATGGCCTGGAAGAGGGAGATCTGCTCCCCGCTGTAGGGGTCGGTGTAGCCCGTCACGGCGCGCTCGGCCGACAGCAGCTTCTCGTGCAGCTCGCTGCCCACCAGCCCCGAGGAGACAGCCTCGTCCACCGAGAGCTTCCTGTTGGCCAGCGGGTCCACCAGGAAGCCGGTGGCAGCCTGCGCCTCCAGCAGCACCAGGGCCGTGCCCTGCCTCAGGATGCCCTTCCACATGGCCTGGTAGATGCTCATCTTCTCCAGCTTGCCGGGCTCGGCCTTGCAGGGCACCAGCACGCCGGCGATGCAGCCCGTGCCCGCCAGGTACCGCTTGACGGAGGCCATTTCCGTCACCTCCGCCACCGTCTTGGCGCCCTGTACCAGGTCGGCCAGCGTCTCCTTGTCGATGATGCCCGAGTCCGCCAGGTCCGAGGCGGTCACCTGCCTCCTGAGGCCCGTGAACTTCACCGCGCTGCTGCGCTCCACCGCCTCCTGCACCAGGGCCCTCAGGAGCGCTGCCAGCTCCTCCAGCGCCAGGCTCCCGGCCCTCAGCTGCCCCAGCAGCTCCTGCCTCTTGGCCTCGCACACGTACCTGGAGAAGAGGAGCTCCCACAGGGAGACCTTCCTGCCGCGGAAGCTGCTGGCCGGGACCTCGATGCTGCACGACTGCAGGGACCGCTCCAGCTCACGCTCACGCTCACGCTCACGCTCACGCTCCTGCTCCTGCTCCCGCTCCCGCTCCCGCTCCCGCTCCCACTCGTGCCGGGAGCTCACGGGCTCGCCGTTCTGGGCGGGAACCGGCGCCGGGGCCTCCCGCTGCTCAGCCTCAGTGACCATGGTGGTGAGGAGGGTGCTCATCTCCGAGATGCTGACTGTCCCCGCCTTGTAGCGGCGCAGCAGGTCCTGGCGCCGGTGCTCGGGCACGTAGCGCGAGAAGAGGAGCTCCCAGAGGGTGACGCTCTGTCCCTGGAAGAGCCCCACGCTGAGCTTGGTGCGGGCGGCCTGCAGGGCTTGGCGGGCCTCCTCGCTCAGCTGGTGGAGCACGGAGCCCTTGTCCGTCAGCTGCAGCATCAGCAGCCCCGTGTCCGGGTCGGGCACGCAGCGGCGCAGGAGCTGCATGTAGGTGAGGTTCTCGTGGGTGTTGGGGTCGAAGAAGCCCTTGGTGTCGTCGCTGGGGTCCGAGAGGATGCGGTTCATCTCCTGGTCGAAGTAGCCGCGCTGGTAGGCCACCTCCACGGGCAGGCGGTGGCTGTGCACGGGGTCGACGATGCCGCCCGTGGCGATCTGGGCCTCCAGCAGGCGGATGCCGTGCTCCTTGACGATGAGCTCCTTCTGCATGGCCTGGAAGAGGGAGATCTGCTCCCCGCTGTAGGGGTCGGTGTAGCCCGTCACGGCGCGCTCGGCCGACAGCAGCTTCTCGTGCAGCTCGCTGCCCACCAGCCCCGAGGAGACAGCCTCGTCCACCGAGAGCTTCCTGTTGGCCAGCGGGTCCACCAGGAAGCCGGTGGCAGCCTGCGCCTCCAGCAGCACCAGGGCCGTGCCCTGCCTCAGGATGCCCTTCCACATGGCCTGGTAGATGCTCATCTTCTCCAGCTTGCCGGGCTCGGCCTTGCAGGGCACCAGCACGCCGGCGATGCAGCCCGTGCCCGCCAGGTACCGCTTGACGGAGGCCATTTCCGTCACCTCCGCCACCGTCTTGGCGCCCTGTACCAGGTCGGCCAGCGTCTCCTTGTCGATGATGCCCGAGTCCGCCAGGTCCGAGGCGGTCACCTGCCTCCTGAGGCCCGTGAACTTCACCGCGCTGCTGCGCTCCACCGCCTCCTGCACCAGGGCCCTCAGGAGCGCTGCCAGCTCCTCCAGCGCCAGGCTCCCGGCCCTCAGCTGCCCCAGCAGCTCCTGCCTCTTGGCCTCGCACACGTACCTGGAGAAGAGGAGCTCCCACAGGGAGACCTTCCTGCCGCGGAAGCTGCTGGCCGGGACCTCGATGCTGCACGACTGCAGGGACCGCTCCAGCTCACGCTCACGCTCACGCTCACGCTCACGCTCCTGCTCCCGCTCCCGCTCCCGCTCCCGCTCCCGCTCCCACTCGTGCCGGGAGCTCACGGGCTCGCCGTTCTGGGCGGGAACCGGCGCCGGGGCCTCCCGCTGCTCAGCCTCAGTGACCATGGTGGTGAGGAGGGTGCTCATCTCCGAGATGCTGACTGTCCCCGCCTTGTAGCGGCGCAGCAGGTCCTGGCGCCGGTGCTCGGGCACGTAGCGCGAGAAGAGGAGCTCCCAGAGGGTGACGCTCTGTCCCTGGAAGAGCCCCACGCTGAGCTTGGTGCGGGCGGCCTGCAGGGCTTGGCGGGCCTCCTCGCTCAGCTGGTGGAGCACGGAGCCCTTGTCCGTCAGCTGCAGCATCAGCAGCCCCGTGTCCGGGTCGGGCACGCAGCGGCGCAGGAGCTGCATGTAGGTGAGGTTCTCGTGGGTGTTGGGGTCGAAGAAGCCCTTGGTGTCGTCGCTGGGGTCCGAGAGGATGCGGTTCATCTCCTGGTCGAAGTAGCCGCGCTGGTAGGCCACCTCCACGGGCAGGCGGTGGCTGTGCACGGGGTCGACGATGCCGCCCGTGGCGATCTGGGCCTCCAGCAGGCGGATGCCGTGCTCCTTGACGATGAGCTCCTTCTGCATGGCCTGGAAGAGGGAGATCTGCTCCCCGCTGTAGGGGTCGGTGTAGCCCGTCACGGCGCGCTCGGCCGACAGCAGCTTCTCGTGCAGCTCGCTGCCCACCAGCCCCGAGGAGACAGCCTCGTCCACCGAGAGCTTCCTGTTGGCCAGCGGGTCCACCAGGAAGCCGGTGGCAGCCTGCGCCTCCAGCAGCACCAGGGCCGTGCCCTGCCTCAGGATGCCCTTCCACATGGCCTGGTAGATGCTCATCTTCTCCAGCTTGCCGGGCTCGGCCTTGCAGGGCACCAGCACGCCGGCGATGCAGCCCGTGCCCGCCAGGTACCGCTTGACGGAGGCCATTTCCGTCACCTCCGCCACCGTCTTGGCGCCCTGTACCAGGTCGGCCAGCGTCTCCTTGTCGATGATGCCCGAGTCCGCCAGGTCCGAGGCGGTCACCTGCCTCCTGAGGCCCGTGAACTTCACCGCGCTGCTGCGCTCCACCGCCTCCTGCACCAGGGCCCTCAGGAGCGCTGCCAGCTCCTCCAGCGCCAGGCTCCCGGCCCTCAGCTGCCCCAGCAGCTCCTGCCTCTTGGCCTCGCACACGTACCTGGAGAAGAGGAGCTCCCACAGGGAGACCTTCCTGCCGCGGAAGCTGCTGGCCGGGACCTCGATGCTGCGCGACTGCAGGGACCGCTCCAGCTCACGCTCACGCTCACGCTCACGCTCCTGCTCCTGCTCCTGCTCCCGCTCCCGCTCCCGCTCCCGCTCCCACTCGTGCCGGGAGCTCACGGGCTCGCCGTTCTGGGCGGGAACCGGCGCCGGGGCCTCCCGCTGCTCAGCCTCAGTGACCATGGTGGTGAGGAGGGTGCTCATCTCCGAGATGCTGACTGTCCCCGCCTTGTAGCGGCGCAGCAGGTCCTGGCGCCGGTGCTCGGGCACGTAGCGCGAGAAGAGGAGCTCCCAGAGGGTGACGCTCTGTCCCTGGAAGAGCCCCACGCTGAGCTTGGTGCGGGCGGCCTGCAGGGCTTGGCGGGCCTCCTCGCTCAGCTGGTGGAGCACGGAGCCCTTGTCCGTCAGCTGCAGCATCAGCAGCCCCGTGTCCGGGTCGGGCACGCAGCGGCGCAGGAGCTGCATGTAGGTGAGGTTCTCGTGGGTGTTGGGGTCGAAGAAGCCCTTGGTGTCGTCGCTGGGGTCCGAGAGGATGCGGTTCATCTCCTGGTCGAAGTAGCCGCGCTGGTAGGCCACCTCCACGGGCAGGCGGTGGCTGTGCACGGGGTCGACGATGCCGCCCGTGGCGATCTGGGCCTCCAGCAGGCGGATGCCGTGCTCCTTGACGATGAGCTCCTTCTGCATGGCCTGGAAGAGGGAGATCTGCTCCCCGCTGTAGGGGTCGGTGTAGCCCGTCACGGCGCGCTCGGCCGACAGCAGCTTCTCGTGCAGCTCGCTGCCCACCAGCCCCGAGGAGACAGCCTCGTCCACCGAGAGCTTCCTGTTGGCCAGCGGGTCCACCAGGAAGCCGGTGGCAGCCTGCGCCTCCAGCAGCACCAGGGCCGTGCCCTGCCTCAGGATGCCCTTCCACATGGCCTGGTAGATGCTCATCTTCTCCAGCTTGCCGGGCTCGGCCTTGCAGGGCACCAGCACGCCGGCGATGCAGCCCGTGCCCGCCAGGTACCGCTTGACGGAGGCCATTTCCGTCACCTCCGCCACCGTCTTGGCGCCCTGTACCAGGTCGGCCAGCGTCTCCTTGTCGATGATGCCCGAGTCCGCCAGGTCCGAGGCGGTCACCTGCCTCCTGAGGCCCGTGAACTTCACCGCGCTGCTGCGCTCCACCGCCTCCTGCACCAGGGCCCTCAGGAGCGCTGCCAGCTCCTCCAGCGCCAGGCTCCCGGCCCTCAGCTGCCCCAGCAGCTCCTGCCTCTTGGCCTCGCACACGTACCTGGAGAAGAGGAGCTCCCACAGGGAGACCTTCCTGCCGCGGAAGCTGCTGGCCGGGACCTCGATGCTGCACGACTGCAGGGACCGCTCCAGCTCACGCTCACGCTCACGCTCACGCTCACGCTCCTGCTCCTGCTCCCGCTCCCGCTCCCGCTCCCGCTCCCGCTCCCGCTCCCACTCGTGCCAGGAGCTCACGGGCTCGCCGTTCTGGGCGGGAACCGGCGCCGGGGCCTCCCGCTGCTCAGCCTCAGTGACCATGGTGGTGAGGAGGGTGCTCATCTCCGAGATGCTGACTGTCCCCGCCTTGTAGCGGCGCAGCAGGTCCTGGCGCCGGTGCTCGGGCACGTAGCGCGAGAAGAGGAGCTCCCAGAGGGTGACGCTCTGTCCCTGGAAGAGCCCCACGCTGAGCTTGGTGCGGGCGGCCTGCAGGGCTTGGCGGGCCTCCTCGCTCAGCTGGTGGAGCACGGAGCCCTTGTCCGTCAGCTGCAGCATCAGCAGCCCCGTGTCCGGGTCGGGCACGCAGCGGCGCAGGAGCTGCATGTAGGTGAGGTTCTCGTGGGTGTTGGGGTCGAAGAAGCCCTTGGTGTCGTCGCTGGGGTCCGAGAGGATGCGGTTCATCTCCTGGTCGAAGTAGCCGCGCTGGTAGGCCACCTCCACGGGCAGGCGGTGGCTGTGCACGGGGTCGACGATGCCGCCCGTGGCGATCTGGGCCTCCAGCAGGCGGATGCCGTGCTCCTTGACGATGAGCTCCTTCTGCATGGCCTGGAAGAGGGAGATCTGCTCCCCGCTGTAGGGGTCGGTGTAGCCCGTCACGGCGCGCTCGGCCGACAGCAGCTTCTCGTGCAGCTCGCTGCCCACCAGCCCCGAGGAGACAGCCTCGTCCACCGAGAGCTTCCTGTTGGCCAGCGGGTCCACCAGGAAGCCGGTGGCAGCCTGCGCCTCCAGCAGCACCAGGGCCGTGCCCTGCCTCAGGATGCCCTTCCACATGGCCTGGTAGATGCTCATCTTCTCCAGCTTGCCGGGCTCGGCCTTGCAGGGCACCAGCACGCCGGCGATGCAGCCCGTGCCCGCCAGGTACCGCTTGACGGAGGCCATTTCCGTCACCTCCGCCACCGTCTTGGCGCCCTGTACCAGGTCGGCCAGCGTCTCCTTGTCGATGATGCCCGAGTCCGCCAGGTCCGAGGCGGTCACCTGCCTCCTGAGGCCCGTGAACTTCACCGCGCTGCTGCGCTCCACCGCCTCCTGCACCAGGGCCCTCAGGAGCGCTGCCAGCTCCTCCAGCGCCAGGCTCCCGGCCCTCAGCTGCCCCAGCAGCTCCTGCCTCTTGGCCTCGCACACGTACCTGGAGAAGAGGAGCTCCCACAGGGAGACCTTCCTGCCGCGGAAGCTGCTGGCCGGGACCTCGATGCTGCACGACTGCAGGGACCGCTCCAGCTCACGCTCACGCTCACGCTCACGCTCACGCTCCTGCTCCTGCTCCCGCTCCCGCTCCCGCTCCCGCTCCCGCTCCCGCTCCCACTCGTGCCGGGAGCTCACGGGCTCGCCGTTCTGGGCGGGAACCGGCGCCGGGGCCTCCCGCTGCTCAGCCTCAGTGACCATGGTGGTGAGGAGGGTGCTCATCTCCGAGATGCTGACTGTCCCCGCCTTGTAGCGGCGCAGCAGGTCCTGGCGCCGGTGCTCGGGCACGTAGCGCGAGAAGAGGAGCTCCCAGAGGGTGACGCTCTGTCCCTGGAAGAGCCCCACGCTGAGCTTGGTGCGGGCGGCCTGCAGGGCTTGGCGGGCCTCCTCGCTCAGCTGGTGGAGCACGGAGCCCTTGTCCGTCAGCTGCAGCATCAGCAGCCCCGTGTCCGGGTCGGGCACGCAGCGGCGCAGGAGCTGCATGTAGGTGAGGTTCTCGTGGGTGTTGGGGTCGAAGAAGCCCTTGGTGTCGTCGCTGGGGTCCGAGAGGATGCGGTTCATCTCCTGGTCGAAGTAGCCGCGCTGGTAGGCCACCTCCACGGGCAGGCGGTGGCTGTGCACGGGGTCGACGATGCCGCCCGTGGCGATCTGGGCCTCCAGCAGGCGGATGCCGTGCTCCTTGACAATGAGCTCCTTCTGCATGGCCTGGAAGAGGGAGATCTTTTGTCCTGTGCAGGGATCAGTGTAACCCATCACTGCTTTCTCCGCAGTGAGAAGTTTCTTCTGGAGCTCACTTCCTACGAGCCCCGAGGAGACAGCTTCATCCACAGAGAGCTTCTTCTTGTTGACTGGGTCAATGATGAATCCGGTGGCAGCCTGCGCCTCCAGCAGCACCAGGGCCGTGCCCTGCCTCAGGATGCCCTTCCACATGGCCTGGTAGATGCTCATCTTCTCCAGCTTGCCGGGCTCAGCTTTGGAGGGCACCAGGATGCCCGCAATGCTTCCAGTTCCTTGAAGGTATTTTCTCACGCTGTCCATCTGAGATACTTCTTCTGCTGTCTCTCTTCCTTTGTGGAGTTTTTCCATCGTTTCTTCTGTAATTATCTTTGCACTTAGAAGTTCTGATGCTGTGATTTGTTGTCTAATTCCTTGGAACCAGACATCACTTCTACTTTCTTCTTTTTCTTTAATGATGTTTAGTATTGTTTCAATGATTCCTTGGATAATGTGATGGGATTCCTCTTTGTATTTTTTCACCAGCTCTTTTCTCTTCTCCTCTGTGATGTACTCAGAGCAGAGAAGTTCCCACAGTGATAGTACCTGCCCTCTGTATTTTCCAACAGGCACTTGTACCTTTGTAGACAACAGGGCTGTTTTTGTTTGCTCATCAATGTAGAAATAGTCATCATCCTTCTCCATGACCTGCAGCAGGTACAAGCCAGTTTCTCTGTCTTTGGAACATCTCTGCAGGAGCTGACTGTAACTGATCTTCTCATGAGTGTTTGGATCTATAAAACCTTTGCTGCCATGGTCTGGATCAGACAGCATGAGGAACATGTCATCGTCCAAGTGTCCACGCTGGTAGGCCACCTCCACGGGTAGGTGGTGGCTATGCATGGGGTCGATGATGCCGCCCGTGGCAATCTGGGCCTCAAGCAGGTGGGTGCTGTGTTCCTTGACTGTCATCTTGTGCTTTATGGCCTGGAAGAGGGACCTTTTCTTTCCTGTTTGCGGATCTGTGTATCCCGTCACGGCTTTCTCTGCTGAAAGGAGCTGCTTGTGGAAGTTGCTCCCCACCAGTCCGGACAAGATGGCCTCATCCACGGAGAGCTTCTTATTTTTCAGTGGGTCAATGAGGAAACCAGTGGCAGCCTGTGCCTCCAGCAGCCCCAGAGCACACTGCTCTGTGAGAAGGCCCTTCTTCAGGGCCTGGTAGATGCTCATCTTCTCTTTCCTTGATGGGAGTAGAATCCCGGCAATGCATCCAGTGCCCTCTAAGTACCTCTTGATGGTGTCCCTCTTGGTGAGGCTGGCAAGCGTAAGACTTCCATCCTGGAGCTGCTCTAGAGTTTTCTTGTCAATGATCTCAGAGTTAAACAATTCTGATATCGACACATCCCCCCGGAGTCCTTTCACCTTCAGGGCTTCTCCTCTTTGCTCTGTGTCTTCAATGATTCTGAAGAGGAGGGCTGTAAGGTCTTCCAGTGTTAGGGTTTTGCACTTGTACTGCATCACCAGTTCTTTCCTTTTCTGCTCAGAGATGTAATGAGAGCAGAGAATTTCCCAGATGGAAACTGTCTGGTCTTTAAACTTTCCAACTTTGATGTTAAGGGGCTTTGAGCGCAAATCCTGCTTTGTAAACTCATCAATGTAGAAGTACCTTCCTCCCTCCTGTACAACCTGCAGCATGTACAGCCCAGACTCTGAATCTTGGACACATCTCTCCAGGAGCTGCATGTAGGTGAGGTTCTCATGGGTGTTAGGGTCGAAGAAGCCCTTGGTGTCATCACTGGGGTCCAAGAGGATCTGGTTCATCTCCTGGTTGAAGTAGCCGCGCTGGTAGGCCACCTCGACTGGGATGCGGTGGCTGTTGACAGGGTCAATGATGCCGCCAGTGGCAATCTGGGCCTCGAGCAGGCGGATGCCATGGCTCTTCACAATCAGTCCCTGGTTCATGGCTTCAAACAGGGACATTGGGGCTTTTGTGTAGGGATCAGTGTAGCCTGTCACGGCCCGCTCTGCACAGAGCAGCTTTTCAAAAACCTCCCCTCCAATCAGACCTGCAGCTAATGCTTCCTCCACTGAGAACTTCTGGTTCTTCTCTGGGTCAATGATGTAGCCAGTGGCAGCCTGTGCCTCCAGCAGCACCAGTGCTGTCCCTGGCCTCAGGATGCCCTTCCTCATGGCCTGGTAGATGCTCATCTTCACATTGCTTGGCTGTATGAGGACCCCTGCTATGAAATTGCTGCCCTCCAGGTACCTGCGCACAGAGTCCATTTCAGTGACTTCTTTGACTGTTTTCTTCCCCTGGTTGAGCTCATCGAGGGTTTTCTTGTCTATCAGTTGGGATTGGAAGAGGTCACTGGCAGAAACTCTTTTCCGCAGGCCCCGGAACGCAAACTTCCGTCCCTGTGCCTCTGTCTCTTTGATGATTGTGGTGACAATTGCTATGATTTCATGCAGCACTTCAATGTTCTCGTCTTTGTACCTTTGCACCAGCTCTCTTCTCTTGCTGTCTGAGAGGTATTCAGAGTTGAGAAGGTCCCAGACTGACACTGTCTGTCCTTTGAAGCGCCCTATGTTGACACAGACAGTCACAGATTTCAGCACCTCCATGGTCTGTTCATCCACACAGAACATCGCGTTTTCGGACAGGGAAAGGAGCCAGAGACCTGACTCAGGCTCCTGAAAGCATCTGTCCTTCAGCTGCTGGTAGGTCACGTTCTCCTTTGTGTTTGGATCAAAAAAGATTTTAGTGCTGTCATCCAGCTGGGACAGGGTTTGGTTGAGGTCCTCGTCGTAGAAGCCATACCTGTACGCAGCCTGGAGTGGAAGGTGGAGATGGTGAATAGGATCAATGACCCCTCCGGTGGCCAGCTGGGCCTCTACCAAGGGAAGAGCCTCTCCCAGAGGAATCAGCTCCTTCCTGAGCGCTTGGCACAGGGAGATGGAGTTTCTGGTGTAGGGGTCTGTGTAGCCAGTCACTGCGCGCTCAGCCAGGAGGAGCTTCTCAGTGAGCTCTTCACCCACTACAGCAGCTCTCACTGCATCCCTCACGCTGAGTCTCTGGTTTGTTGCTGGGTCACTCAGGTACCCTGTGGCTGCCTGAGCTTCCAGCAGCCTCAGAGCAACCCCCGGGAGAAGGAGATGGTTCTTCATGGCATCGTAAAAGCTCATCTTCTTTTTGGACGCCTCTATGAATACCCCAGCAATGCTGCCTGTGCCCTGCAAGTACCTTTTCACACTCTCCATCGCAGCCACCTCCTCAGGAGTTCGTATGCCCTGGGCCAGTTCTTCAAATGTCTTCTTTGTAATGATGCCAGCATCCAGCAGCCACACTGCAGGGACGCTGCCCCGCAGGCCCTCCAAGGTGATCTGGGTGTGGGCTTTCATCTCCATCTCCTCAACCAACCTGAGCACAAGAGCAACCAGCTCCTGCAGAGACATTTCCTCAGACCGGAACCTCTCCACAAAGTCCTTCCTCCTCTGCTCCTCAGTGAAATACCCAGAATGGATTAGTTCCCACAGGGAGACCCCTCTCTCCTTGACCATGGTTTCCTCAAAGATCCGCTGGATTTCTTCGTCACTGTGGGCAGGAGCAGCCGCCTGTGGCAGAGGCAGCAAGTGGAAGCCGGAGACCTCATCCTTCTGGCAGCGCTTGATCAGCTCTGCATAGCTCATGGTCTCTTTGCTGTCTGGGACGGAGAAGGCTCTGTTGTCATCACTGGGCTTAGAAAGGGCCTTGCTCATGTCCTCATCCAGGCACCCTCGCTTCTTTGCAGATTCTATGGGGATATAGTGGCGACAAGTTGGGTCAATGATGCCTCCTGTAGCCATCTGCACCTCCATTAACTGTCTGGCCTGTTTTTCTGCAATCAGGCCCTTCTTCATCGCCTGGAAGAGGGGTATCTTCTTGCCTGTGAAAGGATCGTTATAGCCTGTGACAGCCCCTTCTGCATGCTGCAGCTTCTCATGGACTTCTGGTCCAATGACTCCCTCCTTGATGGCATCATCCACACAGAGCTTCTGGTTGTTGATTGGGTCGATGATGAAGCCTGTGGCAGCCTGGGCCTCCAGCAGTGGGAGGGCCACTCCCGGTAGCATGATGTTTTGCTTCATGGCTTCATAAATGCTTATCCTCTGATTTGATGGCTGGAGAACGATCCCCCCAATGCTGCCAGAGCCATAGAGGTACTTTCTGACAGAGTCCATGCGCAGGACCTCTGCTGGTGTGACGGCTCCCTCCAGCACCCTCTCAAACAGGGCCCTGTCAATGACACCGGTCTCCATCAGGTGGTAGGCGCTGACACTGCCCCTCATGGCTGGGAACTTGATGGGTGCCCATCTTTTCATTTCCTCCTCCAGCATGGCTCGGATTTGCTCCAGGGTGAGTTTCCGCAGCTGGTAGTGGTTGAATATCTCCCAGCGCTTCCCCTCGCTGAAGTACTCGGAGTTCAGCAGGTCCCACACGGAGACCTTCTCTCCCCGCAACCGCCCGAACCTGACTGGCAGCCAGGAGCCCTTGAACACCTGTCTGGTGGCTTCGTCTATGAACTGGCGCTTTCTGCTCTTCAGGGGCAGGAGGCAGAGCCCGGTGGACGGCTCTGTGATGCACTTTTCCTTCAGCTGCAGGTAGGTGAGGTTCTCGTGGGTGTTGGGGTCAAAGAAGCCCTTGGTGTCATCACTGGGGTCCGAAAGGATCAAGTTCATCTTCTTGTCAAAGTACCCACGCTTGTAGGCCACCTCGACTGGGATGCGGTGGCTGTTGACAGGGTCAATGATGCCACCAGTGGCTATCTGGGCCTCCAGCAGGCGGATGCCATGCTCCTTAACGATGAGCTCCTTCTGCATGGCCTGGAAGAGGGAGATGGTGTTCCCTGAGTAAGGATCTCTGTAGCCAGTGACCGATTTCTCTGCGGCCAGAAGCTTGTCGTAGACATCAGGGCCAATGACACTTGCTCGCAAGGCCTCATCCACAGAATACCTTCTGTTGGCAGCTGGGTCAATGATAAACCCAGTGGCAGCCTGGGCCTCCAGGAGGATCAAGGATGTTCCTGGCCTCAGAAGTCCCTTTCGCTTTGCCTGGTAGATGCTGATCTTCTCCTGGGAGTCAGGAAGCAGCAGTCCACCGATGCTACCTGTCCCTTGCAGGTACTTCTTGACCGTGTCCATGCTGACGACTTCTTTGGCCGATGTTTCTCCCTCCTTCAGTTTCTTAAACAAATCTTTGTTGATGATTTCAGAGCTCAGGAGCTGATCAGCTGTCACACGGTCCCTCAGTCCTTCAAAGGTGACGTTAGCAGGAGAAGCCATCTCCTCGATGGTGGCACTGACTGCCTTACTCAGCCCTTGCATGGAGAGTGTTCCTGCAAGGTACTGCTGGGACAGAGCAGCTCTTTGCTCGCTCTGGATGTAGTCTGAGAAGAGAAGTTTCCAGAGAGACATGGACTTTCCCTTGAATTTGCCCAAAGCAACAGGTACCCATGTGTTTTCCAGAGCTCTCTGGGTCTTGCGGTCAAAGAAGAGGTGTGTTCCCTTGAGTCCCTCTCTGCTGTCTCCTCCAAGGGGCAGCAGCAGGAGCCCAGTGCTGGGATCAGTCACACAGCGCTTGAGCAGGTCTGTGTAAGTCAACTTCTCCTTGGAGCTGGGGTCCAAGAACCGTTTCATGTCATTGGTAGGAGTGGAGAGGAGCTGTCTTGTGGCCTCGTCCAGGTACCCCCACTTGCAGGCTGTCTCTGTGGGGACACGGAGGTGTTTTCCTGGAGCAATTATCCCACCAGTGGCTATCTGAGCCTCCAGAAGGCAGAAGCCATGATCCCTGGGGACAAAGCCCTTCCTAACGGCTTGGAACAGAGATAGAATTTCTCCACTGCAGGGGTCCCTGTACCCTATGATGCTCTTCTCAGCTGAAGACAGTTTCTCATGAAGCTCTGGGCCGATGAGACCAACCCTAACAGCCTCATCAACCGAGTAGCTTTTGTTTATGATGGGGTCTGTCAGGCTGCTGGTGGAGGCCTGGACTTGCAGGAGCATCAGGGCAGTGCCAGGCATGAGGAGATGCTCCCTCAGGGCCTGGTAAAGGCTTTTCTGCTCACCAGAAGGCAAGACAATGCCAGCCACAGTCCTTGTCCCACGCAGGAACTGCTGAACCGAGTCACTCTCTGCAACCTCCTGGGCAGAGACTTTTCCCTCCTCGAGATCTCTGAACACGTCAGAGCTGATGATGCCTGAGTCCAGCAGGTCCCTGCTGCTCACCCGCCCTCCGAGCCCTGGGAATGTCATCTGCAGGGGCAAGAGGAGAAAGCCTGAGCCTGGTTCAATGACACAGCGGTGGATAAGCTCCATGTAGGTGACCCTCTCCATAGTACTGGGGTTGAAGAACCCTTTGCCATCCTCATTGCTTGGATCAGAGAGGAGCTGGCTCATCTCTTCATCTAAATATCCCCTCTCACAGGCCACATCTGCTGGGAGCCGGCAGCCGGTGCTGGGGTCAATGATGCCACCGGTCGCGATCTGGGCCTGGAGCAGGCGGGTGCCTTGGTCCCTCCCCACCAGGTCCTTCTGCATCGCCTGGAACAGGGGAATCTTCTCTTCCGTATAGGGGTCCAAAAAACCAGTAGCAGCTTTCTGTGCAGAGAGCAGCTTGTCCTTCAGCTCCAGCCCCACCAGCCCCATCTGCACAGCTTCTGCCACCGGCACCCACCTCTTCTTCACCAGGTCAGCCATGAAGCCCGTGGCTGCCTGGGCCTCGAGGAGGCAGAGCGCCGAATCCAGACTCAGGAGGTGCTCCCTGGTGGCATCATAAAAACTCAGCATCTTCTTGGAAGCCTCCACATACACTCCAGCGATGCTGCCAGCTGCCTCCGGGGGCTCGCTGGGACCATCCCTCCCTGTCATTTTGCTCTCCTTGCGAGCCAGCATGTCCTGGCACCAGTGGCTTGCTCCTGGGGCGTCCTCCTGGGGAGACACAGGGGCAGCATGGCCGTTCACTGCAGGCTTGCTTTCCATCGTCCCGCTGCTCTGCTCCCACTGCTGTCACGACTCTGCAGAGAGGGGAGAGAGTGGGGAAGCTCAGTGAGAAATCACCTTTGCCATGGATTTCATTATAAATGCAGCATGGGGAAAAGAAGAAGAAATTCCTCCCAGTCAGGAGGAAGTGAGAGCCACGGGCTGAGCATGCCCAGGGCCATGTGCTTGTCCCTGAACCCCCCACCTGGAGCCCTGCACCCAGCTCTGGAGTCTTCACCACAGGAAAGACATGGACCTGTTGGAGAGGGTCCAGAGAAGGGTCACAAAGATGATGTGAGGGCTGGAGCACCTCTGCTGTGAGGAGCAGCTCGAGAGCTGGGCTTGTTTGGCTAGAGAAGAGAAGGCTCTGGGGAGACAGAGCAACCTTTCAGTACTTAAAAGAGGCCCGTAAGAAAGATGGGGAGAGACTTCAGCAGGGCGCGTTGTGACAGGACAAGGGGTGACGGGTTTAAACAAAAAGAGGGAGTTTCAGGCTGGATGTGAGGAAGACATTACGTACAATGAGGTTGGCAAAACACTGGCACAGGGTGCCCAGAAAGCTGCGGCTGCCCTATCCTGGCAGTGCTCAAGGCCAGGCTGGACAGGGCTTGGAGCAACTGCTCTAGTGGAAGGTGTCCCTGGCGGTGGCAGCTGTTGGAGCTGGAGGAGCTTTAAGGTTCCTCCAACCCAAACCTTTCCATGATCCTATGCTGAGTGGGGCTGGGGGCAGGGGCTGCAGCCACCGGGCACCAGGAGCACCCCTGGAGGCTCTTCGCTGCAGGGGGGTGTTTGCCCTCCTGCCTCGCTCACAGAGTGTTGGAAAGGCCCCAGCAGGAGACTCGGAGGGTGCAGCAGGTCCCATGTGGAGCACCCAGACCTGGCTGCCTGCAGCGGCGCTGAAGAGCTGCTGTAGAGCTGCTGTCTGCACTGGGACCAACCCCAGCACACCTATTGTTCAAACCATGGTGCTCGAGGGAGAATGAGGCAGGCTGTGGACACCCGAAGGTCTGAGGGTGCTTGTGGCCAAGTACAGGCTGTGCAGAGCCCCGGGGGCGGTTTCCAGCCCCATCCCCGGGGCTGTGGCTGTAGCACACACTGCCGCAGAGGAGCCGCATCGCCCACAGCCCTCTGCCAGCAGGTCCATGCCCAGTCCTGGGGCTGCAGCCAGACCTGCTGCAGGGCTGGAGCAGGGCTGAGGAGGGAGCGGGATGGGTGGAGGAGCAGAGGTGGCTCCATATTCCATCAACCGCAGAGCCCTGGCTCCAGGGTGAGAAATGCCGGGGTTGGATTGGCCCTACTGAGCTGCAGCATCAAGTGCTGCAGAGATCCTGAGCCTCTGCAGGCAGTCAGAGTGCTGCCCACTGGCACCTCTGGACACGGCCGCATGGACACAGCCCGAGCAGGATTGCCCCAGTGCATGCACTGTGCCCACTTCAGCTTGTCCCATGTCCCTTGGGCCATGCCAGCAGCTTTTGCTCACAAGGGCTCCTCTGTCTCAGCAGTGCTCCAGGCCGGGTGCCAGGGGAATGGTTCCAACCGTCACTGGCTCCATCTATCACAGACTGGTTTGTGCTGAAACAGACCTTAGAGCTCCTCCAGCTCCCAACCCCCTGCCACGGGCAGGGACACCTTCCACTAGAGCAGCTTGCTCATCTCAGTCTCCCCTCTGGCAGTTAAAGCCATTCCCTTGTCCTGTCCCTCCATCCCTTGTCCAAAGCCCCTCTTCAGGCTTCCTGCAGCCCCTTTAGGCACTGGAGCTGCTCTAAGGTCTCCCCTTAAGGAGCCTTCTCTTCTTCAGGCTGAACCAGCCCAGCTCTCAGCCTGTCATTAAATCCACCCTCAATCAGTTCACAGCCATTCCCCCTTGTCCCACCCCTACCCACCCTGTCCAAGGGTGATGTCAGTGCTCGGATCTGCCCAGGCAACGCTGTTTGTGTTGGCAGGTTTGGGGTTGCAGCTGACGCTGAGGTGTGGATGTGGTGTGGGACGGGACGGGACGGGACAAGACCTGGGGTGCTGCTCCTGCTGCTGCCCCTGGGAAGGGCCTTCCCGAGCCAGGCTGGGTGGGGAGCAGGGGAGGAGAGAAGGACTCTGGGGGCTCTGCCCGGCGTGGGGCTGCTGCAGGGGAGGGCGAGGGGCCTGTCTCACCGGGGCGTCCCTGCGTATCTTACACCAGGCGCATGCACCAACGCTGGCAGCCCTGAGCCTGTGCCACGCGCAGGGACACACACCGGCACTGCCCCCCCGGTCCTGCGGCAGCACCGCCTGCCCGGGCTGGCAGAGCCCTTCCCCGGTGGGAAGGTGCCGGTCCCGGGAGGAGCCAGGCCCAGCCCAGCCGTGCCACGGACGGCAGCACCGCTGCGGCCGCAGTAACTGGAGACCCGCGGGCAGACCCCCGCGTGCCCCATTCCCGAGCCAGCCACGGGCTCCGGGGTGCAGAGGGGGTGTGGGCGATGCCACCCACAGCGCTGCGGCTGCTCGGCAGCCCCGTTCCCGTCGGTGCCTCGTGGGGCCGCAGCGGGGCCCCGGGGCAGGGAGCCCCTTGCCGTGGGTAGCGGGGGGGGGGGGGCAGGGGAAGGGCTCGGCCGCCTCCACCGTCGGCCCCATGGAAAGTTTCAGTCACCGCCTGCCCGGCGCGGGGCGGGTCCTGGCGGGGGCTCGGGCTGGGGGGGCCGCGGCTCTCCCCCCGCGGCCTTCGCTTCTGCCTGAGCCGGGGAACGCTCCTGTGCTCGCTCGGCCCCTGCGCACCCACGGGCGCCGCGAGCGGGGCCTGCGCGAGTCACCGACCGTAAATCACCGAGCGGTTTGTGCTGAAGGGACCTTACGGCTCCTCCGGCTCCAGCCCTGCCCCGGGCAGGGACCCCTTCCACTGGAGCAGCCCCAAGCCCCTGGGTCCAACCCGGCCTTGGGCACTGCGGGGATGGGGCAGCCACAGCTGCTCTGGGCAATGTCTCCAACTCATCGCGGAGGCTCTTTCTCGTGCACGCAGTGCCAGGGGCAGTGTTGCATCTCTGACTGCACGGGATAATCCTGCACGTGTGCACCCACAGTGCAGCAGCAGCTGCCGGAGCCATGGGGAAGGGCTGGGAGAAGGGGCTGGTTTTACTGGTGGGCTGGAGGTCATGGCTTAGGACAGGGGCGATGGAGGAGGCGTCTGCTGGGGAAGGGTCTGGGGCCGTGGGTGGGAGCCGGGAGGTCTGGCGGGGGGGGGTCTCTGGTGGGGTGGGGTGAAGCGGGGGAAGAACAGGAGATGGGGCGGCACCTGAAGGGTGACAGGGATGGAGAGGGCAGATGGGGCACTTCGGGGGTCCCTGCCCTGAGCGGTGCTGCCTGCACAGCTACCATGGAGGTGACACAGTAGCTGCATCCCACCAATGGCCTGTTAGTGACCGCTGCTGCGGCTTCACCCGGGGTCAATCCCACAGTACTGTGCACCCACCTCCCTGGGAGCCATGGAATGGTGGTGCCAGTGCCCAGCGCCTTCCCCTTCCCCATTCCTGGCTCATGCCAGGGCTCCGGCACTGCCATCCTCCATCCCCAGCACACCACAGCACCGTGAAGTGTTGCCCTATGGCCCGTGTACCGCCCCGGCACCACACTGCGGGCAGCGGGCGCAGCCACGCCACATTCCTCACATATCTGGGACCCGCCTTCGTCTGCTGCGGTGCTGGTGCAGCCGGTGCTGGTGCAGCCGGTGCTGGTGCAGCCGGTGCTGGTGCAGCCGGTGACACCAGGACCTCTCCTACCTGCCCGCGGTGGTTGCAGGATGGGTTCTCCTGGCCGCTGCCCGCAGTCCCGCTGCTTCGCCGCAGCTTCCTGCCAGGACCGCAGCACGTTTAAACCTCACCCTTCCCCGCCCCTGGGGATGACACACGGGCCCAGCCCTGCCAGCAGCGCATGGGCCCTCCCCACACTCCCGGGGTGCCCCATCCCCCTGTGCGGGGGTCCGGCGGCATGGACCATCCTATCGCAGCCCTCCTTGTGCTGGGCCATGGCGGGTACAGGAGCGATGCAGGGCGATGGGCAGGGGTTCACTGGCCCCGTAACAGCTCCGGTGCAGGAGGTGGCCATGTCCTGGCAACCAAGTGCTTGGGCAGTGCCACTGCAAAGGGGGCGAGAGAAAGGGGAGACACCCATGGGGCCGGCGTGATAGAATCAGAGAGCCATGGAATGCTTCGGGTTGAAGGTACCTTAAAGCCCCTCCAGCTCCAACCCCCTGCCATGGCCAGGGACACCTTCCATAGAGCAGGGTGCTCCAAGCCCTGTCCAGCCTGGCCTTGAGCGCTGCCAGGGATGTGCCAGCGCCTCAGCACCCCCACATGGAAGAGCTTTTTCCTTATATCCACCCTGAACTTCCCCTGTTCCAGTCTGAACCCATCACCCCCTGCCCTATCCCTACAGTCCCTGATGAAGAGTCCCTCTCCAGCATCCTTGTAGTCCCTTCAGACCCTGGAAGCTGTTCAGAGGTCTCCACACAGCTTCTGTTCTCCAGGCTGAACAGCCCCAATATTCTCAGCTTGGTTTTGCATGGGAGGTGCTCCAGCCCCGGATCATCCTTGCTCGCCAGAAGCACCACGTCCTTCTCCCCATCACCCCATCACCTACCGCATGCCATCAGCCCAGCAGAGCCCCTGCACCCTGGCCCACCCGGCTCCTCCCCCCCGCGCCCCCCCAGCCTGTGGCATGGCCATTTTCCACCGAATCACTGCACCGATGGGTCTGTTTAACTGGAACTGGGGCCGCAGCACCGCGGCCTGGCCCCGCTCCACAGCAGCTGGTGCAGTAGGGGGGACCCTTCCCCGCTCCCCACCCCTGCGTCACCCACGTCCCTGGAGCCTGAATTGCCCAAAACATGCCCAAGCTGCCCTGTTGCCACCTGAGTCATCCAAACACCCTGGCCCTGCCTCTATCACCATCCCCACACCCTCTGCCAGGACCCCACACCCAGCCCCACACCCAGCGCCTGCTCCACTTGAGCATCCCCTTCCCTTCGCCATGGTGCCACGGGGGCTGTGGGGGTCCCGACAGTGCCATGGGCACCGCACATAGTGATTGGGAGCATTGGGTGCTGTAGGGTCACACTGTCAGCACTGCGGGTGATGTGGTGAGGAGGGGATGTGGATGCACAGCACCAGCACCAAGGGCGATGTGGTGAGGAAGGGATATGGATGAGCAGCATCGCCTGGAGGTGTTGATGGGTGTGGGAGTGTGTTGTCTGGACAGGTGCCGGTATCCAGGCATGGGGCTGGCCAGGCAAGCCAGCAGCATGGCATGGCATGGCAAGGCACACACAACATGGCACAGCACGGCACAGCACAGCACGGCATGGCAAGGCAAGGCACACACAACATGGCACGGCACAGCACAGCATGGCATGGCAAGGCACACACAACATGGCACAGCACGGCACGGCACAGCACAGCATGGCACGGCACAGCACGGCACGGCACAGCATGGCATGGCACGGCACAGCACGGCACGGCACAGCATGGCATGGCAAGGCACACACAACATGGCACGGCACAGCACAGCATGGCATGGCAAGGCACACACAACATGGCATGGCACGGCACAGCACGGCATGGCATGGCAAGGCACACACAATATGGCACGGAACAGCACAGCATGGCACGGCACAGCATGGCATGGCAAGGCACACACAACATGGCACGGCACGGCACAGCACGGCACGGCACGACACAGCACGGCACGGCACAGCATGGCATGGCACGGCACAGCACGGCATAGCACAGCATGGCATGGCATGGCAAGGCACACACAACATGGCACAGCACAGCGGCACGGCACGCATGGCATGGCACGGCACAGCACGGCATAGCACAGCATGGCATGGCATGGCAAGGCACACACAACATGGCACAGCACAGCACGGCACAGCACAGTATGGCATGGCAAGGCACACACAACATGGCACAGCACGGCACGGCACAGCACAGCACGGCACGGCACGGCACAGCATGGCATGGCAAGGCACACACAACATGGCACGGCACAGCACAGCATGGCACGGCACGGCACAGCACGGCACGGCACAGCATGGCATGGCAAGGCACACACAACATGGCACAGCACGGCACGGCACAGCATGGCATGGTGCGGTGCACTCTGGTGGGCACACAGCCCTGCCGCCTGCGGGTGAATGCCATGTACAGGGACATCCCTGGGAACGTAAGCTGGGCAGGAGCCCCTGTGGTGCCAGCGGCTCAGGCAGCACCAAGCCCACGGTTCCAGGAGGGGTCCTGAGGGGGAGGAGGATGAAGAAAATAGGGGAGACATGAGGAAGAAGATGAAGGACATAGGTGAGACGTGAGGAGGATAATAAAGGACATAGGGGAGATGAGTGGAGAGGAAGGTGCAGGACATGGGAGATGTCACCTGGATGGTGTCACCCTGGCGCAGCCTGAGCCATGGGTCTGGCCCCAGATTCATGGGGCAGTGTCAGCATAGGGGCAGCGGCAGTGGAGCCCGGGCTGTGTCTGGGGCAGCACATACAGAGCCCAGCACTGGCGTTGGCAGCATCGTTGCAGTGCTGAGGAGCCACAATCCAAAGGTAAACAGGGAGGAGCGACCGACACCGCAGGCGCAGCGCCAGCCCGGCAGAGCGGTGCCAGCACCATGGAGCTGCAGCGGTGCTGACCTGTGCACCTGGTGAGCACAAGGATGGCCCCAGGGCTACGGCAGGTCAGGCATGCAGCAGGCCATGCTGTGCTGTGCTGGGTTATACTGGACCATACTGGGCTGTACCGTGCTATGAGGGGCTGTGTTGGGTTGTGCTGGGTATCACAGTGAGATCTCTACTCCCACACATGCAAATGCTCTCATGGTGAGCGCTGGTGCCCGCACACATGCACAGGCACAGGCACAGGCATGGCGCTGCACACGTGTGTGCTTGCACATGTGCTGGCCCAGCAGAGTGGAGCCAACACCGAGTGCCTGTGGCATGTCCAGGCTCTGCCCCACGGCATGAAGCAAGCGGGCCGGTGTGCGGTTCCGTGCCGCCGGAGTGCAGGGCAAGGCAGGACCCGCTCCAGTATTCCCACGGCTGCACAGGAGAGATTGGGAAACAGGGCGGCACCTGCCCCCCCCCCCCTCCATGGGAGAGGGACGGCACCACCGCATGGCACAGCACTGCAGCTTGGGTTATGGAAACATGGAGTCACCGAATGGTTTGGGTTGGAAGAGACCTTAAAGCTCATCCAGCCCCAACCCCTGCCACGGGCAGGGACACCTTCCACTGGAGCAGCTCCAAGCCCCTGGGTCCAACCTGGCCTTGAGCACTGCAGGGATGGGGCAGCCACAACTTCTCTGGGCACCCTGTGCCAGCGCCTCAGCACCCTCACAGGGAAGAGCTTCTGCCTAAGAGCTCATCTCAGCCTCCCCTTCGGCAGCTTAAAGCCATTCCCCTGTCCTGTCCCTGCATCCCTCATCCCAAGCCCCTCTCCAGGTTTCCTGCAGCCCCTTCAGGCACTGGAGCTGCTCTCAGGTCTCCCCTTCAGGAGCCTTCTCCCCTCCAGGCTGCCCCAGCCCAGCTCTCCATCCTGGCTCCATGGCAGAGCTGCTCCAGCCCTCGCAGCAGCTCCATGACCTCCTCTGGGCTCATTCCCACAGCTCCACATCCCTCGGGTGCTGTTGCCCCATTCCCATGTTCTGGCAGGCCACAGCCATGAGGCCATCAGGGTGTTCATGGGGTCCCCTGCAGTGCTGCATCCTCCTGCCTGGTCCTATTCTGGGGGCAGTTGTGATGGGACACGGCTGCAGGTTGAGGTGGGATGCGGCACTTGAGCTGTGCCCCAGTCCACAATGTCGGAACACTCCTGCATGTGAGTTGTCCCCAGGTGTCACAGCGGCATAGAGGTGTCTGCAGCCAGAACCCCCCTGCATGCTGGGCTGCACCCCCAGAGCACGAACAGCAGGTCAAGGAGGGGATTCTGCCTCTGCTGAGTGAAGGGGAGACCCCCCCTGCATTCCCGCTCTTGGGCAAAAGCACAAGAGGGACATGGAGCTGCTGGAGCGCATCCAGAGGAGGCCATGGAGCTGCTGCGAGGGCTGGAGCAGCTCTGCTCTGGAGCCAGGATGGAGAGCTGCGCTGGGGCAGCCTGGAGAGGCTCCTTAAGGGGAGCCCTTGGAGCAGCAGCAGCTCAGGAGGGACGTGGAGCTGTTGGAGCTCCTCTCCTGGGTGTGGGCTCCTGCAGGAATTCCAGCGATGCATTCCGAGTTTGGAGGTGTAACCGGCGTGGTGCCCGCTGGCAGCACCGCAACGCCACGGGCCTGCCTGACGCCTCTGCCGAGGCGGTGTCGCACAGCACCAGTGATGCCCCCCGGACTACTGCCGAGGGGACAGGAATGGACAGACGGACCCGCAGCCGGCTGGGCACTCATAGAAACCCATCTACTGTTTATTGGTGCTGGCGGGCCGGGCCCGGCCAGGGTTACATTCAGCTCTACTGCTCTTCGGTTAGGGGGTGGTGGCAGCATGCGGCAGCGGGGCCGGGACCTGCGCGGGGGGGTGCAGTGCGGTGCAGGACCCCTCCGGCAGCCCCAGCCCCACTGGGATCAGGGCGGCTGCAGCCAGAGCCCCAGCGCAGGTACCGGCAGGGAAGGGGGTAGCACCAGAGCCGGGGCTGCGCCGCCAGTGAAGGCACCAAGCCCGGCCAAGGCCCACTGGGGTGCAGGCAGCAGGATGGGGGAAACCCCCTACCCAGCACTGATGGGACTGGGGGCACCCCTAACCCAGCACTGAGGGCATGGGGGGAACCCCCAACCCAGCACCAATGGCACCGGCAGCCACCCCAAGGGGTAGAGCCCATCACGGTGGTGTCTGGGCCACCCCAGCCCCATTGCCCCAAATGCTGCGGCTGCAGTGGGCACTCGGAGCACATCACCGGGGCTGCAGTGGGGCAGGGGCTGCAGCAGCCAGACCAGGGGGTTGCTGTGAGGCACGGGGGTGCTGTGGAGCAGAGGGGTGGTGTGGGGCAGGGGGTTGCACACACGCTGCAGCAGCAGTGCGGGTCAGACCTGCGGGCACATGGCTGCAGCTCCGCTATCCTCCAGCGGACAGGAGGGTCCTGAGTGGGGGTGGCCGAGGGTGCTGGTGCAGGGGGTCAGCGGCAGGGGCTGCACCGCTGCGGGGGGGACCCCTCGGGTGGCTCTGCAATGGGCACAGAGGCACCAGAGCTGCACGGTGCTGCCAAACCCACGGCCTACCCCACACGCTGTGGCTGCCCTGGGGTCCCACTGCCCCATGGCACAGGCAGCGTGCAGCCTGCAGCAGCACCCAGGGCAGCAGTGGGGGCCCGCAGCGACGCAGCCTCACCTGCCGGTGCTGCAGCCAGGCTCTGCTCGGCCGCAGGGAGCTGCAGCTCGGCTGCATCGGTCAGGAGGGAGCCGCGGGCACGGGGGCACCGGTCACCAGAGCGCGTCCTGCGCTGCACCGACTGCGAGCACAGAGGGTCAGTGCTCGCCAGGGGCCGGGGGGCACGGGGGGGGGGGCGGGAGGTTCTGCAGCTCTCACCTTCCTGGCCAGGGGACTGCAGGGGGCCGAGGCGCTGCTGTAGAGGCTGAGGCTGGAGCTGGAGCGGGTGGGGGACAGCGCTTTGGACGAGGGTGACGATGCACTGCCTGCGCCCGCCCCGAAGGCCTCTGTGCTCAAGTACTTCTCATTGATCTTCAGGTTGGTCCTTCCCTTCACTGGGGTTATGAAGGCGGTCACAAGGGCTGGCAACGGGGCCGCACCCCGCAGGGGCCCCGCCGCAGCATCGCACCGGAGCTCCCACTGCAATGCCCACTGGCAGCCCCCCTGGGTGCGGGTGCCAGGGTGGGGGGAGTGCCCCTCCCCACCTCTGCAGGGGTCGTTCTTCACCAGGAACTCGTCAAGTGCGATCCAGCCGCCACCGACCCGCACCATGAGGGTGCTGCGCAGGATGCGCACCATCCGCAGCTGCTGTGACTCCCCGAACTGCAGCGACACCGTGACACGGCGGGGGGGGGCAAGGGCAGGAGGGGTCAGGGCAGTGCAGGGAGTGTCGGGGTTTGTCAGGGCTAGGTGCTGGGGAGTGGGTGCCAGGGCAGGTCCCAGCACCCAGCTGTGCCTGTCACCAAGCCATTGGGTCCCATCCATCCCTGTGCTGCAGCCTGCAGCACCGGGGGTCCCACACGACATGGGGACGTACGCCCTCCCTGGGCGGGCATCGCGGTGCATGGGCGCTTCAGCACCAAGCATGGTGCAGGCTGTGCACTGGTGCCGCAGTGCTGCCAGCACTTACCCGGTACCTGTTGGCACTGATCTGCTCCACCTGGAACCGCTTGGCGCAGTTGCACTGGGCCACTTGCCGGTTCACCTGCAGGGTGAGCACGGGGGTCAGCCCCCAAGGGACCCCCCCACCCCGTGCAGCCCCCCCGGCTGCAGCCGTACCTCGTCCTGGATCTGGTCGGCATCGGCACCGCGGCGCAGCAGGTCCCGGTTGGGGTGCAGGGCACTGACGAACTCGCAGTAGTCGATGAAGCCATCGCCATTCATGTCAAAGATGCTGGCGACAGCGTTCATCTCCAGAACGTTGGTGGGGAACTCTGGGTGGGAACGGGGCTCTCAGCACATTGTGCCAAGGCCAGATGGTGCCGGCACGGAACCATGGCCCCCGGACAGGGGATCATGGAGTCCTGGAATGGTTTGTTTTGAAGGGACCTTAGAAAGCTCATCCCGTTCCAACCCACTGCCACAGGCAGGGACCCCTTCCACTACAGCAGTTGCTCCAAGCCCCGTCCAACCTGGCCTTGAACACTGCCCAGGATGGGGCAGCCACAGCTTCTCCATTCGCCCTGTTCCACCACCCTCATGGTAAAGAGCTTCTTCCTAATAGCTCACTTAACTGTTCCATCTTCCACATAGAAGCTGTGACTCCTCGTCCCATCCATATCTGTCATTGTCCAAAGCCCCTCTCCAGGTTTGCTGCAGCCCCTTTAGGCACTGATCTGCTCTGAGGCCTCCCCTTCCCGCAGCAGAGGGGCAGGATCCCCTCCCTGAGCTGCTGCTCACGCTCTGGGGGTGCACCCAGCACACGGGGGGGTTCTGGGCTCAAGCGCACACTGAAGCCGGGTCATGGGGAGCTTCTCCTCACCCAGGCACCCCAAGTGCTGCTCCTCAGGCTCCAGCCCATCTACGCCAGCCTGGGCTGGATTCCGCAGGCAGACCCCATCCATCCCCATCTCCCCCAGCACAGCCCCACCAGCTCCCAGGGTGTCCGAGGGGATCCTGTAGGATCCCCAGGCACTCACTGGAGGAGAGGACGCTCTCTATGAACTCCTGCTGGCTGATGCGCCCGTCCTGGTCCCGGTCAATGCCTCGGAAGACGTCGAGGACACGGGACTTCATTTGCCCGATCCAGTGCATGTAGCGCTTGCGCCAGACCCCAAAGTCGAAGTGAGCAAATTCCTCCAGCTCCGAGAGGCAGAGATGGGAATTAGTCCCCTGAGACACACCACAGCCCCAGCAAGCACCCTCAGCCCATGCAGCACCCACATGCATCACCCCTGCACCACGCTGCGCTCTGCACCCGCCGTACCTCCCGCAGGCGCTGCAGAGCCGTCTCAAGCCGATACTGCCGGTCCAGCGCCAGGAGCCAGAGCTGCTGCCAGCGCTGCAGGACCTGCGCCGTGAGCGGGCTCTGGGGCTCCGGCGCCCTGGGCAGCTCTGCTGGTGCCTTCCCCGCGCTGCGGCGCCCTGCGGCCAGCAGACGCACCATGACACACAGCCAGGGCTGCAGCCAGTGCAGCGAGGCACAGGGGGGCCCTTACGTGTGGCCAGCCGGCGCGCAACCGGTGGGCCCAGCTCTGCGGCCAGCTTCTGCTTGCAGCTCTTGGTCACCCTCTCCACATCAGGCTGCTTGCGGTTCAGCTCCTCCATGAAGACCTGCAGCAGAGCACGCTGAGCACCCACCAGCCACAGCAGCACATCCCACCACCGCTGCAGTGCAGCCAGGCACAGGGTGATGCTTGGAGCGCAGAGCAGCCCCTCTGCACCCTCCTGCATCCGCAGCTCTTGCTGCAGAGCCCATGGGCTTGGCTGCGACACGTAAGAGGTACTGCTGCACTCATGGCTGTAGCCTGGTGTGCCCGCAGCCCTCGGTTGGGCTGAGGCGGTGGGGGGCACACACGCAGCGTGTCGCGGGCCCTTACCGCGTGCTGCGCGCTGAGCTCCTGCAGCAGCTCCGCCTCCTGTGGCAGCGGCTCCGTGTCCCGCAGCCCCAGCGCCTCCTCGGCCGCCGCCATCCACTCCAGGAGCTGCGCCGCGTCCTCCCGCTCGGCCACCAGCCGCGACGCCTGCGCCTGCAGCCGCTCACCCTGCTGCTGCGCCCAGCGCTGCACCTGCGGCATGGCACGGGGCTGGGGGTCTGCGGGGGGACTGCAGTGGGGCTGTGGAGGGCTGCACGGCTGCAGACCCTGGGGGCTGTGACTGCAACCGGGCACCACAGGGTCATGGCATCAGTGGGGAGGGCCCCTGCATGGTGCACTCCTGCCATGGAGCAGGCACAGGGACCTCCAGCCAGCAGACCCCGTGGCTATGAGGCAGGGCCGTGGGGCAGGACCATAGGGGCTCCCACCCCTGCCATGGGGCAGGGACCCCAGCCAGCAGCCTCCATGACCATGGAGCAGGCACAGGGAGCACCAGTCCTGGGTCCATGCCTGTGGCAGCAGCTAAATGTGCCAGCATCAGCATCTGTGCCTCTGCGAACGTGCTGCTGCCACCGTGGCTGGGCTGTGCGTGTCCTGCGCGCAGGACCTGGAGCGGCAGCTGCTCCAGATCAGGCCCCAGGATCTCTGACCTCCCCTCAGGAAGGGCTGGAGCAAGCAGGGATCAGACAAGGATCGGCTCAACCGGTCAGACCCGTCCGGGCAGAGCTGGGAGCCTCCGGCTGCTGTGGGAATCTCTCTGGGATGGGGATCCTGGGACATGGATCCCTGCCTGGGCTGGGTGGCAACTGCAATCCCGTGGGAACGAGCCACCACCATCAGCAGGACCATGGAGGCCGCGGGTGACAGTGGGAGCCGTGTGTGCCGGCAGCTCATAGAGGGCAGAAGGAGATGGACGTGGCCACTGTCCAGACCAAGAGATCATGGAATCATGGAGGGGTTTGGGTGAGAGGGACCTTAAAGCTCATCCAGTTCCAACCCCTGCCACGGGCAGGGGCACCTTCCACTGGAGCAGGGTGCCCCCAGCCCCATCCAACCTGGCCTTGAACGCTGCCAGGGATGGGGCAGCCGCAGCTGCTCTGGGACCCTGTGCCAGCGCCTCAGCACCCTCACAGGGAAGAGCTTCTTCCCCTGGTCTCCTTCCCTGGAGCATCTCTGTGACCTTCCCTGGACATGGGACCCATCTCACCTCCTGGAAGCGGCTCTTGGCGACAGTGACCCAGGACTTGATCGTGACGACGGAGTCGGGGTGGCAGGAGGACAGGATCTCCTCCCCCAGTGAGGTGATACACTCCAGCTCCAGCTGCTGGCACTGCAGCGACTGCAGCAGCTCCTGGGGGGGACATGCACCATGACAGTGCCGGGTCCGGCCCCTGCACCCACCGCACCCCTAGCACTGGGGAAGGGTCACCACGCATGGTTGCGGGTGCATGGGACCCCAAACTCGTGTCTGGGTGCGATGTCTTTACTGCGGCGGGGGCCACGGTAAGAGTGGGACATGCCGGGACAGGGATGCACCAACCTGCAGCAGGTCACGGCACTGCTGCACGGCCGCCTCCTCCTCAGGGATGGCGCCGTACTTGAGGCTCTGCTCCGACTCGCCAAGGCGGCGCAGGAATGACTGCACCAGGCTGTGGAACTCTTCAGCCTGCAGCGGACATGGGACCTGCTCAGCCCCCACATGCGGCAGCAGCACCAGGGCCCAGCCCCCAAGACCCCCAACCAGACCCTGTGGCTGCTGCTCCTGCACTCAGCAGGTGAGTCATCGCAGCACCATGTGCCCAGAGCTGCTGCCAGCCCAGTTGCAACCTGCAGCAGGACAGAGGATGCTGCTTGCCGTGGCGTGACACCATGGCCCCCACCGGGACCTCCCCGTGGAGCTGCAGCACACGACATCTTCCCCTGGCACCTGTAACCAGCACCTGCAGCACCCAGCCTGGCACTCGGGCATGGCGGCTTGCGACACAGCCACACACAGAGCTGCATGGCCACACGCAGCACCCTGCAGCGCAACCACATGCAGAGCCCAGACACCCCACACAGCAGCCTACTGCATGGCCACACAGAGCCCAGGCACCCCATGCAGCACCCCACGCAGCACCCCACAGTGCAGGCACACGCAGAGCCCGAGCACCCAAGGCAGCACATGAGCACCCATCACCCAGGCACGCTACACAGCACCCTGCAGCATCGCCCCATGCAGCCCTGGGCACCGCACAACCACCTGCAGCCCCTTCCCCCCGGAGCCCCTCGCCACGACCTGGCGCAGCGCCGCCTCCAGCCGCGCCTGCCTGCCCAGGGAGAGGCGGCAGACCAGGTCCCAGCGCGTGCTCAGCTCCTCCAGCTGCCGCTGCAGCCATGGCGAGTCACCTCGCGCCGGGTCCCGCACCAAGCGCGTCAGCGCGCGCACGCAGCCGGCGCGTTTGCCCAGCTCCTTCTGGAAGACCTGGAGCAGGGAGAGATGCCGGCAGTGTCCTGCTCCCGCCTGGTCCTGCTGCAGCGCAGGACTCCGTGCAGCACAGGCACTGCTGCAGGAGCGTGGACCAGGGGCTGCAGCTGTCACCCTGCACTAGTCTCCAGCCCTGCCCCGGGCAGGTCCAAGGGTGGCTGGAGATGGAATGAGGATGGGGAGGGGATGGAGAGGGGATGGGGAAGGGAGGGCGATGGGGACAAGAAAAGGGATAGGGATGGGGATGGGATGAGGATGGGGACAGGAAAAGGGATAGGGATGGGGATGGGATGAGGATGGGGACAAGAAAAGGGATAGGGATGGGGACGGGGATAGGGATGAGATGGGCACGTAATAGGAATGGGGAAGAGGACAGGGATGGGATCAGAATGGAGACGGGATAGGCACAAGGATGGGGACATGAGGATAGGAACAGAAAGGGGACAGGAATGTGGGCAGAGAAGAGGACAGGGATAGGGATGGGGCACCCACCTTGTGCTTGTCCATCAGGTCACTGACCAGGTCGCGGTCGCCGCCGACGGGCGCATCCTCACTGAGCTGCGGCTCGGCGCGGTACAGCCAGTCCAGGAGCGCCTGCAGCGCCTCCGAGAACTTCCCCGACAGCAGCAGCTTCTCCTCCAGCCGGTGCTGCCTGCCAGGACAGTGGGCGCAGGCAATGCTGCAGCGCCGGGCCCGGCACCACAGGGCAGGAACGGCTGCAGCCGGGACCCAGCACCGAGGGGCACGGAATGGCCAGGGATGGATCATGGCTCCAACCAGGATGGGGAAAGCCCGGGGGTGCCAGGGCAGGGGTCAAAGCAGGGAGCTGGATGCCCAGGGAGGAATGGTGAGGCCAGGCCCTTGCCTGGAGCCACACAGGAAGCAGAGGACACCCCCTTCCACTCCATCTCACCTTATCCCATCCCCAACCCCATCTCTGTCTCTATACCCATCACATCTCCACCTCCATCCCCATCCCTACCTTCATCTCCATTCTCATTCTCATCCCAACCCATCCAATGCCATCCCATCTAGTCCCACCTTTTCCTATCCCATTCCCATCCCCACCCCAATCCCATCCCCATCCCACCCCCTGGTCCCACCTCTCAGCAGCATGGCTGCACAGTGCATCCCAACGCTCCTTCAGGTCCCGCAGCAGCTCCTCCAGTGGCTGCAGGTCCTGGTCCAGCCGGGCCCCCTCCCGCAGCGCCCGCCCGCTGCGCAGCGTGGCCTCCAGCACCGGCCGCTTGGAACGCAGAACCTTCTGGAACGCCTGCACAGAGGGCACGGGGACATGGGGAGATGGGGACATGGGCACGGGGACGCTCCTTCTGCCCCAGGTGCCGCAGGGCACCTTGGGGTGCTGATGCCCCTCAGCCCAGGTCCCTCCACCCCCGGTGGAGCCCCAGGTGCACCCCACGGGAGCCGGGACCCCCTGGCGCAGGCGCACCTTGTGCTCAGCCAGCTGGGACTTGAGCTCCTCCTGGCTCGTGGTGGTGTCCGAAGGCACCTCCAGGCTCTGCTCGGCCTCTCCCATCCAGTCCAGGAGCAGCTGCCGGGACTCACTGAACTGCAGCGCAGGGACGGGCGGTGGGAACATGGAACCACGGAGGGGTTGGAGTGGGAGGGACCTCAAAGCTCCTCCAGTTCCAGCCCCTGCCATGGGCAGGGACACCCTCCGCTGGAGCTCCAAGCCCGTGTCCAACCCGGCCTTGAGCACCACGGGGATGGGGCAGCCACAGCTGCTCCGGGCACCCTGGGCCAGAGCCTCAGCACCCGCACAGGGAAGAGCTTCTGCCCGAGAGCCCATCTCCATCTCCCCTGTTAAGTTAAAGCCATTCCCTTGTCCTGTCCCTACCTCCCTCATCCCGAGCCCCTCTCCAGGTCTCCTGCAGCCCCTTTAGGCACTGGGGCTGCTCTCAGGTCCCCCCTTCCCGCAGCAGAGGGGCAGGATCCCCTCCCTGAGCTGCTGCTCACGCTCTGGGGCATCAGCCCAGCACACGGGGCCTGGCTGCAGACATCACTGCTGGTGCTGGCACCTGCTTGCTGCGCTTTCGAGCCTCCTCCAGCACGGCGCCGCGCTCCGCCAGCCGCTGCAGCACCTTCCCCAGCCGCTCCCTGGCTGACAGCACCATGTTCTGGATCACGGCCCCGTCCTGCTTCCTGCTGAAGTCCCGCAAGCGAGCGGCCACAGCCTCCAGTCCGGCCAGCTTCTCCCCATGGGCACTCGCCTCTTTCACCAGCACCTGAGGGGAGCGGGGGCAGCTCAGCCTGCACCAGGAGCCTCCGCGTCGAGGGCATCCCTTGCACTGTGGCTGCTGCTGCTGCTGGGGAGCCCTCAGGCAGCCCCAGGGCCCCGCGTGGCCCCGGAACGGGCTTGGCTCTTGCCTTGTGCTCCTGGAGCTGCGCGGTGACGGTGTCAAGGACGAAGCTGGGCGGCGCGGGGTTCCCAAGCTGCTCCTCTGCATGGGCCACCCAGCGCAGCAGCTCCTGCACGGTACCGTGGAACTCGGTGCTGACGGTCACCCCCTCGGCCAGGCTCTCCTGTGGGCAGCGCGCAGGGCTGAGGGGGCCGGGGGCCGGCGGCAGCCCCAGCCCCAGCCCCAGCCCCAGCACATCACTCCCCGCGCACCTTCCTCTCCTGCGCCTCGGCACGGACGCTCTCCCACTTGTGCTGCAGCAGGCGCAGCCCGTGCTCCGTGCTGCAGGGCTGCCCCACGCCACTGGGGCCCACCAGCCGCTGCAGCCGCTCCCGCAGGCTGCAGTACGTGTCCTGCTTGGAATCCAGCTCCCTGCACAGCTCCTGCGGGAACGCAGCGGCGGCCCCAGCAGCAGTCACACCAGGGATGGGGACATGCGGAAGGGGACATGAGGACAGTGCTGGAGATGGGACGGGGACAGGGATGGACACTGGAATGGGCATGGGGACAAACACAGGGATGTGGGTGGGGAGACGTAGACAGGGATGGACACATGGATAGGGTCATAGGGATGGGGACGAGGATGTTCCCACTGTGTCCCAGGGTTGCTGGAGGGGCACAGGAGGTCTCTGCCTGCTCTGGGAGGGCAGAAGGCAGAGATGGGTCCTGGACCCTCAGTGCAGTGAGGGTGGACTTGGGACACCGAGACCCCCCCACCAAGGGACACCCAGGACACCTCTGCAGAAGGGGGACACCCCAGCACAGCCCTGGTGCTCACCAGATGCACCATGAGCATCTCTTTGGTGGTGTCCGGGTGGCCCCACTGCTGGCTTTGAGAAGAAGAGCTGCAGCTCCACCTGCTCCAGCCACTGCAGCAGCTCTGTGATCTCCAGTGTAATGTCCTGAACCTGGCAAAGTGCTGGGGCTCAGCACCGCAGCAGCACCAGCAGCACCGGGACCAGCAGCACCAGCACTGGCAGCACGGGGCTGCAGCGCCAGTAGCAGCAGCACCAGGACACAGTGCTGGTACCAGCAGCACCAAGGCAGACAGAGCCAGTACCTGGCTGAGGTTGTTCTCCAGCTGCAGCTGCCGGGTCTCGGTCTCACTGCGCACCAGATCCCAGCGCTGGTTGAGCTGGTGCAGGCTGTGCTGCAGCCCCTCCTCGCTGTGCCCCATGCTGCAGAGCAGCAGCCCCTGTGCTGCCTCATTCACTGCCTGCACCGTGCGCGCGTGGCAAAGCACATCGTTCCGCAGCACCTGCAACGGGCACCACAGTCACAGCCGGCACTGCTGCACCGGGGACCTGCGGCACCCCTCAGCTGCGCTGCGCCGCAGCCCTCACCAGGGTGCTTGGGCTGCACCATGCCCGTGCCCCATGCCCCATGTTCCCCCTGTCCCTGCTCACCGTGTGCTTGGCCAGCTCAATCTCGCAGCTCTGCAGGTCAGGGCGCAGCACCGCAGGGCCCTGCAGCGTCTCGGCCGTGTGCGTCAGCCACTGCAGCAGCTCCTGCAGCTGGTGCTGGAACTGCCCCAGCCCCAGCAGCGCCGCCTCCAGCTCGTGCTGTGCCGGGGAACGCAAGCTCTGACCATGAGATCACCCAGCACCCACCACACAGCACCCACCCAGCTCCCCGTATGCCCACCCAGTTCCCTTGCACCCGCACCGCTGTCCCCCCTGTACCTGCCGGCTGACGATCTCCTCCTCCAGACGGTCCCATCGCTGGCGGAAGTCAGGAAGCGCGGCGGGGGGGTCCCCCTGGGATGGGGCCCCCTGGGTCGGGGCTCCCTCGGCCGTGCCCCCCGTGCCAGGCTGGTGCTGGTGCTGCCGCAGCGTCTCCACATCCACCCGGCACTGGTAGAGCTCCCGCTTGAACTCCTGTGGTGGAGAAGATGGGGCGGCCCTGGCACCAGGTGTGGCATGGCACAGGATGGCAGAGCATGGGATGGAATAATATGGGACAGAATAGGATGAGATGCCAGAGCTGAACTCTCGCTTGGCATTGCATGGCACAGATCGGCAGAGCCGGGCCTGGTTTGGTGCCGAATGGCACAGGATGACAGAGCTGGGTCTGGCTTGGCACAGAACAGCCCAGCACGGCACAGTACGGCTCAGCTGGGTCTGGCACGTGCCCCATGCACCCCACGCCCGCCCCACACGTGCCCCATGCAGCCGGACACACCTTGAGCTCCGCCAGCTGCTGCTGCAGCACTGGCAGGTCCCCGCCGACCAGGAACTCCTCGGCCAGGCGCAGCTCGGCCGCATCCAGCCACCCGCAGAGACGCTGCAGCCAAGGACGGGGGCATCGGGGGGGGCCAGGCCCCATCCATGTCCCCATCCGCGTCCCACATGGTGTCAGCACAGCGTGGCCCAGGCACCGGCACCATCACCCTGGACCCTGCAGCCCACCCCACTGCACCACTTGCATCCTGCCCCACGGCCATGCCAGCCCCACAACCAAAGCAGCACCACGATGCAATAGCCCAGCCTGCCCCCCCCCACCTGCGCCCCTGCCCACCCCATGCACGGAAGACACGCACAGGGACACTCCAGCCCCACACCCGGTGCGGGCTCCCACCTGCTCCGTGTCCTGGTGGGTGACAGCAGCCTGGAGCTGCTCCTCAAGGCGGCCGAAGCGCCGGGCCCAGGCCTGGCTGAGGCTGTGCCACGAGCGGTAGAGCTGGGGGTGGGCGGGGGGGGTCAGCAGCACCGCAGGGACAGGGGGGGACATGGGATGGGGGGCGTCATTGCAAATGAGTTTGTGGCACCACACGGGGTTCACGGTGCCGGGGCCGCCCCACCCGCACTGGGACCCGCAGTCCATGCCCACACACTCACATCGTCCATGCTCCGGGTGACATCGGGTTTGCCGGGGTCCCCGCAGGCGGCCGCCAGCTCCACGCCAACGCTGCCGAGCGCATCCAGCTCCCCCTGCAGCGTGTCCAGCTCCTCCCGCAGCGCCTGCGGCACCCACGCGGCTCAGGGCGGCCCACGCTGCGGCACTGCCCCTGCCAGGGGACAGCCTCTGCCATGGGCAGCACCGCTGGTGCCATAGGCAGCACTGCCAAAGCCATGGGGTGGCACTGCCAGTGCCATGGCACTGCTGGTGCTGCCTGTGCTATGGGGCTGCCCATGCTGTACCACTGCCCATGCGATGTGCATGGGCATAGTGCCTCATGGCAATGGGGCTGCCCGCACCACGGTGCTGCCCATGTTGCAGCACTGACTGTGCCATGAAGCTGCCCAAACCGTGAGGCTGCCCATGCCTGTGCCATTGGACTACTCATACAATGGGTCTGCCCATGCTGCAGCACTGCCTGTGCCATGGGGCTACCCATACTGCATGCCTGCTCTTGCAGCACTGCCCGCATTGCAGTGCTGCCCTCAGCCTGAGCCCATACCTGCATGGAGCGCAGCCGGGCACGGATGGTGTCAGGCTCAGGGGTGTCCTCGGTGTCACCACCGGCATCCTCCAGTGCCAACAGCACGTGCTGGGTGTCACTTAGTGCCAGTGCCAGCTCGGCCAGGCCCTGCCAGAACCGCTCTGCCAGCGGCAGTACGTCCCGCAGCCACCGCTCCCGCTCCTGGCACCGGCGCCGCAGGGACCCCCACTGCGCCTGCAGCTGCGCTGGCCTCTCCTGCAGCCCTGCAGAGACAGTGGCAGCGCTTGCACTGCGGCTCGGACTGGCACCTGCACCAGGACTGGCACTGCGCACCAGAACTCAACAGCAGCACTGGGACCCTGCAACCCCACACTGGGAGCCCACACTGTGACCTACACCCTGCACCAGCACCGGGACCCTGCACCCTGCATAAGGACCCTGCGCTGGGACCCTGCTCCATCACCATGGTACGTGCACACCTGCAGCCGCAGCACTGCAGCCGGCCTCCTGCACACTGCCCAGCAGCTCCTCGCCCTGCGCCTGAACTGTGGCCAGGGCAGCCCCAAGCTGCTCCAGCTCTGCCAGCGCCAGTGCGTTGTCCTGCAGCTGCTCCCGCAGCTGCACCGCGTCGCCACGTGCGCTGGGCTGGCTCTGCAGGCGCCGCTGCAGCCGCTCCAGGCACTCCAGCAGCACATCCATGCGCTCTGACAGCTGTGGGGAGACACCAGCCCCGGTGACTCAGAGTCAGCAGCGCGTTCCCCCCCCAGCCCCAGCCCAGCTCTGTACCTGGCTGTACCGTGGCAGAGCATCCTCGAGCAGCGTGGCTGCCTGGCGCAGGCGCTGCCGGATGCAGCCATAGAGCTCATCGGCCTCACTGCAGCGCTGCTGGAACGGTGCTGCCTGCTCCGGGCTCAGCTCCTGCAGCTGCGCCGCGATGCGCTGCAGCTTCCCCAGCAGCGGCCGGTGCTCGGCCAGCGCCTCGCGCAGGCTCTGCGGGCACAAGGCGCTGCAGGGGCCGCCCACAGCTACTGCTGCCCCGCACCCAGCCCTCCCACTGCCCTGTGCCCATCCCTGCCCCACGCCGCCACCACCTCACCTGCAGCAGCTGCTGCTGCTCCTTGAAGCCGTCGCACTCGATGGCGCTGGGCATGAGCTGCAGCACGGCTGCCTGCGCCTCCCGTAGCCAGGGCTGCAGCTCCTCCTGCGCCTCCGTGAACTGCACCAGCAGCGCCTGTGCCTGCTCCAGCCGCTCGCCGCGGGCCCCGCAGCGCTGCCAGAGCCGCTCCATGTGCTCCCGCAGTGCCTGCGCTGGTGGCTGCCGACACACGCAGTGACACGGGGCATAGGCATTGCTGCAGCGGCACCGTCACCGCATCCCCCCCCGGCACCCCTGGCGCCAGCTCACCTGCAGGCGCTGCCGCAGCGGTTCGGAGGCACAGCGCAGCAGTGGGTCGGTGACGCTCAGCAACCGCTCCACCAGCGCGCGGCGGTGCAGGACCTCAGCCAACAGCAGCTGCAGGACACGCAGCAGTTGTATTGGTGCTGGGGCCACGTGCAGGGGCTCCAGGCAGTGCCTTGCCGCAGACCCACCTTCTGCTCATCGAGCTGCGCACGCAGCACTGCAGCATCCAGCGGCACCGGCCCCGGCTGCTCCATGAGTGCGGCGAGCGTGGTCATGCAGCCCAGCTGCGCCTCCAGGAGCTGCTCCAGCTGTGGCACAGGGACACCATCACCACAATCAGTCACACTGGTACCACTGTCACCACCCGCCCCACTGCGGCACGGAGCCACCAGCACATCTGGCACCTTCTCTCCTTGCTCGGTGCCATCGCTGCAGCCCGGCTCCTGCTCCATGCGGCTCAGCCACAGCACCAGGTCATCCTGCACTGTGTCCAGGCGTGATGAGGCCTCCAGCGTCTGCCCCAGGCGCTGCGCGGCATCGGCGCTGCTCCGGCACACGATGAGGTACCGTGTCTGCAGCGACTCCAGTTTCTCCTGCACCACCTGTGCCTCCTCCCCTACAGCAGCACCGCAGCCGCCATCAGCAGTGGCGAAAGCCTGTCCTTGGCTCGTGCTGCAGTGCCAGCAGAGCCCCAGCAGCACGCAGTGCCGTCCCCACTCACCTGTGACCATGGCCAGGACCTGCTGCCCACTTGCCAAAGCACTGTCCAGCTCCCCTAGCCGTGCACCGACCTCCTGGCACAGCTCCTGTGACATGATGCGGTCAGCTCGGCTGCCACCGGCCCCCGCACACACCCCACAGCACCCATGGGTGCTGCACCCCCCTGCCCCATCCGCCCGCCCCGACCTGGCTTTTCTGATGGGCATCCTGCATGCTGCCGCAGCCATCGGCGCGCCAGAGCTGCGCCAGCCGCCGCTCCGCGGCTCCCAGCCACTCCTGGAAGGAATCGGCAGCCTCCTGGAAGCACAGCGCCGCCGGCAAGATCCGCTCCAGGCGGCCGGACCTGGCAGGAGCCGTGTTAGCCAAGGCTGGGGACAGTGCCACTGCGGCCCCAATGGGCCGAGTCCTCCCGCTGCAGCCCGGACCCACCTGGCTCCTGCCTCCTGCACCAGCCACTCCCACCTCTCGCCGAGGGTGCCGGTGCCTGGTGCCTGTTGTCATGCACCATGGCCCCGGATCCATCCTGCAGCACCAGCTCCACACGCGGCCGCCGCTCCTCCAGCAGCCGCTGCAGCAGCTGCAACGCAGCAGGACACGGCTCTGCAACCGCGGCCACATGCACCCCCTGCACGACACCACAGCACCATGGCACAGCGCCGGCAGCACTGCAGCTGTGGCACCTCCGCACCTTCTGCTCCTCCAGCTGCGCCTTCACCACCTTTGCCTCCGCTGATGGCGGCCTCTGGTTGCCCACCAGCTCCTCCATGTCAGCCACCCAGGCCAGCAGCGCCTCCGGCGTGTCCTGCACCCGATCCGCCGACACCAGCGCCACCAACGCAGCCTCCCCCGGCACCGCCTGTGGGGGACATGCGGCTGAGCCCTCAGCCCCCACACATCCACGCTCCTCCTCAGGGGATTGAAGGCCAGGCGCTGCCAGCGCCGGAGCCGGACCCGTCCTGCAGCACCGGCAGGTCCCTGCACTGCAGCCAGAAGCCAAGGGCCAAGGCTCCCAGTGTGGTGCTGGTGGTGGCGACGGTCCCTGCCCACGGTCACCTCTGTGGCATCCGTATCCCTGCGGCGCTCCGCCGGCGTGGTGCCAGTGCCGGTGAGCGGGGCCTCGGCTGCCCGGGTACTGCGTCACCTCCACGATCTCAGTGACGATGGTCTCGGTCACCTCGGTCACCTCTGTCACTTCCCGCCGGGTGCCAGGGGCCCAGCCCCACGTGCCACGGTGCGTAGGGGGTGTCCAGGTTGCACCCAGCACCGGGACACACGCGGTGCTGCCGTTCTGCACCGGCACCGGGCTGCGCTTCAGGCTGCCGGTGGCACCAGGCGCCACGCTCCAGCCATTCTGCACCGCGTCCGGCACCGCGTCCCGGAGCTGCGGCTCTGCTGAGCGCCGGCGCCTCTGGCCCAGGCAGCCGGGCCGGGTCACTGAGTTCCCCATGGCGCCAGCACCGGCACCAGCTCCAGCCTGCAACAAGCCACGGGGACGCGCGTTACCAGAGCCACCGCAGTGCCCCGGTGCTGCCCAGGGGTCACCTGCACTGAGCCGGGGCCTCCCGGTGTCGGCGGCACCGGCACCGGGCTGAGGCTCCTGATCGGCACCGCTTTGTGCCCGTGGATTACAGCGGAGCCGGAGAAAGGAGCCACCTGCTGCTGTGGGGCCCGCGGAGGGGTGCGGGGCTGAGGATGCGGGGATGCGGGGCTGGATGCGGGAACGGAGGGGTGGGGGAATGCAGGGACGGATGAGGGGCCGGGGCCGGGAGCACCCACCCATCAGGGAGGGGCACCCGCACCTCGCACCCCGCGCACTCACACACGTGTGGACGCACCGCAGCCGCGCACCCGCCCCGTGCCCCGGGCTGGGCCCCGCGCCCCCCCGCGTGAGCACCGGGGCACGAGGGGCCGGGCTGCGGCCCGCACCGGAGGGCAGCCCTCGGCAAAGGGGGCCCCTGCGCACGCTGCACCCCGCAGCGGCTGCACCCGCCCCGCGCACGGCCCCGCACGCAGCCCGGTCCCGCGCGGCCCCACGCGCTGCAGCAGCGCTCGCAGCCTCAGTTCGACCCCGCTCCCATCGCGGGGCTCCGCCACCCCCCCCCCCCCCACGGCACTCACCGCGGCGGAGCCGGGTCCGGGGCTCCGGGGGGGGGGGCTCCGGGGGGCGCCGGTACCGGGGGGGGGGGCGGGGCGGGTCCCGCCTTTGTTCGCGCGCGCTGGGGGGGCGGGGCCCGGCGGGACGCTCCGGTACCGGCGCTGCCCCCGCTGACCCCCGCCCCTCCCCCCCCGCCGCGAGCCGGAGCCGTTACCGGGGAAACCCCCGGGGCTCGCGCCAGCGCCGCGGGCCCCGCCCCCACCCGGCCCCGCCCCCCGCCCCGCCCCCGCCCCTCTCGTGTCCGTCCCCCCCCCCGAGCAGCGGAGCCCCACAGGGACCCGGTGGCGCTGACCCACAGCGGCACCACGGACCCAGAGCATCAATGACCAACAGGGACACAGCCCCAGAGCATCAGTGACCAACAGGGACACAGCCCCAGAGCATCAATGACCGACAGGGACACAGCCCCAGAGCATCAGTGACCAACAGGGACACAGCCCCAGAGCATCAGTGACCAACAGGGACACAGCCCCAGAGCATCAATGACCGACAGGGACACAGCCCCAGAGCATCAATGACCAACAGGGACACAGCCCCAGAGCATCAATGACCAACAGGGACACAGCCCCAGAGCATCAGTGACCGACAGGGACACAGCCCCAGAGCATCAATGACCGACAGGGACACAGCCCCAGAGCATCAATGACCGACAGAGACACAGCCCCAGAGCAGCAGTGACCAACAGGGACACAGCCCCAGAGCATCAATGACCGACAGGGACACAGCCCCAGAGCAGCAGTGACCAACAGGGACACAGCCCCAGAGCATCAATGACCGACAGGGACACAGCCCCAGAGCAGCAGTGACCGACAGGGACACAGCCCCAGTGCGGCCCCAGCACAGCCCCGTCACAGCACAGCCCCAGCAGAGCACAGCCCTACAGACCAACGGCTGCACAGGTGCCGGGCAGATGCTGCTGCTGTTGTTGCTGCTGCTGTAGCACTGCACGTGGTGTGAGCCCCCTGCTGCAGCAGCAGGGTCCAGCTGCACCATGCACCACGTACACTGCACCATGTACCATGCATATTGCATCATGTACCATGTACCCTGCACCATGCACAATGTACCATGTACCCTGCACCCTGCACCATGTGCCATGTACCCTGCACCATGCACCATGTACCATGCACCATGCACCATGTACCATGCACGTACTGCAGGCGCTGGTTCAGGAGCAGCTGCACCGGTGGGTGTGGCTCCCACAGGACCCTGGGTGCAGCGGCTTTGGCTGCACTGGTGCCGGAACTGCTGCTGCAGGGAAGGAGCTGCTCCCGGCGCTCCTGCAGCATCTGCCCGCTGAGCCTGGCCCCACAGCTGCGGGAGGGGGGTGACAGCTCCCAGCTGCTGATGCAGGGGGATGCAGCAGGACAGGGCTGCATGGGCACAGGCAGGGACAGCCATGGCTGCACACATCCTGTAGGGGATGTACCCCGCGCATGGCTGCACACGTCCTGTACGGGGATGTACCCCGTGCATGGCTGCACCCCATGCATGGCTGCGCACATCCTATACAGGGATGTACCCCGTGCATGGCTGCACCACATGCATGGCTGCACCCCATGCATGGCTGTGCACATCCTATACAGGGATGTACCCCATGCATGGCTGCACCACATGCATGGCTGCGCACATCCTGTTCAGGGATGTATCCCGTGCATGGCTGCGCACATTCTGTACAGGGATGTATCCCCATGCTTGGCTGCGCACATTCTGTACAGGGATGTATCCCCATGCATGGCTGCATGCATCCTGTGCATGGATGTACCCCCATGCATGGCTGCATGCATCCTGTGTAAGGATGTACCCATGTGCATGGCTGCACACATCCTGTGCACAGATGTACCCTTGCGCATGGCTACACACATCTTGTGTACGGATGTACCCCTGCACATGGCTGCACACCCTGTATGGGCAGGAGACACGGCTGTACACATCCTGTGCATGGCTGCACCCCCATCACATGGCTGCACATTGTCAATGCACGGCTGCAGAGCCCTTGCACGGGCAGCGGACACAGCTGCACGCACCTTGCCCACTGCACATCCCCCACGAGAAGGGGACCCAGTGCCGCACACGCTGCCTGGTCTGCGGTGCTGCCACACGTGGCTGTTCTTGGTACCAGAAGTGTCCCCAGTGCCTGCAGGGCTCCCAGGACGCGATGCCATGAGCAGCGGCATGGCCACAGGGACCAAAGGCTGCAAGCCCACATGGCCGATGGTGCTGGTGGGCTGGGAGCAGGACCCGTGTCACCATCAGGACATGTCACCAGCAGGACTATGTTACCAGCAGGAGCGGGACCATGCCACCAGCTGCACCAGTGCCGTGCTGATGCGTCCCAGGTTGTCCTTGTCAGTGTCCCCCCCTCGCCCCTCTGGCGCCGTGGCCAGGTCATTCCCTTTTACCTGCAGCGCTGGCAGCTGCCGCTCCACCGCATCCAGCCAGTGCCGCAGGGCCTGCAGCCGGTGCTGCACCTCCAGCCACGCACTGCAGGGACAGCAGGGACACTGTGACAATGGTGACACGGGGGGCTGTGGGGCTGCGGTGGGGCTGCGGTGGGGCTGTGATGGGGTTGTAGGGGCTGCTCTGCTCATGCCATGGATGTTCCCCACCATGTCCCAGTGCTGCTGCAGGATCCCGGTCACCGCAGTGCCCCCATGCACACACAGACCCCGCTGCAGCACCGCGGCCGTGCCATACCTCGCCATGGGCTCCCCATCTGGTGATGACCCCTCAACGCTGGCTCCAGGGGGGCCGATGGCACCGGTGGCCTCAGCAGCGCCATGGGGCTGCAGGGAGAGCAGGGGATATGTGGGGACATGTGGGGATGCTGGGGCCTGTGCCATGGACCTGCCACAGGGCAGTGGCACTGAGGCATAGGGTAAAGGCGCCGGGATGGGCCGTGACCCTTGGACCATGGCAGCATCAGCACAAGCAGCCCCACAGCACATTCCCGAGCACATACATGTCCATGTGCACCGTGTGCTGCGCCCGGTGTGTTAGCACAGCACTGTGGAGTGCAGCCGCTCACCGTGTGTGCCCGGAGCCCTGGAGAGGCTGCAGGAACCCGGAGCGGGTGATGCGGGTGCTGCAGCGAACAGCAGGGCTGGGATGGGCTGCAGCCTGCAGCGAGGAGCTCATCCAGCACCAGGGGCTGCAGATGCACGCCCAGGGAGGAGGAACAAGAGGAGGATGAAGGGTGCCCAGTGCTCGGAAGCGAGCAGAGCCCTGGGTGGTGCAGCCGGGGCACAGTAAGGAGCGGGCACCGGTGCGCGGGCACTGCCAGGAGGGCACTGGGAGCTGGAGGTGAAGCGTGAACACGGGCTGAGGTGGTGCCATGGAGCTGATGATGGTGATGGTGGTGGTGGTGGTGATGATGCTGAGAACAAGATCTGAGCAAGGATGGGTGGACCCTGCACCCCGGACCCTGTACCCCACACCCTGCACCGCATACCCTGCACCCCACACCCTGCACCCCACGCCTTGCACCCCACACCCTGTACCCGCACACCAGGGGCTGGTGCCCCTCAGCTGCTGCCAGAACCATGGGCTGTGTCCCGCAGCACTGCATGCACCTCCTGCCAGTGCCTGTAGCCAATGCCTGCAGCCAGTGCCTGCAGCCAGTGCTGGTGATGGAGCAGCCGCAAGGGTCCGGCTGCAGGGGGCACACGGGTGGATTCACCGGCGCAGCCGACGCTGGTTTGATGGTGCAGACACTGGTGTGCAACTGTGCAGCAGCACAGCCCTTGGCCAGGGTGTTGCAGGGTCACAACTGCAGCACCGGGGCTGAGGTGCAGCCCAGGGGGGTCCTGGAGCCCTGGCCCCAGGATGGAGCAGAGCTGGAAGAGCACAGGACCTGCAGGAGCCACGTCTTGCCACATGGACACAGGGTCCCCCCCAGCGGATGGGATGGGGCTGTCACCGCTACACAGTGCATGGAATCTCAGCCTGGTTTGTGTTGGAAGAGACCTGAAAGCTCACCCAGTTCCAGCCCCTGCCACGGGCAGGGACCCCTTCCACTGGAGCAGCTCCAAGCCCCTGTGTCCAACCTGGCCTTGAGCACTGCAGGGATGGGGCAGCCACAGCTGCTCTGGGCACCCTGTGCCAGTGCCTCAGCACCCTCACAGGGAAGAGTTTCTGCCTAAGAGCTCATCCCAATCTCCCCTCTGGCAGCTTAAAGCCCTTCCCCCTTGTCCCGTCCCTCCATCCCTTGTCCCAAGCCCCTCTCCAGGTTCCCTGCAGCCCCTTTAGGCACTGGAGCTGCTCCAAGGGCTCCCCTTAAGCAGCCTTCTCCTCTCCAGGCTGCCCCAGCCCAGCTCTCCATCCTGGCTCCAGAGCGGAGCTGCTCCGGCCCTCTGGGGCCTCCTCAGGACTCACTGCAGCAGTTCCACACCCCTCCAGCGCTGCTGCCCCAGAGCTGGACACTGCTGTCCATGGGAAGGTGCTTTGGGGTTGAGTGTCCCAGGGGAGCAGGGGGTGATGTGTGGTGGCACAGGATGGCTGGAGAGGGTGCACAGACAAGGGACACTGTGGGCTCAGGACTGAGGGGTGTGTGGGGCAGGGGGTCCCCAAGGCTGGTCCAGGAGCTCTCAGCGGGGACACGAGCTGCACCCACAGATGCCGTGGGGAGCCGGGGGCGTTCCAAGCACGCCGTGGGGCTGGGCCATGGGCAGCACCCATGGGCACCAGCATGTCCTGGTGGTACCAGGAGGTCTGGGAGAGGCGGTTTCGGGGGGCTCAATGTTTGGGGAAGCCGGGAACCGGAACCAGCCCTTGCTGGGACCCATCTCGAGCTCCCTGATAGGCACCATAGCCCCCCCCACCTTCTGCATCCAACCCCATATCATAGATCCATTGAATCATAAAACAGTTAGAACTGTGAAGGACATTAAGCTCATCCAGTTCCAACCTGCTTGCCATGGGCAGGGACACCTCACACTAAACCATGGCGCCCAAGGCTCTGTCCAACCTGGCCTTGAACACCGCCAGGGATGGAGCATTCACAACTTCCTTGGGCAGCCTGTTCCAATGTCCCACCACCTCACAGTAAAGAACTTTTTCCTTCTATTTAACCTGAACTTCCCATTTCAGTTTGAACCCACCACCCCTTGTCCTATCACTGCAGTCTCTAATGAAGAGTACCTCCCCAGCATCCCTATAGGCCCCCTTCAGACACTGGAAGGCTGCTATGAGGTCTCCACGCAGCCTTCTCTTCTCCAGGCTGAATCAGCCCCAACATTCTCAGCCTATCTTCATATGGGAGGTGCTCCATCCCCTGATCATCCTCGTGGCCTCCTCTGGACCTGCTCCAATAGCTCCATGTCTTTTCATGTTGAGCACACCAGAACTGCACACAATACTCCAAGTGAGGTCTCACAGAGTAGAGCAGAGGGGCAGGATCACCTCCCTCAACCTGCTGGGCACGCTCCTTTGGATGCAGCCCAGGACATGGTTGGTTTCCGGGCTGCGAGTGCACACTCAACCTGGCTCATGTTCAGTTTCTCATCAACCAACACCCCCAAGTCCTTCTCCGCAAGGACCTGTAGCATCAAGCACCACATCCAGCCCCGCAGCCAGCCCCACAGCCAGCCCAGCACCCAAACCCCTATCCAACCCTGCATCCAGCACCGCATCAAGCCCCACATCCAATCCCACATCCACACCACATCCAACCCCGCAGCCAGCTCACCATCTAGCATCACATCCAATCCCACATCCACACCACATCCAACTCTGCATCCAGCTCACCATCTAGCATCACATCCAATCCCACATCCATACCACATCCAACCCCGCAGCCAGCTCACCATCTAGCATCACATCCAATCCCACATCCATACCACATCCAACCCCGCAGCCAGCTCACCATCTAGCATCACATCCAATCCCACATCCACACCACATCCAACCCCGCAGCCAGCTCACCACCTAGCATCACATACAATCCCACATCCACACCACATCCAACTCTGCATCCAGCTCATCATCTAGCATCACAACCAACACTGCTCCAACCCCATCGTGCTGCACCACAACCTGCTGCAGCCCACAGCACAAAGAGCAGCTGGGAGCCCCCCACCAGCACCAGCGTCACCAGGGCAGCATCAGGTCAAACAGAGCATGTGGAGGTGCCACTGCTTGGAACATCCTTTACTGTGGCTGTGGCTGCCCCACATGGCAGTGCTAGGACCCCATAGGGTCAGTTCCTGCCCCCCCCGAATGGAGGTGCTAATGGACTGGGATGTCACGGCCCTGGCGCGGCGCCGCCACTGTCATGACACGCGAAAGCAAAACAGAGAATGAGAGTAATAATCATCATCATCATCATATTAATAACGAGGGATGCGGAGGAACGACAGACGCGGTGGACACGTGGCAAATGGGAGCAGGCGAGAAGGAGGAGAAGTGCTGTGGAGACCCACAGCGAGCTGCAGCACCGGGCCAGGGGGCCAGGGCACTGCATGGGTGCCCCGGGGCCGGCTGAGGGATTCTGGCACCCCGGCAGCACCGGCCCCGCTCTCTGGTGAGTGCAAAGGGTGAGGGAGCACGTCCCCGTGTCCTGCAGCGCAGTGCCGGCGGCCCCAGGATGGGGTCTGGGGGCTCCATGACAGCGGTGAGGGGAGTTGGGATGAACATCCAGCCACACTACAACAGAGCGAACAGAAAGATGGGATGACACGATGGAGACTGGTTCATGGGATGGAGCCCTGAGCCCACGCCAGCAGCGCCCGCCCTGCGCCAAGCAGTGCCCGTGGCCGAGCAGCACCACAGCAAAGTCCACACCGAGCCATGCCTGGAGGAGACCGACAGCCCCGGACACCCTGGTGTCAGCACATGGGGAGCGCGGCACCGGCTGAAGCCCCAGCACCAACCCAGCAGCAACCCCGGCTCCGAAGAGGGAACAACCAGAGAGGTCAGTGTTACCTGTGCCGGTGAGCGCGGCCGAGCCACCGCCGCGTCCCAATGTCCCCTCGAACCCGTCCGCAAGTTGCCAACACCAGAGACCCAGGTGAGGAGCTCGCCCAGCGGTGCCACGACGCCCTCGGTGGGGCTGGGGAGAGACGTCTGCCAGAGAGAGAGTGCGTTACCGTGGCACCGGCACCAGTGGAACCGCCACGAGGGTAAGAGGAACCCAGCATTCCCAACATGGGAGTGCGCTGGTGTCCACAACCCCCCCTGTGCTCATGGAGTCCTGTGGCCTCCACTACCCCTCAGAGAACCCCTGCGGTGAGGGGGACGCGGCGCAGGACCCGCGCATAGAGCCGGGCCGGGTTTGGCAGCACTGAGCTCAGCACCGGGCTCTGGCGGATGCCCACTCATTCCTTGTTAATAATTCCTTGTTAATTCCTTTTTAACTCATTAAAGCTGCACTAGCATCAAGAACAGGGCCTTGCGCGAAGCACTTCCCAGATACACAGGAAGCAGCAGCAGGCGGTGGCAGTAGCTCACGGCAGAACACAGTGCAGTGCCGGAGCCAAGCACGGTGGCCATGGGCTGGCGGAGGCGGCAGCAGCTCTTGGCGGACGAAGTGCTGGAGCATGGTCGGGCCAGTGCCACCACACTTACGGTGGAGGCAGCAGTGCCGCGGTGCTGGGGACGTGCCGGGGTGCTAGGGCAGAGCGGCAGCGCCGGTGCTGGTGTGGAGTGTCGGGTGCACGGTGCTGGCAATGTCCTCCTCCTCCTGCCAGCACGTCTGCGGGAAAGGGGTCGTCTCCTCCTTGGGGAGCAGGATGAAGCGGCGGGTTAATTATAAAAGAGTCTCTAAGTGGTTAGATCCAAAAGACAGAACGGTTTTCCTGTTTTCCTGTTGGTTTTTCTATTGGCTTTTCCTATGTTACGTTGGGTTTCCTGTCTTGCAGCCCTGCCAGGCTATGCCACAGGGCAGGGTGCGGTGAGGGGCCGGGTGATTTCTCTTTCAATACACACATTCCCTGGACTACGCTGGGTTTCATGGGTTAGTTTTGGTTAAGCCAGGGCCGGCTTTGGCAAGTCATCACCACATTCAACCAGTAACAGGAGATCAGTCCTAGGGAGCAGCAGCAGCGTTGCCACATGCGGAGCGAGCGGGCAGTGGGTTCCTCACGCAGGGGCTGGCGGGTCAGGCCACGCGCAGCGGCAGCCGGTGAGTCCCGGTGTGCTCCACGCTTGCCTCCCTCCCGCAGCTCCAGACCAAGGCGGAGGCGAAGGCAGCCACTGCCTCTGTGGGACCCGTCGTGTATCTGCGCCCAAAGCTCGAGGAAGAGTAGGAGGAGGAAGAGAAGGTCATGGAGAAGCCGGAGCCAGTGGCATCGAAGCTGCCGCGCCGGGAGCCAGAGCGGGAGCCGGTGCGGGAGCCTGAGCGGGAGCCAGAGGTGGAGCCGGCACTGCTGACATTGTAGGGGCTGTAGTAACCTTTGCTGGATTGGGAGGAGGCCTCCAGAAGGCGCAGGCCGGTGCCATCCTCCACCATGCTGCGGTCCATGGCGTCTTTGTAGGAGATCTTGAGCTTGGTCTTGGGGCAGGTGAGGTACTTGGAGTAGGTGTTGACGTCGCGCAGCTTCTGGGCCGTGCGCGCGTCAATGGTGCCTTTCTGCAGTGCCTCATCCAGGGCTACACGGCCCTCAACGTCGGGCTCGATGAGGCCGCCCGTCAGGTACTGCACCTCCAGGAACCGCTGCCCGGCCTCATAGTAGAGCCAGCCCTTCTTGAGCGCCTGTGCTGCCGACATCTTCGTCTTGGTGCGCGGGTCCTCGAAGCCGTAGAAGGCCTTTTGCGCCAGGTTGATGCGATCCACCATGATCTTGTCCACCAGGCCCTTGGTCACGGCATCAGCCACGGTGCACTTGTCGCCGGTGGTGGGGTCGATGATGCCACCTGTGCAGGCCTGAGCTTCCAGCAGCCGCTGCCCTGTGATGTTGTCTACGAGGTTGCGGCGCATGGCCTCGGTGATAGACACCTTCTCCAGGGTGTCTGTGTCCAGGATGCCGGCCACCGGCCCCGTCTCCTCAGTTGGGTCACTCCACATGGATATCTGAGTCCTCACTGGTGCAGGGCTGACAGTGTAGGAGGAGGAGGAGCCCACAGAGGACTGAGCGTGAGCGGAAGCCACTCATGTTGCCTGAGAGCATGTCCGCAAACTCGGTGATGGAGAGCGTGCCCGCGCGGTACTGGTCCAGTGCTGACTGGTCGATCAGACCCTTGCCAATGGCATCATCGATGTCGTACTGGCGCCCCGAGCGCCGGTCGATGATCATGGACTTCACCACGCCATCGGAGGAGGAGGTGGTGATCTCCTCCCACTCACACTCCTGCTCTGACAGCTCCAGGTAGGTCTGGTGGTCGATAAGCCCCTTGCGATAGGCCTCGTACACGGACATCTCCTTGCCTGTCTCCGGGTCGACAATGACCACCCTGCGCTTGCGGACGGAGGACTTGGAGGATGTCTTTCTCTCCCGCTTCTTCTCCTTCAGGGGCAGGAGGCAGAGGCCGGTCTCTGGGTCAGTGATGCACCGCTCCATGAGCTGCAGGTAGGTGAGGTTCTCCTCCGTATTGGGGTCAAAGAAGCCCTTGGTGTCATCGCTGGGGTCCAGCAGGATCTCGTTCATCTCCTCATCAAAGAGGCCCCTCTTGTAGGCGATCTCCACAGGCAGGCGGTGGCTCTCTTCGGGGTCAATGATGCCACCAGTGGCAATCTGGGCCTCCAGCAGGCGGATCCCATGGTCCTTCAGGATCAGCCCCTTCTTCATGGCCTGGAACAGGGAGATGAGCTTCCCAGAGTAGGGGTCCCGGTAGCCGGTGACGGCCCTCTCAGCAGAGAGCAGCTTGTCTTTGAACTCAGGGCCCACAATGCCCATGCGAACGGCCTCCTCCACTGTCAGCTTCAGGCCCTTGATGGGGTCGATGACGTAACCCGTGGCTGCCTGCGCCTCCAGGAGCTCGAACGCGGTGCCAGGCCGGATGATGCCCTTCTTCATGGCCTGGTACACAGACAGCCGCTCCTTGGTGGAGTCCACGAAGACGCCAGCGATGCAGCTGGTGCCCTCCAGGAACTTCTTCAGGTTCTTGGAGACCTCCTCAATGGAGGTGAGTCCCTCCTGCAGGCGCTGCGCAGTGGCTTCATCCATCACCTGCGAGCGCACCAGCTCCTCCACTGTGATCTGCTTGCGCAGACCGCGGAAGGTGAGCTTCCGTGCGTCGCAGAGTGGGAGCAGTAGGAGCCCACTGCCCTCGTCCCGGCGGCACCGCTTCAGCAGCTGTGTGTAGCTCAGCTTCTCCTCCGTGGACGGGTCCACGTAGCTTCGCACCTCACTGGGCTCGGACAGCATGTCATATGTGTCCTTGTTGATGAAGCCCCGCTGGTAGGCCACCTCCAGGGGCAGGTGGAAGCCCAAGTGAGGGTCAATGACGCCGCCAGTGGCGATCTGGGCGTCCAGGAGCTTGAGGGCCTCTTCACTGGGAATGAGGTCCTTCTTCATGGCCTGGAAGATGGAGATCTTCTGCTCACTGTAGGGGTCTCTGTACCCAGTCACGGCCCTTTCAGCGGACAAGAGCCGGTCATGGATCTCAGGCCCCACCACACCTTTCCTGACAGCCTCGTCAACAGTCAGCATCTCGTTCTTCATGGGGTCTATCATGAAGCCGGTGGCAGCCTGGGCCTCCAAGAGGGAACGGGCCACTTCTGAGTTGATCAGCCCCTTCTTCAGTGCCTGGTAGACGCTGAGCTTCTGCTTGGAGGAGGGGATGTAGATACCAGCCACACAGCCCGACCCATAGAGGTACTTATAGATGGTCTCCACCTCCAGGAGCTCCCGGAAGGTCTTAGAGCCCTGCTTGAGCAGATTGTAGATGTCTTGGGAGATGATCTTGGCCTCGTAGAGTTCCTCGGCCGTGATGCGGCGCCGGACATAGTCATAGGACTGTGAGATTCTGCTGCCGGATGATCTCGGTCTTCTCGATGATCTCGATGATGATGATGATCATGCGCTCCTTGGACACACGGCCTGACTTGAACTCCTCCATGAGATGCTTCCGCTGCTCCTCAGGCAGCAGATCTGAGTGCATGATCTCCCACAGCGACATGGAGGAGCCCGCCCTGCTGCCCACAGGGATGTCCACCTGCGTCTCCTCGAACACCTTCCGCGTCTCTGCCTCAGTGTAGACCTGCGTGGTCTCCACCACTGTCGGCTTCTCGGGCTCCCGCAGTGGCAGCAGGTAGAGGCCAGTCTCAGGATCCTCGATGCACCTTTCCTTCAGCTGCGTGTAGGTGAGGTTCTCCTGTGTGTTGGGGTCGAAGAAGCCCCTGGTGTCATCGCTGGGGTCGGAGAGGGTTCGGTTCATCTCCTCATCGAAGTACCCGCGCTTGTAGGCCACATCCACGGGCAGGCGGTGGCTGTGCACAGGGTCGATGATGCCACCAGTGGCGATCTGGGCCTCGAGCAGGCGGATGCCAGTGCTCCTTGAGAATGAGCCCCTTCTGCATGGCCTGGAAGAGGGAGATGGTGTTGCCAGAGTAGGGGTCCTTGTAGCCAGTGACAGCCTTCTCAGCAGACAGCAGCTTCTCGTGCAGCTCAGGCCCCACCACACCAGCTTTGACAGCCTCGTTGACATAGAGTTTACGGTTCTTCACGGCATCGATCAGGAACCCGGTGGCTGCCTGGGCCTCCAGGAGGATCACAGCGGTACTGGGCTGCAGCAGGTTTCGCTTCATGGCCTCGTAGATGTTGAGCTTCTCCTTGGTTGCCTCCACGTAAACGCCAGCAATGCAGTCGCTGCCATGCAGGAATCTTCTCACTGCCTCCGTATCAGAGAAGTCCTTCACTGACTTCTTGCCCTCCTTCAGCTGCTCGTACTGGGCTTTGGTTATGATGCGGGACTCCACCAGCTCACTGGCCGGAACAGGAGCCCGGAGCCCACTGAATGTCAGCTTCTCCTGCTTCTTGGTCTCTGCCTCCTCAATGATGGTGATGATGATCTTGATGATCTTCTCAATGGTCACCTTGCCAGTCTTGTACTGCCGGAGGAGCTCCCTCCTGTGCTCCTCCGTGAAGTACTCGGAGTGGATCAGCTCCCAGATGGTCATGGTCTGGCCCTTCATGCTGCCCACCGGGACCTCCACAGTGGTCTTGCTGAAGCACTCTTTTGCCTGGCTGTCAGTGTAGACTTCCTCCTGCTGCGCCTGGATGGCTTGGTCGGACAGGGGCAGCAGGCAGAAGCCGGTCTGCTTGTCACGGCGGCAGGTCTTCTGCATCTGGGCGTAGGTGAGGTGCTCCTGGGTGTTGGGGCAATAGAAAGCCTTGACATCATCGCGGAACTCAGCCATCGTCTCGTTCATCTCAGGGTCGAAGTAGCCACGTTTGTAGGCAACGTCAAGCGGGAGCCGGTGGCTGTGGACAGGGTCAATGATGCCGCCGGTGGCAAGCTGGACATCCAGCAAACGCACCCCGGTGTTGCTGGGGATAAGGCCCTTCTTCAGAGCCTGGAACAGGGAAACCGTCTGGCCTGTGTAGGGGTCTTTGTAGCCTGTCACCGCCTTCTCTGCTGACAGCAGCTTCTCGTGCAGTTCCGGCCCCACCACCTCGGCCTTCACTGCCTCGTCCACGGAGAAGAGCATGTTCCTCGTGGGGTCAATGATGTAGCCAGTGGCAGCCTGGGCCTCCAGCAGGGACAGGGCAACCTCTGGCTTCAGCAGGTTCCTCTTCAGGGCATCGTAGAAAGTGAACTTCTGGCCGGTTGACTCCACCAGGACCCCAGCAATGGTGTCGGTGCCCTTCAGGTACTGCCGTACAGACTCCATCTCCACCACGTCCTTCACCGACTTCTTGCCCTTCTGCAGCTCATTGTAGAGGTCTTTGTTGATGATTTTGCTCTCCAGCAGCTCCGCAGCAGGCACAGGGGCCCGCAGTCCCTCAAAGCACATCTGGCTTTTCTTCTCACTATCCTCCACAACCGTGATGATTATCTTGATGATCTTCTCCACCGTGATCTTGCCAGTCCGGTACTGATGGATCAGATCCCGCCTTTGGTCCTCAGTGAAGTATTCCGAGTTGATGATCTCCCAGATGGTCACCGTCTTCCCCTGGAACTTGTCGAATGGTGCTGTCACTGTGGCTTTCTTGAAGATGTCTTTGGCTTCTTTGTCGGTGTAGATCAGCTCCCTGGCTTTGGCTGCCTGGTCAGTGAGGGGCAGGAGGCTCAGCCCCGTGTCCGGGTCAGTCACGCACCGCTCCAGGAGCTGGATGTAGGTGAGGTTCTCCTGCGTGTTGGGGTCGAAGAAGCCCTTGGTGTCATCACTGGGGTCGGAGAGGGTTTGGTTCATCTCCTCATCGAAGTACCCACGCTTGTAGGCAGCTTCCACAGGCAGGCGGTGGCTGTGCACAGGGTCAATAATGCCACCGGTGGCAATCTGGGCCTCGAGCAGGCGGATGCCATGCTCCTTGACGATGAGCCCCTTCTGCATTGCCTGGAAGAGGGAGATGCGGTCGCCAGTGTAGGGGTCCTTGTAGCCAGTGACCGCCCGCTCCGCTGCCAGCATCTTGTTGTGCAGCTCAGGCCCAATGACGCCCTCGCGCACGGCCTCACTCACTGAGAGCCGCGTGTTCCGTACTGGGTCAATGATGAAGCCGGAGGCAGCCTGAGCCTCCAGCAGCACCAGCGCCGTGCCTGGGCTCAGCAGCTTCTGCTTCATGGCCTCGTAGATGCTCATCTTCTCGTTGGTGGGCTTGATCAACAGCCCGGCGACGCTGCTCCGGCCCTGCAGGTACCTCCTGACCTCGTCCCTCTGCGCGAGCTCACCAACGCTCACGGTGCCCTTCACCAGCTGCTCCAGGCTCTCCTGGCTCAGGACACCGGCATCCACCAGCTTCCCTGCAGGCACTTTCTGCCGGATGCCATCGAAGGCTAACTCGGGCTCACCATTGTGCGCGAGGCCGTCCATCACATCCCTGCCGTTGGGCATGGCTTGGACATGTGGCTGCGTCACAGCAACCATGACCTCCCCGGGCAGGTCGTCTGTCTGGATCATGATCTCACGGGTCTGTGCCAGCGCCACCTTGTACTCTTCCTGCATCTGCTCCAGCCTCTCCCGCAGCTTCTGGTTCTCCTCTTCCAGAAGCTTCTCCTGGTGCTGCCGCTGCTGCTCCAGCTGCTGCAGCTCCTCCTGCTTGTGCCGGACATTCTCCTCTGCTTCCTTCTGATGCCTCTTGGCCTCATCCAGCATGGCTTTCAACTGCTGCTTCTCCTGCTCCATCTCCTTTTGCTGCCGCTCCTGCTCCGCCTTCAGGTTCCGGGCTTTGTCCACCTCGTCTTGAAAGAGTTTCTCTAGCTTTGATTTCTCCTCCTCGATGAACTTCTCCTTCTGCAGCAGCGCGTCCTTCTCCGTCAGGAAGCTCTGCTGCAGGAGTTGCGTCTCCTGCTGGAGCTGCACCTGCTGGGCCACCTGCATCTGGAGTGGGAAAGAGGACACAATGGTCAGACGGCACCGTGCAGCGCCACGGGTGAGGGGAGGAGGACATGCACTGCGGCAGCACAGGGCAGGGCTGTGGCGTCACCCAACCGCATGGGCCCCACTGCAGGGGTTAGGAGTGAACGGGAACAGAGAGGGGTAGGGAGCTGCAGCAAACAACATGGGGCAGGACAAGCGGGGATGAGACATGAAGGTTCAGCTCTGGGACCCCAACACAAGAGGGACATGGAGCTGTTGAAGCGAGTCCAGAGGAGGCCACGGAGATGCTGTGAGGGCTGGAGCAGCTCTGCTCTGGAGCCAGACTGAGAGAGCTGGGCTGGGGCAGCCTGGAGAAGAGAAGGCTCCTGAAGGGGAGACCTGAGAGCAGCTCCAGTGCCTAAAGGGGCTCTAAGAAACCTGGAGAGGAGCTTTGGACAAGGGATGGAGAGAAGGGATGAGGAGAAACGGCTCCAACTGGAAGAGGGAAGAGTTACATGGGAACTAGGAAAGTTCTTCACCATGAGGGTGGTTGAACACTGAAAAAGGCTGAAGGGAGAAGCTGTGGCTGCCCCACCCCTGGCAGTGTTCAAGGCCAGGTTGGACAGGGCTTGGTGCAACCTGCTCTAGTGGAAGGTGTCCCTGCCCGTGACAGGGGGTTGGAGCTGGAGGAGCTTTAAGGTCCCTTCCAACCATTCCATGACTCTATGGATACTGTGGGGTCAGGTACCGAGGTGGGAGCTGGGCACAGAGAAGATCAAGGGAGGATGGGCCACAGGACCCCAGAAAGGTGCTGGGGTCACCCCACCACAGCAGGAGCTGCGGCAGCAAGAGCAGGCAGGGGAGTGATGGGAGGTCCTGCCCTGACGCCAAGGGGTTTGCACCGCTGCACCACTGCTGAGTCCACGCACGCCCCCGACCCACAGCATGGAGGTCCTGCCTCACCAGCAGCCCAGCAGCTGGGGTTCAGACACAGGCTGGAGCCTCAGGCACTGCAGCAGCTCCAGGCCTGTGCCTGCACCACAGGGGCTGTGGTGATGGTGGCCAGGACCTGGTGCCGCGTGGCTGGGGAGGGGGAGGAGGTCCCTGTGTGCCACCACCGCTAAGGGGACCCAGTCACCCGGTACCTCCTCTGCCTTCTGCTGCAGCAGCGCCGCCTCCTGCTTCAGCCTCTCCTTCTCCTGCTCCAGGTCGGCAATGGCCTGGCGCAGCTTCTCCGCGTCCTGGTCACTCTGGTGCCGCTGGATCTCCAGGGTGTGCACCAGCGTCATCTTCTCCTGCGTGGCCAGCTCGGTCTGGTGCAGCCGCTCGCTGATCTCCTCTGCCTGCTTCTTGAACTTCTTGGCCTCCTCCTCTGCCTTGGCCTGGGCCATGCTCATCTCCGCCACGTGCAGCTTGAGGCGCTCCGCCTCAGCCGTGATCTCCAGCTGCCGCCGGCGCTCTGCCTCCAGCGTCTTCTGGAAGCCCTCGGTCTCCTCGGCCAGGCGCTGCTGCATCTGTTCCTTGTCCTCCTGCAGCCGCTTGGCGTGTTCCTGCGCCAGGTCCTTCTGCTTCTGCAGCATCTCAGCCTCGGCCTTGAGCCGCGTGGCCTCCTGCACCGCCTGCATCTTCTCCTTCAGCATCTTCTCAGCCAGTGCCCGCTGCTGCGCCAGGTCGTCCTCGGCGAGCTGCCGCATGCGCGCAGCCTCCTGCGCCTCCACACTGAGCCGCGCCACCTCCTCAGCCACCTGCTTCATCTTCTCTGCCTCCTCTGCCAGCAGCTTCTGCGTGTTGTCCTTGTCCTTGAGGATCAGCACCTTGTTCTCCTCCTCGATGCGGCTCTTCAGCCTTGCCAGCTCCTCCAGCTGCACCCGCACCTTAAAGAGCTCCTCCTCGACCTGTGCCTTCTGCCGCACGGCGTCGCTCGCCTCCTCCTTCAGCCGCTGCAGCTCCTCGTCCAGGATGTTCTTCTGGTGGTCCGTCTCCTCCAGGCGCAGCTTCACCTTGGTGAGCTCCTGCTCCACCTGCGCCTTCTGCCGCAGCGTCTGCTCCGCGAACTTCTTGTGCTTCTCCATCTCGGCGTCGGCCAGCTGCTTCTGCCGCAGCGCCGCCTGCTCGGCCTGCGCCCGCCGCGCTGCCTCCAGCTCCGCCTCCTTGCGCAGCGCCTCGGCTGCCGCCTGCGCCTGCGCCGTGGCCGCCGCCTCCTCCTCTGCGCGCTGCTTCAGCCGCTCGGCCTCCTCCACGCGCCGCCGCGACAGCCCCGCGTCCTGCTCGGCCTGGCCCCGCGCCAGCTCAGCCTCCTCGGCCGCCCGCCGCGCGCGCTCCGCCTCGTCACGCAGACGCTCCACCAGGCTCTGCTCCTGCTGCCGCACCTGCTGCAGCTCCTGCTCCTGCTGCTGCATGGCGGCCAACCGCGCCTTCTCCTCCGCCGCGATGCGCTTCTGCGCCGCCTCCCGCGCCAGCTGCACCTGCCGCTCCGACTCCTTCTCCGCCATCTCCTTCTGCCGCCGCGCATCCTCCACCATGGCCCGGAGCCGCTCCACCTCCTCCAGTGCCAGGCGCCGCTGCCGCGCCGCCTCCTCCTCGGCCGCCAGGATGTCCTGCAGCTTCTCCTCGGCCTCACGCCGCCGGCCCTCCTCCTGCAGCGCCAGCGCCCGCTGCCGCTCAGCCTCGCGCTCTGCCTGCTCGCGGCTGTGCTGCACCTCCTCGGCCTCACTGCGGATGCGGCTCAGCTCCCGTTCCAGCTCGCTCTTGCCCGCGGAGGCCCGCTCGAAACTGGCCTTGAGCGCACGGATCTCCTCCTCCACCTGCCGCCGCTGCCGCAGTGTGTCCTCCACCAGCCCCTTCTGCCGCTCCAGCTCGCTCTCAGAGCTGCGCTTCAGCTGTGCAATCTTCTCCTCTATGTCCTGCTTGTGCTGTGCCGCCTGCTCCTCCAGCAGCCGCCGCTGGTACGCCTCGTCCTCCGCCAGCCGCCGCAGCCGCTCGTTCTCTGCCTCCTTCTCCTTCAGCGCGATTTCTGCCTCCGCCTTCAGCCGTGACGCCTCATTGATGGCCGCCAGCTTCTCCTTCAGGATGCGCTCGGCCTCAGCGCGCTGCCGCCCGGCCTCCTCCTCCGCCAGCTGCCGCTGCCGCTTGGCCTCCTCAGAGAGGGCACGCAGCCGCGCCGCCTCCTCCGCCAGCTCCCGCAGCTTGCTGGCCTCGGCCTCCAGCCGCTGCTTCGACTTCTCGCTGCTGGAGCGCGATTCCTCCTCCGCTCGGGCCTTGCTCTGCAGCAGCACCTCCATCTCGGCCCTCAGCTTGGCCAGCTCCTCCTCAACCTCCTTCCGCTTCTGGATGGCCTCGCTCACCTCCTCCTTCAGCCGGGACTGCTCCTCCTCCAGCAGCAGCCGCTGCTGCTCCCCGTTGTCCATCTCCGCCTTCAGCCGGATCAGCTCCTGCTCTGCTGCCAGTTTCTGCTGGGCCGTGCCCTCTGCCAGCTCCCGCTGCTTCTCCAGCTCCTCCTCGGCCGCCTCCTTCTGCCGCAGAGCCGCCTGCTCTGCCTTGGCGCGCTTGCGGGCCTCACGCTCCGCGTCCTCCTTCTGCTTCTCGGCCTCCTCCTGCGCCAGCGTCTTCTGGTGCGCCACCTCCTCCGCCTGCAGCCGCAGCCGCAGCGCCTCGTTGGCCTTCTGCCGCCAGCGCTCCAGCTCCTTCTCTGCCTCCTCCCGCGACTGCTCGGCCTCGCGCTGCTGCTGCTTGAGGCGCTCGGCCTCCTCCTGCAGCTGTGCCACCGCCACGTGCTCGCGCTGCAGAGACAGCTCCAGCTGCGCCGTCTGCTCAGCCATGGAGCGGCGCCGGCTCTGCAGCTCGGCTTCAGCGCTGCGCTGCGCCGCCTCCTGCGCCACCTGGATCTGCCGCTGCTTCTCGGCCTCCGCCTGCCGCAGGCGCCGCTCGGCCTCCTCTGCCTGCAGCCGCAGCCCCTCCAGGGCCGCCACCGCCTCCTGCTTCTCGCGCGCCGCGTCGCGCTCGGCCCGCACCTTGCGCGCCAGCTCCTCCTCGGCCTCGCGCTTCTTCTGGCTCTCAGTCCTTCACCTGCCGGCGCAGGCGCTCGGCCTCGTCCTGCGCCTGCCGCTTCTGCCGCTCGGCCTCCTCAGCGCGCGCACGCAGGTCGTGCAGCTCGGCCTCGGCGCCCAGGCGCTGCCGCTCCGTGCTCTCCAGCTGCCGCCGGATCACCCGGATCTCCTCCTCCACCTTCTTGCGGCTGGACTCAGCCTCCTCAATCAGCTTCACCTTGGCCTCTATCTGGTGGTCCGAGTTCTGCCGCAGCTGCAGCAGCTCCTGCTGGATGTTCTGCTTCTGCTGCTCCGCGTCCACGGCCACCACCTCGCGCCGGGCCACCTCCTCCTGCATGCGGAGCTGCAGCTCCTGCGCCTCTGCCTCCGCCTGCGCCTTGGCCTTGGCGTGCGCCTCAGCCAACTGCCTCTGCTTCTCCAGCTGTGCCTCCACCTCCGCCAGCCGCTTCCTCTCCTCCTCCTTCAGCTTCTCGGCAGCTTTCTGGAGTGGGAAGGGGGAGCAGAGAAAACAGAGAGGGGGGAGAAAGAAAGAGATCACAAAGGGATGCGACCGGGCTGCGGCCGCGCACACGAGTGCGGGATGCACCTGGGATGGCTCCGGATCCCAGAAGTGGTGACGCCAGCTCCAGAAGACGCGTGGCACACAGAGAACACAGCTGGGACAGCGGCGGCAGCACAGCCCCAGGCACCACAGAGAGGAGGGGAACAGAGCAACAGAGCACGAGCAAAGCCCAGGGCGATGGAGACCAGGAGAGAGCAGCTTGAGCACCAGCACACCCAGAGCCAGCCAGGAGGCTCCTGCGCCCACCGGGGCTCACTGCAACAGAAGGGCCAGCGCCAAAAGCCACCGACAACCTGGCGATGGAGCATCAGGATGAGTGGGACGAAGGGAGCAGGTGGGAGGAAGGAGCCACCAGGAAAGCCTCGATGACATGGAGGGCAGCGCAAGCTCCGGCCTTGCCACCATGTGTCAGCCTGAGGCCCTTCAGTGGAAGTGCCATGGAGTCTCATGCCACATGCACCACAGGTGAGGCAGGCACATGCCCCATGCCGGGCACATGCAGGTGAGCAGGACCCCCTGTGCCACGTCCCCTCAGAAGGGCCCCGGGAGTGGGGGCAGAGGCAGAGGAGGGCAAGGAGCAGTGCGGCGCGAGGGGGACATGTGTGGGGTGAGTACCTGGTGCAGGGATGCCAGAGTCATCTTGGGCTTTATTTTACCCTCCATTAGCTCCCCACCACCACCAACATCCCCCAAGGCAAAGCACCGGCAAAGCATCTCGACTTGGAGGCAGAAACCAACAGTTAGAGAGGTCACTCAGAGTGGACCCTGTGGTGCCAGCACCCTGCAGCCATGTGCCTGCACTGTGCATCTGGGAAGTGCCTCCTACCACCAGTCCCACCACAGTTGGGCATCACGGTCCCACCAAAGCCTGGCCACCATCACCGAGTGCAGCAGAGTTAGGGGCCGCAGCAGCGTTAGTGGTGGGGTGGCAGCTGCCACACCAGCAGCCCCAGTGTTGTGCAGCAGCCAGGATGCAGCCGGCATGGTGCCGCCACGCTCCTACCTCCTCGTCCTCCAGCCGCCGCAGCGTGTCAGTGATGAACTTGATGTACTGGCTGGTGAGTGTGGTCAGCTCGCTGTACTGCGTCCGCAGGTCCACGTACTGCAGCAGAGGATGGCGGTCAGCAGGAACAGAGTGCCCACAGCACACCATGGCACACCACAGCACACCATGGCACACTGCAGCACACCAGCAGTGGTGGGGCCAAACGCAGGCGAGCCCTGTACCCCCACCTTAGCAAAGGGCTGTGGCTTCAGGGTTAGGGTTGAGACTGAGATCATTAGGATTATGGGTCAGGTTTAGGATCAGGGCTGGGTTGGGTTTGTGCTAAGATTAAGGTTATGTTTACGGTTAGGGTTGAGTCAGGGTAGGATTAGTGTTAGATTACGATCAGATTAGGTTTAGTGTCAGGGTCACTGTCACGGTCAGGTTGATCACCTCCTGGAAGATGCCATTAGGGATGGGGTCATTAGCTTTAGGGTTAGAGGTCAGGCTTAGCCTCAGAGTCCCCTCACCTCCTGGATGATGCTGTCAGACGCTGACTGCACTTTGGGTTTCTTGGCTGGTGATGCCATTGGCTCCACCTGTGCCTTGAAGCTCACGAGCTGCAGCTCATAGTCCTGCAGAGGATTCGTGTCCTGTTACACCACGTCCCAGCAGGACCCCCAGCTCCTCCCCAGCAGCCCCAGCCCCGTTGCGCACCTTGATGGCGTCAATGTACTGCTTGGCGTGGCGCTGGCACTCCTCTACCTTCTCCTTGTTGCGGTCGCATTCCTCCAGCAGCCCCTACGGACAAAGTGGGATGAGCTCCAGGAGTGCCGGCGGATCCAGCAGACCCGGCCCCACCAGCTCTGCCGCACGCACCTGCTCCTGCAGCAGCTGCTGCCGCACGCCGGCGCTGCCGGCGATGGGCACGGCCTGGATCTCCTCCTGCCGCCGTCGCGCCTCCTGCAGCCAGCAGCGCAGCGCGGCGCAGCTCTCGCGGTAGCTCCACAGCTGCCGGCCCAGCTGCTCCAGGTCGCGGTGCCGCAGGTCAGCCTGCGCCAGGACCGCGCGCCAGCGCTCCAGCAGCTGCTGCACCCGCTCCCGGAACCGCTCCAGGTCCACGTCCCGCTCGCTGTGGCGCCGCACCATGCGCTCGTTCACTTCCTTGGCCTTGCCGAGGTCGGCCTCCAAGGTGCTGAAGAGGGGCTGGTGGCCCTCGGCCTGCGCCCGCAGCCGCTGCGGCACACAGAGCAGCGCCATCAGCACCGGGTCCCCCCGCGCCGCCGGCACGGCGCTGCCAGCACCATTACCTTCAGCTCGGCCTGCGTGGCCTCCAGCTCCTGCAGATCCGCCGGCACTGTCTGCACGTCCTTCAGCTGGTCCTCATACTTCTTGAGCAGCTCCTCAGCCCCCTGCGTGCTGTGGATCACCAGGTTGATGGTCTTCAGCCTGCGGAGAGCAGAGACGAGGTCAGAGACCATGGGATGGGAGGGACACATTGGCACAGCCACCGTCATGGAACCATGAGATGGTTTGTGCTGGAAGAGACCTCAAAGCTCCTCCAGTTCCACCCCCCTGCCACAGGCAAGGACACCTTCCACTAGAGCGGGTTGCTCCGAGCCCGTGTCCATCCTGGCCTTGAACACAGCCAGGGATGGGGCAGCCACAGCTTCTCCCTTCAACCTTTTTCAGTGTCCAACCACCCTAATGGGAAAGAACTTCGTCCCAAGATCCCATCTAACTCTTCCCTCTTCCAGTTGGAGCCATTCCTCCTCATCCCATCCCTGCATCCCTTGTCCAAAGTCCCTCTCCAGGTTTCCTGCAGCCCCTTTAGGCACTGGAGCTGCTCTCAGTTCCCCCCTTCCCACAGCAGAGGGGCAGGATCCCAGCCCAGCACATGGGGGGGTTCTGGGCTCAAGTGCTCACTGAAGCCGGGTCATGGGGAGCTTCTCCTCACCCAACACCCCAAGTCCTTCTCAGGCTGCTCCATCCCCTCTTCCCCAGCCTGTGTCTGTGCTGGGACTTGCCCCGACCCAGCGCAGATCCCATCAGACCCAGCTCCTCACACCTGATGTCCACCCCAGCAGGACCGGGATGCGCCGCTGGACACTCACTTCTCCAGGTAGATGCTGGACAGGCTGTAGACCTGCTCCATCTTCTGCAGCGTCACCTCCAGCTCCGAGCGCAGCACCGGGGCAGAGCTGGGTGGCTCCGCCTGTGCCAGCACCTCCTGCGCCTCCTCCCCAACCGAGTCCAGGCTCTTCCTGATGCCCTCCAGCTCCACATGGATTTGCTGCGGGAACAGGAGGGGCCCTCACTCCACGTGACACAGGTCCTTGTGCCAGGGGAGAGGAGCAGAGCCAGAGGTGTCTGAGCCTGCAGAGCCAGCCCAGTGCTGGGCGCTGCTCTGGGTGCTGGGCACTGCTCCAGGTGCCCCGTGCACTCTCCGGGTGCCAGACACACATCACCTGCTGCTCCGTGATGCGCCGGGCGCATTCCGCCTGCGGGTCCTTGTCGAGTGGCAGCCGCAGGCGATGGATGGTACTGGACTCGCAGCGCTGCAGCTGCAGGCTCAGCTCCTTCAGCCGCGACAGGAAGCTCTGGCACAGGGACTCGTCCTGCTCTCCTGTGGGGACAGCCATGGGGATGGGTGAGGAATGTCACGCTCTGTTTGCATCCATAGGGACGGGGGTCAGCACAGTCCAGCTCCATTCCCATCCACAGGGATGAGTCAGCACTGTCCCGCTCTGTTTGCATCCCTAAGGATGGGTCAGCACAGTCTGCTCCTTTCCCATCCACAGGGATGAATCAGCACTGTCCCACTGTGTTTGCATCCCTAAGGATGGGTCAGCACAGTCCAGCTCCATTCCCATCCACAGGGAGGAGTCAGCAATGTCCCACTGTTTCCATCCATAGGGACAAGTCAGCACTGTTCCGCTCCATTCCCATCCACAGGGATAAGTCAGCACCGTCCCACTCTGTTTCCATCCATAGGGACAGGTCAGCACTGTCCCACTCCATTCCCATCCATAAGGACACGTCAGCACCATCCCACTCTGTTTCCATCCATAGGGATGTGTCAGCACCATCCCACTCCGTTCACATCCACAGGGATTGCTCATCACCATTCCACTCCATTCACATCCACAGGGATTGCTTATCACTATCCCACTTCATTCACATCCATAGGGATTGGTTATCACCATCCCACTCCGTTCCCATCCATAGGGACAGGTCAGTACCATCCTGCTCTGTTCCCACCCCCAGGGCCATCTCACCCCTCTCCCCTCCCCACATCCACATGGATGCGGCGGTGCCGGGTCCCACCTTTCTCGTGGCTGCGCCTCAGCCAGTCGTGGTGCTGCGTGCAGGCCTCGTACTCGCGCTGCAGCTGCTGCCGCTCCTCAGGAGCGAAGCTGCGCGAATCCCGGCTCTCCCGCAGGAATTCCTGGTAGTGCATCTCCAGGCTCTGCAGCACCTGGCGGCATTCCTCGGGCGGCAGTGTGCGGAACTGCGGGAGCATCCTTGCATCAGCACCAGGACACACGTGTACGCACCGGGACACACATGTGTGCACCAAGACACAGTGCGTGTGCATTGGGACACATGTGCATTGGGATGCAGTGTGCGTGCAGCAGGACATAGCATGTGTACTGGACATGTGTGCACCCAGACAAGTGTGTGCACTGGGACTCCCATGTGTGCACCAGGACCCATGCACACACCAGGACCCTGTGTTGCACCAGGACCCATGCACACATCAGGACCCTGTGTTGCACCAGGACCCAAGTACACGCCAGGACCCATGCACTCACGAGGACCCTGTGCTGCACCAGGACCCAAGCACACACCAAGACCCAAGCACACACCAGGACCCTGTGCTGCACCAGGACCCATGCACACACCAAGACCCAAGCACACACCAGGACCCTCTGTTGCACCAGGACCCATGCACACACCAAGACCCAAGCACACACCAGGACCCTGTGCTGCACCAGGACCCAAGCACACACCAGGACCCTGTGCTGCACCAGGACCCAAGCACACACCAGGACCCTGTGTTGCACCAAGACCCATGCACACATCAGGACCCTGTGTTGCACCAGGACCCATGCACACATCAGGACCCTGTGTTGCACCAGGACCCAAGTACACGCCAGGACCCATGCACACACCAGGACCCTCTGTTGCACCAGGACCCAAGCACACACCAGGACCCTGTGTTGCACCAGAACCCATGCACACATCAGGACCCTGTGTTGCACCAGGACCCATGCACTCACGAGGACCCTGTGCTGCACCAGGACCCAAGCACACACCAAGACCCAAGCACACACCAGGACCCTGTGCTGCACCAGGACCCATGCACACACCAAGACCCAAGCACACACCAGGACCCTGTGCTGCACCAGGACCCAAGCACACACCAGGACCCTGTGTTGCACCAGGACCCATGCACACACCAGGACCCTGTGCTGCACCAGGACCCATGCACACACCAGGACCCTGTGCTGCACCAGGACCCATGCACACACCAAGACCCAAGCACACACCAGGACCCTGTGCTGCACCAGGACCCAAGCACACACCAGGACCCATGCACACACCAGGACCCTGTGCTGCACCAGGACCCATGCACACACCAAGACCCAAGCACACACCAGGACCCTCTGTTGCACCAGGACCCATGCACACACCAAGACCCAAGCACACACCAGGACCCTGTGCTGCACCAGGACCCATGCACACACCAGGACCCATGCACACACCAGGACCCTGTGCTGCACCAGGACCCAAGCACACACCAGGACCCTGTGTTGCACCAGGACCCAAGCACACACCAGGACCCTGTGTTGCACCAGGACCCAAGCACACACCAGGACCCTGTGTTGCACCAGGACCCATGCACACACCAAGACCCAAGCACACACCAGGACCCTGTGCTGCACCAGGACCCATGCACACACCAAGACCCAAGCACACACCAGGACCCTGTGCTGCACCAGGACCCAAGCACACACCAGGACCCTGTGCTGCACCAGGACCCAAGCACACACCAGGACCCTGTGTTGCACCAGGACCCAAGCACACACCAGGACCCTGTGTTGCACCAGGACCCATGCACACACCAAGACCCAAGCACACACCAGGACCCAAGCACACACCAGGACCCTGTGCTGCACCAGGACCCAAGCACACACCAGGACCCTGTGCTGCACCAGGACCCATGCACACACTAGGACCCAAGCACACACCAGGACCCTGTGTTGCACCAGGACCCATGCACACACCAAGACCCAAGCACACACCAGGACCCATGCACACACCAAGACCCAAGCACACACCAGGACCCTGTGTTGCACCAGGACCCAAGCACACACCAGGACCCTGTGTTGCACCAGGACCCAAGCACACACCAGGAACCTGTGTTGCACCAGGACCCATGCACACACCAAGACCCAAGCACACACCAGGACCCTGTGCTGCACCAGGACCCAAGCACACACCAGGACCCTGTGTTGCACCAGGACCCAAGCACACACCAGGACCCTGTGTTGCACCAGGACCCAAGCACACACCAGGACCCTGTGTTGCACCAGGACCCAAGCACACACCAGGACCCTGTGTTGCACCAGGACCCATGCACACACCAAGACCCAAGCACACACCAGGACCCTGTGCTGCACCAGGACCCAAGCACACACCAGGACCCTGTGCTGCACCAGGACCCAATGCACACACCAGGACCCTGTGTTGCACCAGGACCCAAGCACACAGCAGGAGCACCAGGGGGATGCACAGGGCACTCACCGTGAGCTGGGACCAGGCCTGGATCTGCCGCATGTCGCGGGTCAGGCACTGCCAGGCCCGGAGGCTCCGCAGGTCCTGGTGCAGCTGGTGCCAGAGCTCCAGCAGCTCCTGGTGCTCGGCTTCCAGCCTGCAGAAACGCAGCGTCAGCGGCGGGCGGCACTGGGGCCCCTGGGCTGGGGGGTGCCACAGGGCCGGTGGGTGCCATGGGGTCAGCGGGGATGTGGGGCTGCGCTCACCTCCGCACCGCATCCAGCGCCTCAGGGTTGGGGGGCGGCAGGATGAAGCACACACTCGGCACCTCGGCCTCACCGCTGCCGCTCAGCACCTTCCACTTGTGGGGCTGTGCGTTGCTGAGCAGGGTGCACGTGTCCTGCTTGTGCACCGTGATCTGCAGGGCCGGGAGGGGTGAGCACTGGGGGTGGGAACCCTGTGCACCCACCACGTACAGTGGGGACGGCTGCTGCCTGTGTACCCCTTGATGTGGAGGGGATGGGGGCACCCCTGGGGATGCATTGGGGTGTCACCCCCGGGACTCATACATTGGTCTCCCACCATGTTCCCTCCACATCCCCTCTTGTCCCCATATTCCCACCATGCCCCATATCCCCCCCATAACCCCCCATGCCCTCATATCCCCCCCATATCCCCTGGGTCCCCATACCCCATCCCCGGTCCCTGCCCGGGCGCACCTGCAGCTGCCGGTAGTCGCAGACCGCCTGCAGGCGGGGCCGGCCCTGCACCGTGGCGCCGGAGCTGCGCGGCTTCAGCTGCACGATGGTGCTGGCACGGCGCGAGAGCGCGGGGAGCTGCGCCCCCACCTCCTGCAGCTGCTCCCGCAGCTCCTGGGGGGCAGCAGGGTCAGGGGGTGCAGCCACTGCGGGGGTCAACCCCCACTGCGGGGTCACCCCTCCACTGCAGGGTCACCCCCCCAGTGCGGAACCCGGGGGGGCACTGCAGGGAGGGGGGGCACACCTGCAGGTTGGGGGTCGGCATGGTGTTGGGGTTGCATAGGGGTCCCCATGGGGGTGCCTGCTGAGGCTGGCGTGAGCAGCAGGGTATGTTGGGGTGCACTGGGCTGCGCTGGGGCTCCCATAGGGGTGCACTGGGGCTCTGTTCACATCGGTGTGCTGCAGCAGGGTGTCCTGGGGTGCACTGGGGTGCCCATAGGAATGCACTGGGTTGTGCATGCTCACACTGGCATGCGGCAGCAGGGTGCACTGGGGTGCCCATAGGGGTACACTGGGGGTGCACTGGGGTGCCCATAGGGGTACACCGGAGGTGCATTGGGGCACGTGCTCACATTGGCATGCTGCAGCAGGGTGCACTGGGGTGCCCATAGGGGTACACCGGGGTGCATTGGGGCACATGCTCACATTGGCGTGCTGCAGCAGGGTGCACTGGGGTGCCCATAGGGGTGCATTGGAGTGCCCACAGGGACGCATTGGGGCACATGCTCACATTGGCGTGCTGCAGCAGGGTGCACTGGGGTGCCCATAGGGGTGCATTGGAGTGCCCACAGGGATGCATTGGGGCACATGCTCACATTGGCGTGCTGCAGCAGGGTGCACTGGGGTGCCCATAGGGGTGCATTGGAGTGCCCACAGGGGTGCATTGGAGTGCCCACAGGGATGCATTGGGGCAGATGCTCACATTGGCGTGCTGCAGCAGGGTGCACTGGGGTGCCCATAGGGGTGCATTGGAGTGCCCACAGGGATGCATTGGGGCAGATGCTCACATTGGCGTGCTGCAGCAGGTCCTCCAGGCGTGCGGCGCTGAGCCCACGGTCGCTCCGCAGCTTCCGGCCCATCAGGTCCCGCAGGTCCCGCAGCATCCGCTCGGCCTCGCGCACCTCTGCGAAGAACTGGGGGGGAGCAGGGTTAGGGGGTAGCAGTAGCTTGGGCAATGGGGGCGTCACTGGGGGGGTGACTGGGGTCAGAGAGGTCATACCTGGAAATAGGCCCCGTTCTCCTTGAGGTGGGTCTCTACGCAGCAGCACAACTGCAGCATCCAACTCCACTGTGTGCGCAGCGCCGCCAGGAATGACTGCGGGGGGGGGACACGGGCATGGATACAGGGCACGGGTCACAGACACTGGACACGGACGTGGAGCTGCCACCAGCACCGGCAGCCCCGTGTCCCCGTCCCCATCCCCTCACCTCAATGGTGTCACGGGCCGGGTGCTGCTCCCGCAGCAGTTGCTCCCCGCAGCTCTGCAGCTCCTGCACCCGCCGCTCCCGCAGCTCCAGCTCCCGCATCAGCCCCTGCAGGGGGACACGGTGAGGGACCCCCCTGGCACAGCATGGCCTGCACACGTGTGTGCACGTCTGAACACGTGTGTGCGTGTCTGCGCATGTTCATGCGTCCATGCATGTCCACATATCCGTGCATGTCTTTGTGTCCACAAGTAACTGTGCATCCATGCACACCCATGCGCCCATATACATCCATGTGTCCATGCACACCCATGCGCTAATCCACATATGTGTGTTCCTGTCCCTGTTGACACCTTCCAGCCCCACCTGGGCTCATGCAGCCGCGGACCTGTGCTGAGGGGTCTCTGGGGATGGGACAGGGACCCTGCAGGACAATGGCTGTGTGCCAGGACAGGGACGGGAAGGTACAGTCACATGCAGGAAAAGGGACAGGGATGGTGCAGAATGGATGCTGCACCCTGCACACAGTGATGTTGCACCCACACCCGCAGGGATGCTGCACCCCTCACGAAGGGATGCTGCACCCACACCCGCAGGGATGCTGCACCCACACCCGCAGTGATGCTGCACCCCTCACGAAGGGATGCTGCACCCCACGTGCCACGCACACCCCATACCGAGTAGGCTTCCTGCTTGGCGGGCAGCGCAGGGCCGTGGTCGCTCCAGTCGAATGTCACCTCCTCGTCCTCGCGCTGGCTCAGCCACAGCAGCTCTGCAGTGGCAGCACTCACAAAACCCAGCAGGGCCTCGAGGTGCCGCAGCCGCTGCGACGATGACTCCTGGGCAGGGACAGGGCCAGCGTCAGCACCACGGGCTCCATCTGCCTCCCTGCACCCCCCATGGCCTCCACCTGGCTCTGCGCAGCTCCCCACGGGCTCCATCTGCCTCCCTGCACCCCCCATGGCCTCCACCTGGCTCTGCGCAGCTCCCCACGGGCTCCATCTGCCCCCCACATCTCCCCGTGGCCCTCATCTGCCTCCCCATAGCTCCCTATGGCCTTCAGCATTCTCATGGCTGTTATCTGCCCCCACCACGGCCGTCATCCTCCCGTCCGTCACCATTACCCCCCATCACCAGATACTCACCAGTAGCTCCCCGTACTCCTGCTCCAGTTTGCCCAGGCTCTCCCTGTAGGCGCCGCGGGAGCTGGGGGGTAACTGGGCCTGGGGGGGGAAATGGGCTGTGAGAGCGAACAGCAGCACCCACAGAGCACCCATAGGGCACCCACAGCAGCACCCACAGCACCCACGTCACCCCGATCCCTTCCCAGCACCCCCAACCCCACAGAGCACCTTGGGGACCCCAGGCTCAGGTCGGGGCACCCCAGGGGATCCCAGGATCAGGTTGGGGACCTCCGGGTGCAGGTTGGGGCACCCCAGGCTCAGGGTGAGGAAGTCGAGCGCCCGGCACTGACCTCGTCATCGCGCGCCCGCTGCACCTTGGCGCCGAAGTCGTGGATGTCGCGGTGGAGGCCGCGGTGGGCGCTCAGCAGCGACTCGAGCGAGGGTAGGTCCATGCCCCAGCCGGCACCCGCCACCCGGCGCTGGTTGTCCTGCACCCAGCCCCGCAGCTCCTGCACGTACCGCAGCGCCGCCTCAGACGGGGCCGCCGCCGCCGCCACCGGAGCCGCCGCCGCTGCCACTGGGACCCCCGACTTGAGGTGCAGGTTGTACTCGGTGCGGATGGACACCAGGCGCTCATGCAGGCGGTACACCCTGCGGCAGGGACATGGGGCATGGGGTATGGTACACCCTGCGGCAGGGACATGGGGCATGGGGTATGGTACACACTGCGGCAGGGACATGGGGCATGGGGTATGGTACACACTGCGGCAGGGACATGGGGCATGGGGTATGGTACACACTGCGGCAGGGACATGGGGCATGGGGTATGGTACACACTGCGGCAGGGACATGGGGCATGGGGTATGGTACACACTGCGGCAGGGACATGGGGCATGGGGTATGGTACACACTGCGGAATGGACATGGGGCATGGGGTATGGTACACACTGCGGCAGGGACATGGGGCATGGGGTATGGTACACACTGCGGCAGGGACATGGGGCATGGGGTATGGTACACACTGCGGCAGGGACATGGGGCATGGGGTATGGTACACACTGCGGCAGGGACATGGGGCATGGGGTATGGTACACACTGCGGCAGGGACATGGGGCATGGGGTATGGTACACACTGCGGCAGGGACATGGGGCATGGGGTATGGTACACACTGCGGCAGGGACATGGGGCATGGGGTATGGTACACACTGCGGCAGGGACATGGGGCATGGGGTATGGTACACACTGCGGCATGGACATGGGGAGCATGGGGGGGCATGGGGATATGGTACACTGCAGTGGCAGAGGACAGAGACATGGGGAGTGGGACATGAGGGTGTGGGAATATGGGGATATGGAACATGGGGATACAAGGACACATGGACATGGGAGGACATGGGGAGCTTTGTGGGGCTTCAGGGATACAGGGGACATGGGGACACAGAGGAATATGGGGAAACATGGAAGGCAAGAGGTAACATGGGGACATAGGGACACACAAGGACCAGGGCACATGGTGTAAGGGGCGCACATGGCATGGGGCACACCACACTGGGCACGCTGCATGGCATGCTGCGTGGGTCACGGCACACATCTCCCCCCGGGTCACCCGGCAGCGGTGCCAGTACCTGCGGTACATCTGCTCGCCCTGCGGATGCCGCCCATCCTTGAGGCTCTGCACGTCAGTGAAGAGCAGCCGGATCATCCCATCAGCCTTGTCCAGGTCCCGCTCCACCTCCATGGCCTTCTGCGGCCCCTTCCCCACCTCCAGCAGCCGCAGCTCCTGCATGGAACAAGGGACGGGAATGGGAAAGGAAACAGGCACAGGCATGGGAATGGGAATGGGCACTTGGACCATCATGGGCACAGGAAAGGACACAGGAGCAGGAAAGTGAAAGGGCACAGGAATGGACAAGGGAAAGGAAATGGGCCCGGGAATGGACACTGGCATGGGAATGGACACGCGAATGCGCATGAGAATGCCCCCCGTGCCGCCGCAGCGCCGCCTGCTCACCGCCTGCAGCAGATTGTCCGCCTGGTTGAGCTGCTCCTCGCAGAGCCCCGACTCCATCTGCAGCTTGGTGACAACGCGCTGCAGCCGCTCCAGCCTGCGGGACATGCGGGGACAGCGTCAGCGCGGGGACACGCACCCGCCTGCACTGCATGGGCAGTGACCCCATCCTGCCCCACTGATCTGTCAGTGCCAGCCCCATCCTGCCCCACACCCAGCAGGCTCTGCCAGGCCGGCTCTGGTCACAGCCCTGATCCCATCTGCAGACCCAGATGCAGCCCTGTCTGGGTGAGGAACCCCATCCCCATCTATATCCTGCTTTCCATCCCTGTCACACTTCCTATCTCCATCCTGCTCTCCATCCACTCCCCTTTCCTATCCACATCCCACTCCCCTTCCTGCTTCTCATCCCCATCCCACTCTGCATCCTGTACCCCATCCCATAACCTTTCCCCTGTCCCATCCCCCTCCCACTCCCCATCCTGCTCTGTATCCCAATCCTGCTCCTCATCCACCTCCCGGTCCTGCTCCATATCCTACTCCCCATCCTGCTCCCCATCACTGGAACTGCCCCACACCGCTCTGCTCCACTCGCCTCCACCCCGCTCCGCTCCACTCGCCTCCACCCCGCTCCCCATCCCGTCCCTCATCCCTGCGGCCACAGGCTCCAGCCCCACCCTGCCCTGGCTGCCTGCCTGGACCCACTGCCTGCGCTGATCCCAGTCTGCACTGCCCGATCCCTGCCCGCTCCTGCCTGCGCTGCCAGCCCCAGCCCCGGCCCCGCTCCCATCCTGCACCACCGAGTCCCGGAGCTCGTGGCACCGGCACAGCCCAGTTCTTGGCATGGGCACCACCGCCCCGGGCCCTGAGCCAGACGTGCCGCGCGGAGCGGGCTGAGCCGGGCTGTGCCGAGCCCCGCGGCCACGTCTCTTCCCGGCAGCGGTGACTCACCGAGTGGCTCCGGGGGGGGGGGGGGGGGGGGGGGGCCGGGACACCCCAAAGCCAGCCCAGCCCCATGGCCTGGCCACGTTCCACCAATGCCACAGCCCCCGCGCATTCCAGCACCACCCCAGGGCATCCCGGTATCCCCCACCACCGCCCTGGCTCATTCCATCACTGCCACTGCCCTGGCACACGCCAGCACCACCTAGGTGCATGCCAGCATCCCACCTCAGCCCTGGCACACTCCATCACTGCCGCTGCTCCAGCACCGCCACCGCCCTGGTGCATCCCAACATCCCACCGGCACCCCAGGGCACCCCAGCACCCTGCTGCTGCCCTGGTTCTCCCCATCGCCCCCCGTTATCCCGTGATCCCATGTCCCGCGCTCACCTCTCGAACTCCGCCCGCAGCAGCTTCTCCCGCTCCAGCACAGCCACGTGCAGCGCCCCCCACTCCTTCTCCACGTCCAGGGGGTGGTACCCGGGGGGCACCTTCAGCTGCCCCGCCTGCACCGCGCCCTGCGCCGGGGGCACCGCGCGTCACCGCCTGCGCCGCTGCGCCCCACAGGGGACGTGGAACCCCACCCCATGGGGCAGCCCCTCCCAGCCCACACAGGGACCCAGACCCAAGGGACCCCCATGGCTCCCCCCTCCCGGACCACCACTCCCTGGGACCCCCCCCCACCCCAGGGACCCCCAATACCCTCCCAGGGCCTCTACGGACCCTCAGTCCCTTTGGACCCCCGACCCCCCAGGACCCCCCAGAGCCCCCCTGACCTCCATGGCCTGGAATATGGCTTTGGAGCGGTTCTTGTCGGCCTCCTTGGCCGGCAGCTCCGACTCCTTGAACTTGAGGAACTGGCGCCAGAGGAGCTGCCGAGGGGTGGTAGAGATGAGGGGGAACCCCGGCACCAGCACGGACACCCCTGGCACTGGCACCCTCTTGCCCCAGCACTGACAACCCCGGCACCAACACCCCCAAGGCACTGACCCCCCCCCACACTGGTAACCCCCAGCCCCCCCCCCCCCGGCACTGGCACCCCCAGGCACCCCCCGGCCATGGTGCCACGAGCGGGGCTGGCAGGAAGGAAGCGCTGGGTGGGAGCCGGGTGGTGCCAGTGACTCACGCGGCAAATGGAAGCTCTGAGTCAGAGCAGCCACAACTCTGGCACGGCACGAACACAGCTCTGCCACAGCCACAGCTCTGCCATGGCCAAGCACACCCCAGCACCGCACCGGCACCGCGCCACCACATCGCGATGCAGGGAGCCCAGTGGGTCAACACTGAACACATGGAGCCCAATGGGCTCAACGCGAGACACCAGTGCGGATGCTGGCGGTGCTGGTTTGGGGTTGCCGGCACCGGGAGGACGCATCATGGCATGAGACGACCCATGGCTGGGCCCCAACCAGCTGCAGCATCACCAGCACCACCATGGGCACTGGTGCATCGAAACGGGGCCCTTTCATGGGGACACGGGGGGAATTTGGGGCATGGGGGCACATGGAGGGGACACGGAGGGGACGCAGGGGGTCACGGCCTCACCTCAATCTCCTCGTAGCTGGCTGGCACGCGCCGCTCCTCGAAGCTGATGGTGTGCTGCCGCATCCACTGCAGCAGCAGCGTCACCACCTCGTAGTACTCCTGCCAGCGCAGCTGCAGCTCCTGCATGGGCACGGGCACGCATGGGCACGGGGTTACGGGGAGATGGGGGCATGGATATGAGCATGGACATGGGGACATGGGACACAGGCTTAGGGGACAGGAAAACAGCGGAAGGATATGGGCATCGGGTTACGGGCTTAGGGCATGGGACGTGAATACGAGCATGGATATGGGGATATGCAACACGGGCGTGCAACAGAGGGACATGGGAATACGGGGATATGGAGGACATAGAGATATGGGACATGGGTATGTCAGGGGTACGGGGGACATGGGGATAGGGGGACACAGGGCCTGGTGCCACCACCTCCACAGGACGGGTCCCCCCCATTGTCCCTAACTGACATTGGCCTTGACGCCGTCCTGCGCCTCTGGCACGCGCGGCATGGCATCGTACAGCGACGACACGTAGGTGATGATGGACTTCTCGTCCGGCTGTGGCACATCCACATCTGCAGGGGACACAGCGCAGTCAGGGGGTACGGGGGGGTACGGGGGGGGAGATGGTGGGGATGGGTTCTGGGGTGTCCCCCGGCACCTTCAGGGTCCAGCAGCCGCGTCACCCCCAGGTCACGCTCGGCCACGGTGAAAGCCTGTTCCAGGTTCTCCAGGTTGCTCTGGCGGTAAACGCGGCTCATGTCGATCAGCATCGGCCTGCAGGAGAGACGGTCAGCACCGGCACCAGGACACCGGCACAGGGACCAGCACCAGGACACCGGCACCAGCACCACTGCGGGGACACTGGCACCGGGAGCCAGCGGCGGCCCAGCGGCACCAGGCACACGGACCCAGAGCAGGCAGAGCCCCATGGAGCGAGCAGCAGCCCCTCAGCCCCACTTTGGGGCAGGAACAGCCCTGCTATGGGGCGGGCATTAGCAGCGCCCTGCATCAGTGCTGTGTGGGGCTGAGTTCCCCCAGAGCCCAAAGCAGGAATGGGGATGGAGATGGGAAGGGGATGGAGATGGGGACAAAAGGATGGGGATGGAAGGGGGACGGGATGAGAATGGGGATGAGAAGGGGATGAAAAGGGGATGAAGGTTGGAACAAACGGATGTGGAAGGAACGGAGATGGGTTGGGGATGAAAAGGGAAGGGGATGGCGGTAGAGATGGGATGGGGATGGGGACAAGGGGATATAGAGGAGGATGCAGACATGGACGCTGTGTCCGTGCCACAGCCGGCGCCAGCAGCACGTACTTGTGCCGGTGGATGATGGCATTGAAGAGGCGGCCATCGCGCCAGCTCGCGGTGAAGTTCTCGCACCGCAGCCCCTGGTAGCCCTCGACCATCCGCTGCGACCAGAGAAGCAGCTTCTCCTTGGCTGTCATGTCCTCCGACTGCCCCGTAACCTGGATGTCTGAGATCTGCCAGCAGCGCTGGCGGTTACTGCACCGCACTGGCCCCACGGCACCGGCCCCACAGCAACCACCCCAGAGTAACATCCCGGCCCTGCGGCACTATCCCTGCCCCATGGCACCCACCCTACAGCACCCGCCCCATAGCACCAGCCCCAGCACCACCTGGAAGTGCAGGATGATGGTCCAGATGAGCCCCAGCGTGAGCTTGGGGTTGCCATCGGCGATGTCATCGTTGCGGATGTTCACCAGCTTCACCTACGGAGCACACGGGGTTGTGGTGACGCCGCGGTGGCACCGGGGGGTCCCGGCGGCACCAAACCCCCCAGACCTCCCCTCACCTGGCGATGCTTCAGGTAGTTAAGCGCGATCTGCACGTTCTGCAGCTTGTGGAAGCGCATCCGGCCCTTCTCGCGGGCTGCGGGGACACGGCGCTGAGACAGGCGGCACTGGCACGGCCCCGGCACGGCCCCAGCACTGCCTGAGCCAGGAAACCCCCAGCCCGGCCCCGGGGCTGCTGCAGGAAGCACGGCTCAACCGGACAATGGGCTCAGGCATTGGATCCCGAGCCCGCGCTTCCTCGGCACCGTGGCAGCACCACGGCAGCACCGCGCACCCTGCCCTCGCCCGTTGGGATGGAGCCCCTGCACCCCCTGCAACCCCGGCACTGGACACACCGGGACCCCTGACCCCCAAGTGCACCGGGGGACTGCTCTGACCCACGGCTGTGGGGCACCAGGGAAACCCCACTGGCTGCAGTGCCACTGGTGCACCAGGACTCTGGTGCCGGCACCTCCTGGTGACACCGGCACAGGACACCCACTGGGGACAGTGTTGTGGAAACGTCCCGGCCGATCATCATGCGGTGCTGCACCATGACACGCAGTGCTGCACTGGGACACGCAGTGCCAATCGGTGCCGCACAGGAACACGCGGTGCCATGCAGCGCTGCACCGGGACTCGCGGTGCCATACGGTGCCATGCGGTGCCGTGCGGTGCCACCACTCACCAACCGCAAGCTCCGGACGACGTCGCGCTCCCGCGGCTGCCCAGCGGCACCGGGGGCAGGAGAAGGCAAAGCCCGAGGGGGCCGGTGAGCGCCGGGGCACCAAAGCAAAGAGACGTCCCCGCGTTAGAGCCGCAGCGCCGGCATCGGCCAAGCAGGGGTGGGGGCAGATGCGGGGGGGGGCACGAGATGGGTGGGGGATGCCGATGGGTGGGTGGGGGGTGCCGATGGTTGGGGGGTGCTGATGGGGTCGGTGGGCGCTGACATGGCGGCGGTGGCGGCGGGTTCGGCGCGGGACTCACCAGCTTGTCCCCCGAGAGCACCTCCAGCAGCGAGATGAGGTTGTGCCCAGTCCCGCAGGTCCTCGTACAGGTCGTTGACGTGGCGCTGGGCCTGCGGGGACGCACCGCCACAGCGTCACCGCGGCACAGCGTGGCACGGCCCGCTGCCCGCGGGTGGCACACACCCCCCCAGCCCCACACCGTCCCCATTGGACCCCCCCAACCCCCTGCCCGTCCCGGAGCCGGTGGCTGTGCCACATGCAGAATGCGGTTGTGCCGCGTGGGGCCGGTGCAGGAGCGGGGCGTGAGTGAGGGGCAGCGCGGTGAAGCCGCGGCACACACAGACCTACCTCTGCTCGCCAGTGCTGCGCGGGGAGAGGCAGAAAGAGAGAGTCAGGGCAGGACCCGCGCTGGCACCGGCACCGCGGGCTTTGGGCGCTGCGTGAGGATGCGCCGGCAACGGAGCCGGGATCCGCAGCACCAGAGACCCCCCCACCCAGGGCCAAGGCACCCCGAACCTCCCCCCGGCTCTGCTTCCCCCGGCACAGCCGCCCGGGACCTGGCACCAGGACCTGGCACCGGGACCCGGCACCGGGACCCGGCACCGGGGGCTCCGGTACCTTGATGAGGTGTTTGTTGACCCATTTGGTGAAGGTTTTCTTCTGGACACGGTCTCGCTCATCTGCAAGAGAGCAAAGGGAGCATGAGAGGGGGCACCGTGGCACAACCGGCAACACCACAGCACAACACCCTGGTACGGCACCACGGCACAACACTGTGGCGCAGCACCACGGCACGGCACCGCGTCACGACACCACAGCACAACACCGTGGCACCACGACACAACACCCCGGCACAGCAGCAC
>CM029918.1:106121158-106141279 GCA_017639245.1 Myiopsitta monachus
GGTTCCCGTCCCACCCCCCCCGTTCCCAGGGCACCCCTATGATCCCCCATCCCCCCCATCCTCCCCCTCATGGGCAGGGGGGAGGGGCGGGGGTTGCCGCAGAGCCGGGGGGGGGGAGAAGGGGGGGTGGGGGGAGTCCGTGGGATGGATATGGGGTCTGTGGGTGCAGCCGTGGGGTGCTGGGGCCGTACTGCAATAGCGGGGTCTGTGGGGTGCAGCGGGAGCGGCTGTGGGGTGAGTGTGGGGGGCTATGGGGTGTCTATGGGGTGTGCGTGGGGCGCTGGGGGCGTCTGTGGGTGTCTGTGGGGTGCGGGGCATGCGGGTGCCAGTGACTCATGGCACAGGCGCGTGCTGCGTTGCCCACACCGCCCCACGCAGACCCACATCCCCCCCACATCCCCCCCAAAACCCACCCCACACCGCCCCATACCGCCCCACACAGACCCACATCCCCCCCCAAACCCATCCCACACCGCCCCACACAGACCCACATCCCCCCCCCAACCCATCCCACACCACCCCACACAGACCCACACCGCCCCACACAGACCCACATGCTTGCGGTGCCAACCGGTGCCTTGTGGGTGCCACAGAGTACGTTGTGAGTTAGTGTTGGGTGCCATGCAGTGCCATGGGTCACCACAGGGTGCCATATGCTGCCAGGGGATGCCTTGGGTGCCGTGGGTTACCATAGGGTGCCATGCAGTACCATAGAACGGTATGTGGTACCATGCAGTGCCATAGGGTACCATGCAATGCTGTAGGGTGCTATATGGTGTAATATAGTTCTATGAGGCGCCACAGGGTTCTATATGGTGCTATGTGGTTCCATGTGGTGCCATAGGGTTCAATATGGTGCGATGTGGTTCCATGCGGTGCCATAGTGTTCTATATGGTGCTGTGTGGTTCCATGCGGTGCCATAGTGTTCTATATGGTGCTGTGTGGTTCCATGCGGTGCCATAGTGTTCTATATGGTGCGATGTGGTTCCATGCGGTGCCATAGTGTTCTATATGATGCGATGTGGTTCCATGCGGTGCCATAGTGTTCTATATGATGCTATGTGGTTCCATGTGGTGCCATAGTGTTCTATATGGTGCGATGTGGTTCCATGCGGTGCCATAGTGTTCTATATGGTGCGATGTGGTTCCATGCGGTGCCATAGTGTTCTATATGGTGCGATGTGGTTCCATGCGGTGCCATAGTGTTCAATACGGTGTGATGTGGTTCCATGCGGTGCCATAGTGTTCTATATGGTGCGATGTGGTTCCATGCGGTGCCATAGTGTTCTATATGGTGCGATGTGGTTCCATGCGGTGCCATAGTGTTCTATATGGTGCGATGTGGTTCCATAGGGCGCCGTTTGCCGCTGACGCCGTTGTCCCCCCGCAGGACCCGCGCTGGAGCCGGTGCCGGAGCCGCGGGCGGAGCCGCCGCCAGGGGGCGCTGATGGACGCCGCCGAGAGAGCCGTGACCCGCATCGCAGGTGGGGGGCGAGGGCGGGCGGGAGAGGTGCGGGGGGGGGGGTGCCGCGGGGCGATGCTGTGGGTCCGCGTGTGCGGGTGATGCCGTGGGGCGATGCTGTGGGGCAGCCGTGGGGCGATGCTGTGGGTTCACGTGTGTGGTTGATGCTGTGGGTCTATGCTGTGGGGCAGCCGTGGGGCGATGCTGTGGGTTCACGTGTGTGGTTGATGCTGTGGGTCGATGCTGTGGGTCTGCGTGTGTGGGTGATGCTGTGGGCAGATGCCGAGCAGTGCCGCCGTGGGGCAATGCTGTGGGGCGATGCTGTGGGTCGATGCTGTGGGTTGACGCTGTGTGGCAGCTGTGGGACGATGCTGTGGGTCTGCGTGTGTGGGTGATGCTGTGGGCAGATGCCGAGCAGTGCCGCCGTGGGGCAATGCTGTGGGGCGATGCTGTGGGTCGATGTTGTGGATCCACATGTGCTGGTGATGCCGTGGGTCGATGCTGTGGGGCAGCTGTGGGACGATGATGTGAGTCCACGTGTGTTGGTGATGCTGTGGGGCGATGCTGTGGGTCCACATATGTGGGTGCCACCGCGAGTCAATGCCGTGGATCGACGCTGTGGGTCCACGTGTGTTGGTGATGCCGTGGCGCGGGTGCAGGCGCTGCCTGCGGGGCAGCCATGGGGCGAATGGTGTCCCCCAGGGGCGCATGGGTCCTGGCTGACCCCAGGGCTCCGCGTGGGCCGGGGGGGTCCCTGGGGAGTGGCTTTGTGGTGTCCCCGCGCTGTCCCCGACACCCAGGGCAGGGACCGGGGGTGTCCCCACGTGGCCCCGCGTCCGTGCGCGGCTGTCCCTGACCCCGGGGCGAGGGTCACTGCAAGGGAACCGTGGGGACACCCAACAGTGTCCCAGTGCAGCTCCAGTGCAGCTCCAGTGCATTCCAGTGCAGCTCCAGTGCATCCCAGTGCAGCTCCAGTGCATCCCAGTGCAGCTCCAGTGCGTCCCAGTGCAGCAATAGTGTGTCCTGGTGCAGCTCCAGTGCATCCCAGTGCAGCTCCAGCGTGGCCCAGTGCAGGACAGTGTGGCCCAGTGCAGCTCCAGTGCGTCCCAGTGCAGCTCCAGTGCATCCCTGTGCAGCTCCAGTACATCCCAGCGCAGCTCCAGTGTGTCCCAATGCAGACTGCTGTGTCCCAGTGCAGCTCCAGTGCGTCCCAGTGCATCCCAGTGCAGCTCCAGTGTGTCCCAGTGCAGAACAGTGTGTCCCAGTGCAGCTCCAGTGCGTCCCAGTGCAGCTCCAGTGCGTCCCAGTGCAGAACAGTGCATCCCAGTGCAGCTCCAGTGTGGCCCAGTACAGGACAGTGTGTCTCAGTGCAGCTGCAGTGCATCCCAGTGCAGCTCCAGAGTGTCCCAGTGCAGACCAGTGTCTCTCAATACAGACCAGTGCATCCCAGTGCAGACCAGTGTGTTCCAGTACAGACCACTGCATCCCAGTGCAGCTCCAGAGTGTCCCAGTGCAGCTGCACTGCATCCCAGTACAGACCAGTGTACAGACCAGTGTGTCCTATTGCAGCTCCAGTGTGTCCCAGTGCAGCCTCAGTATGTCCCAGTAGAGACCACTTTGTCCCAGTGCAACTCCAGTGTGTTCCAGTACAGACCAGTGTGTCCCAGTGCAGCTCCAGTGTATTCCAGTACAGACCAGTGTGTCCCAATGCAGACCACTGTGTCCCAGTGGAGCTCCAGTGCATCCCAGTACAGACCAGTATGTCCCAGCACAGACCACTTTGTCCCAGCACAGACTACTTTGTCCCAGTGCAGCTCCAGTACATCCCAGTGCAGCTCCAGTGCATCCCAGTACAGACCAGTGTGTCCCAGTATACCCCAGTGTGTCCCAGTACACCCCAGTGTGTCCCAGTACAGACCAGTATGTCCCCGTACAGACCAGTGTGTCCCAGTATACCCCAGTGTGCCCCAGTACAGACCAGTATGTCCCCGTACAGACCAGTGTGTCCCAGTATACCCCAGTGTGCCCCAGTACACCCCAGTGTGTCCCAGTACAGACCAGTATGTCCCAGTACAGACCAGTGTGTCCTGGTATGCCCCCATGTGTCCCAGTACACCCCAGTGTGTCCCAGTACAGACCAGTATGTCCCAGTACGGACCAGTGTGTCCCAGTATACCCCAGTGTGCCCCAGTACAGACCAGTATGTCCCAGTACAGACTATTTTGTCCCTGTGCAGCTCCAGTGTGTCCCCGTGCAGCTCCAGTACATCCCAGTGCAGCTCCAGTGTGCCCCAGTATGGACCAGTGTGTCCCAGTATACCCCAGTGTGTCCCAGTACAGACCAGTATGTCCCAGTACAGATCAGTATGTCCCCGTACGGACCAGTGTGTCCCAGTATACCCCAGTGTGTCCCAGTACAGACCAGTATGTCCCAGTACAGATCAGTATGTCCCCGTACGGACCAGTGTGTCCCAGTATACCCCAGTGTGTCCCAGTACAGACCAGTATGTCCCAGTACAGACCAGTATGTCCCCGTACGGACCAGTGTGTCCCAGTATACCCCAGTGTGTCCCAGTACAGACCAGTGTGTCCCAGTACAGACCAGTATGTCCCAGTACAGGCCGGTATGTCCCCGTACGGACCAGTGTGTCCCAGTATACCCGGTGTGTCCTGGTACGGCCCTGGTGGGTACGGAACGTGGGTGCCGTTCCTATGGGGCGCTGTGCCCCATGGCTCCCCGTGCCCCATAGATGGCCGTGCCCCAGGGATGCCCCGCGCGTGACTCACGTACCCACCTCCCGGGGCCGGGCGCCGCTCTTCTGCTCCTTTAAGGCTCGGGACCGGCCCCTGGCCCGGGTCCGGGCGTGCCGCGGTCCGGGTCCGGGTGTCCGCTCCGTCTGTCCGCGCACCGGGACCCCCGGGGGCACCGGGACCCCGGCCCGGCCCCGCCCGCCTCCCCCATGGCGGCGCCGGCGCCGGTACCGGTACCGGTACCGGTACCGGTACCGGAGGAGGAGGAATTCATCCGGGCCTACGAGGACGTGCGGGAGCGATACAAAGGTACCGACCCCCGGCCCCGCGGTGCTCCGCGCTGGGGCAGCCCCACAGCCGGGCCCCAGCAGGGCCCCGCGCCAGCGCTCCCGCGGCATTCCCATAATAGGGCACAACGGGAGCGACCGACAACGGGAGCCGTGGGGCAGGGAGCGCCGTGGGGCAGGGGGAGCCATGGGGAACGGGGAGCCATGGGGCAGGGAGAGACATGGGGAAGGGGGAGCCACGGGGAACGGGGAGCCACGGGGCACCGAGACCATGGGGCAGGGAGAGCCATGGGCTGCGGCGCACCATAGGGCACAGTGAGCCATGGGCCGCGGGCAGCCATGCTGCAGGGCACAGCACCCAAAGGGCCATGGCCACCGTATGTGCACCCTATGGGGCACAGCGAGCTGTGGGGCAGAGCCACCCCACGGTCAGCAGGTACTGCACAAGGCACAGCACCCCTATGGGGCGCAGCACCTCCATGGGGCTGTCACCATGGTGTCAGGGCGGGGATGGAGGGACCAGTGAGTCCCAGTACGGACCAGTGCTGGGGGATCCCTGCTGCGGGGGTCCGTACTGGGGGGGTCTTTATTAGGGGGGGTCTGTGCTGGAGAGTCTGTGCTGGGGGGGTCTGTACTGGGGGGTTCTGTACTGGGGGTTCTGTACTTGGGAGTCTGTGCTGGGGAGTCTGTACTGGGGGGTCTGTACTGGGGGTTCTGTACTGGGGGGTCTGTACTGGGGGGTCTGTACTGGGGGGTTCTGTACTGGGGAGTCTGTGCTGGGGGGGTCTGTACTGGGGGGTCTGTGCTGGGGGGGTCTGTACTGGGGGTTCTGTACTGGGGAGTTCTGTACTGGGGGGTCTGTACTGGGGGGTCTGTGCTGGGGGGTCTGTACTGGGGGGGTCTGTGCTGAGGGGGGTCTGTACTGGGGGGTCTGTGCTGGGGGTTCTGTACTGGGGAGTCTGTGCTGGGGGGGTCTGTACTGGGGAGTCTGTGCTGGGGTTCTGTACTGGGGAGTCTGTGCTGGGGGGGTCTGTGCTGGGGAGTCTGTGCTGGGGGGGTCTGTGCTGGGGGGGTCTGTGCTGGGGGGGTCTGTGCTGAGGGGGGTCTGTACTGGGGGGTCTGTGCTGAGGGGGGTCTGTACTGGGGGGTCTGTACTGGGGAGTTCTGTACTGGGGGGTCTGTGCTGGGGGGGTCTGTGCTGGGGGGGTCTGTGCTGAGGGGGGTCTGTACTGGGGGGTCTGTGCTGAGGGGGGTCTGTGCTGGGGGGGTCTGTGCTGGGGGGGTCTGTGCTGGGGGGGTCTGTGCTGGGGAGGTCTGTACTGAGGGGGGTCTGTGCTGAGGGGGTCTGTACTGGGGGGGGTCTGTACTGGGGGGTCTGTGCTGGGGAGGTCTGTACTGGAGGGTTCTGTACTGGGGGGTCTGTACTGGGGGGTCTGTACTGGAGGGTTCTGTACTGGGGGGTCTGTACTGGGGGGTCTGTACTGGGGGGGGTCTGTACTGGGGGGGTCTGTGCTGAGGGGGGTCTGTACTGGGGGGTCTGTGCTGGGGAGGTCTGTACTGAGGGGGGTCTGTGCTGAGGGGGTCTGTACTGGGGGGGGTCTGTACTGGGGGGTCTGTACTGGGGGGTCTGTACTGGGGGGTTCTGTACTGGGGGGTCTGTACTGGGGGGGGTCTGTACTGGGGGGTCTGTACTGGGGGGGGTCTGTGCTGTGGGTCTGTACTGGGGGGGGTCTGTACTGGGGGGGGTCTGTACTGGGGGTCTGTGTCCGCCGATCCGGTAGGGGCGTCCAGTGAGGTGGGGGCGTGGCCTATCGGGGCGTGCCCAGTGGGCGTGTCCCGGGGGCGTGGCTTGGGGGGGGCGCGTCCCCGCGCTGCGGTCCCGGCGCTGCGGTCCCGGCGCGGGTCCGGGGGGGCCGCGGCGATGGAGGCTCCGCGCTGCATCCAACACGAGATCAGCTCCCTCAAAGGTGGGACCGGGCCCGCAGGACCCCATCGGGACCCCCGGGGTGGGACCCCCCGAGGGCTATGAGCCCCCTATATCGGGCCTGGGACCCACAAGCGATGGGTGATCGATGGGTGATGGGCTCTGCTGCGTCCCTGTGGGTCTCCGTCTGCATCCCTCCTGCAGCCTTAACATGTTGTGGCGTGTTCTGATGTGTTGTGGTGTGTCATGGTGTGTTTTGGCATGGTGTGGCATGTCATGGCATGTCACGGTGTATTGTGGCGCGCCGGGACGTGCTGCGCCGCAGGGCCGAGGCGTTGGGCCGTGAGTAACGGGCACCGGCAGATCCCGGTCACGAGGCCGCTGCTGGCCACTGTGTGACCAAGATGAGCCATGGGGCTGGCGTGGGGCTGGCGTGGGGCACGCTATGGGGCTGGCGTGGAGCACACCATGGGGCTGGCGGGAAGCTGGTGTGAAGCACGCTATGGGGCTGGCGTGGGGCTGGTGTGGAGCACGCTATGGGGCTGGCGTGGGGCACATTATGGGACTGGTGTGAAGCTGGCATGGAGCTGGTGTGAGTCACGCTATGGGGCTGGCATGGGGCACATTATGGGGCTGGCGTGGGGCACATTATGGGGCTGGTGTGAAGCTGGCGTGGTGCTGGTGTGAGTCACGCTATGGGGCTGGCGTGGGGCTGGCATGGGACCAGCGTGGGCCACGCTATGGCGCTGGCGTGGAGCTGGCGTGGGTCACACTGTGGGGCTGGCGTGGGACTGGCGTGGGTCAGCCTATGGTACCGGTGCTGCAGTGGCGATGCCGCAGGTTCTGGTGCCAGCTCTTGGCACTGGGCAATGGTCCCACGGCCAAAGCTGCTGCCTGCAGGGCCCTGCCCGCACCCCAAATGTGGGTCTGCAGCGTGTGGGGCAAAGGCCTGAGTTTGAGATGGGCCCCTAAGCCATGAGTCAGAAGTGTGCGTTGGAACTGTTGAGGCACAGGGGCTGCGGCAGGACTTGGGGGGCAGCTGCACTTGGTGCCTGTGGGACCCCCCGAGGTGATGCTGGGACCTGACAGCTGCAGCACTGGGATGGTCTGAGGGGCTCATGGGTCGCAGTGGGGTGCCGGACCCCCAAGTGCTGCTGTGGTGGGTGCTGGTGCTGGTTGTTGGGTGTCAGGGGCTGGGTGTTGGGTGTTTGTTGAGTGCCGGGTGTTGGATGCTGGGTGCTGGTGCTGGTGCCAGGTGCTGGTTGCTGGGTGTTGGGCGCTGGTGCCGTCGCTGTCGCTGTCTCTGTCACATCGTGTCCGTCACTGCGGTGCTGATGCAGCGATTCCGGGATGGACACATGGTGATCCTGCGGGATGGGGGGGGGGGGGGGCGGTTGGGGGCCACAGATGGGGGCCACGGTTGGGCCATGCTGGTGTCCCAGTGCCCCCCAGTATGGGGACGCTGGCCCAGATCCGATCCCCCTGGTTGCAGGGTTGGGATGCTCCCATTGTGGTCCTCAGATCCCACCGGTTATAGGGCTGGGATGCCCCCAGTTATGGGGCTCAGATCCCCCCGTTGCGGGGCTGAGATCTCTCCAGCTATGGGGCTGTTGCAGGTGCTGATGCTGTGGACGGGGCACCCCCAGACATCCCTGGGACCCTCAGGGACCACAGGCATCCTGAGCACCCCAAGTACCATGGGAAACCCTGGGCCCCTCAGGGACCCCAATCACGCAGGGACCCTGAACACCCTGACCCCCCCCTGAGCACCCCAAGGACCACAGGGACCCACGAGCAGCCCTCAGCTTCATGGGCACCCCACGGGCTCAGACACCCCGAGGTGCCCTCGAGCACCCGGAGCACCCCGAGCAGACGCCCCGCGGCGCCCCAAACACCCCAGTCCCGCCGAGCCGGTCCGGGCCCCGCTGGGTGCCGGGGGGGGGGGGGGCAGCAGCTGCCTCGTCCCCACCTGCGAGCCCCGAGGCGCGGGGAGCGGCGGGGGGGGACCCGAGGGGAGGGACGGCGCGGGGGGGGACCCGGCCCCCGGCCCTGCCCCAGCCGGGCACCAGCGGAGCAAATATTGACGTTGGCGGCGGCGGAGCCCGGCCCCGCCCGTGCCCCCCCCCCGGCCGGGGATGCTTCGGCCCCGGATCCCGCCGCAGGAGCCCCGGGGGGGGGGAGGGGGGGGAAGAGGGAGGGGAAAGGGGAGGGAGGGCCCGGGCCCCCCCCCCGTTGTCCCCCCGGCAAAACCCGGCCCCGGGGTGGAGCCGCCGCCGGCTGCGGCGGGAGCGGCCGCGACGGGACGGGACGGGACGGAACGGGCAGCGCCGGGTCCTGAGGGGCTGAGCCGCGCCGGGGCGCACCGTACCGCGCTGCGCCGAGCCGGGCTGGACCGCTGCGGGCCGTGAGTCGTGCCGAGTGCGCTGAGCTGACCCGGGCCGTAGCGGGCTGCGCCGAGCCCGCGCGCCGGGAGCCGTACTGAGCCGCGCCGGTGCATAGCGCGCCGGAGGCCGTACTGAGCCGCGCCGGTGCATAGCGCGCCGGAGGCCGTACTGAGCCGGCCCGGCCCGCGCCGCGCGTCGTGCCGGGCGCTGCGCGCCGTGTGCTGCGCCGCGCCATGGTGGCGGGGATGCTGATGCCGCTGGAGCGGCTCCGCGCCATCCTGGAGCTGCTGTTCCGCGATGGGGTGCTGGTGGCCGAGAAGGACCCGCGGCCGCGCCGGCAGCACCCGCAGCTGCCCGGGGTGCCCAACGTGGCCGTGGTGCGCGCCATGGGCTCGCTGCGTGCCCGCGGGCTCGTGCGCGAGACCTTCGCCTGGAGGCACTTCTATTGGTACCTCACGGACGCGGGAGTCGCGCACCTGCGGCGCGTTCTGCACCTCCCGCCCGGCACCGTCCCGCGCCCGCTGCAGCGCGGCCACCGCAGCGCCTGTGACGCCGGGACCGGCAGGGCCCGCCCCGTCGGTGCCGCCCGCCACGTGCCCGACGCCGGGGGCCGCCGGCACCGGCAAGGCCCGAGCTGCCAGCACCGCCAGCCACAGGCACGGCACCGGCGACACCAGCGCTGACACTGGCACCAGTAAGGCCCGAGCTGCCAGCACCGCCAGCCACAGGCACGGGACCGGCGACACCAGCGCTGACACTGGCACCAGTAAGGCCCGTGCCGCCAGCACCGCCAGCCACAGGCACGGCACCGGCGACACCAGCGCTGACACTGGCACCAGTAAGGCCCGTGCCGCCAGCACCGCCAGCCACAGGCACGGGACCGGCGACACCAGCGCTGACACTGGCACCAGTAAGGCCCGTGCCGCCAGCACCGCCAGCCACAGGCACGGCACCGGCGACACCAGCGCTGACACTGGCACCAGTAAGGCCCGTGCCGCCAGCACCGCCAGCCACAGGCACGACACCGGCGACACCAGCGCTGACTCTGGCACCAGTAAGGCCCGTGCCGCCAGCACCGCCAGCCACAAGCCCGATGCCAGCGACACCAGTACCACTACTGGTACCAATAAGGCCCGTGCTGCCAATACCGCCCGCGATGCACCTGACACCAGTGACACCAGTGCAGATACTGGTGGAGCCCGTGCTGCTAACACCACCTGCCATATGCCTGACACCAGTGCCACCAGTGCCAGTACTGGTACCAGTAAGGCCCGTGCTGCCAGCACCACAAGCCGTGCACCAGACACCGACACCAGTAACACCAGTGCCACCAGTGCCGGTGCTGGTCCCGCCGGTGAGGACCGGCTCTACCGCAGGAAGGAAGAGCCCGAACAGCGCATGGAGCCCACCAGTGCCCCCTCAAGCCCCCCTCAGCCCACCCCGGCTCCAGGTATCATCGACCCACGGGGGGGACCCCCACTCTGGGGTGTTGCCCCCAATCATGGGGAGGGGGTTGGAGCTCAGTGGGAGTGTGGGTTGCCTGTGCATCTCTTCCCCTTGTCCTTGGGGGACCTGCCCAGCACTTGGGGGTCCCTGGGACCCCCCACATCCATGGGCAGGGTCAGGGACTCCCCAGCCCTGGGGGTGACTTTTGGGGGGTTCGGGGGCCCCCACATCAATGGAGTCCCCATGGCCATGCGGAGCAGGGGGAGGCCGGATGCTGCCTGTGCCCCTGCTCTTGACCTGGCAGGGGGGGGGGCAGTGCCAGAGTGGTCCCACCAGGGCTGGGGGGGCTGGGGGGCAGGTGCTCACTCCCCCAGCTCCCAAGGGAGGGTTGGGAGCTGCACTGGGGGGGTGCGGGGGGTGTGCTGGGGTGAGGCTGTGCCTTGGCATGCTGTGCTGTTGGGGTGCTACACACTGTGGGGGGGGCTGTGCCTTGCGGGCTGTGTCATGGGTGGCTGCGCTGTTGGGGTGCTGCGCCCTGGGTGCTGTACCATGGGCTATGGCGCTGGTGCCGTGCAGTGGGGGTGCACTGGGGGGTGCTGCACCCCGAGGCCCCACCGTGCCCAGGGTGGGCCGGACAGGCGGGCAGGAGGATGGACAGCGGCAGCTGGGGGGGGGCAGGGCTGGTGCTGGGCCGGGGGCTGCCTGCGGGGAGGGGGGGTCCCGTCCCGTCCTCCCCCATCACCCGCTCCGGTGACACACGATCCGCGGCAGCTGGAGCCGGTGGAGCTGCCCCCCCCCATTCATCTCCTTCCACCCCCCATCTGCTCGGGCGGCGCCCCGAGGCCGCGGTGAGGCCTCCCCCCCCCCCCCCCCCCCCCCCCCCCCCCCCCCGTGACTCAGCCCCGACGCCACCGCTCCAAGTTTCCACCGCCCGCTGCCAGCGCCGTGAGTCACCGACCCCACGGGGGGGCCGCGGGGCTGCCCCACTTCCCCCTTCCTGGCCCTGGAGCCGCGGTGCTTCCCAGACCCCGCACGTCGGGGGATGCCCCCCCCAAGCTCAGGCCCGGGGGTCGCGCCCCGCGCTGGGCTCTGGAGCCGCGGGGCGGGGGGAGCCGTTTGCGAGGCCGGGAGGTGCCCGTGGGGCGTCTCAGTGGGGCTCGAGGGGGGGGGCCGGGTCCCCCTCCCGGCTCCTTCCGTTCCGCCGCAGCGGCGGCTCCGCCTCCAGGTTTTCCTTCGCTCCGCTCCGAGCGGCCGCCGCGGGAAAACCCGGCCTGGAGCCAGCGCCGGCGGGGACCTGGGGGGGTCCCCGCACGACGGGAGCGGGTTCCGCCGCCGGGGGAGGGGCCCGGGCGCCGCGAGGATGGGCTGCGAGGGCCCCGGCGGCGGCTTTAGGTCGTTAGTAAAGAACACACACACCCCCTCCATCCCCGGGGTGGCGGCCGGGTTAACCCCTCCGGTACCGGGCGAATCGGGGGGTTCCGTGGGTGCTGCGGCCGCCCCCCACCCCGTTCCCCCGTCTCACCCTCCCCCCCCGGTCCCGTGTCATGTTCTAACTCGGGCGCACTGACGGGCTCCGGTTATTTATATCAGCGCCCGCCCCCCCACACCCCCCCCGCCGCCGCCGCCGCCGCCGGGGGAGCCGCGCTGCGCCCTCGCTCCGCTGCCTGCGTCCTGCCCGCGCCCTGCCTGCCCATGAAGGTCGTGCCGGGTAGGTTTGGGGGGGGGAGAGAAAGAACAGAGTGGGGCGGCTGGCGCCGTCCGGTCGGGATATAAAAAGCCGGGATATGAACCGGGAAGGGGAGGGGGGAAGGGGGGCCGGTCCTGCCGGTACCGCGGGCAGGAGGAGGCAGGAGGCGTCCAACCTGCCCCCCCCCCCCCCGCGGACCGGGGGGGGTTAAGAGCCGGGGGGGGCGGGCGCTGGGGTGTCCCTGCCCCCGGAGCCGAGCCGAGCCGAGCCGTGTCCCGGCCCCATGGAGGACACGGGGTCGCTGTTCCCGTCGCTGGTGGCCGCGGGACACGCCGCGTCCCTCGCACTGGTCTGGTACTGGCGGCGGCGGCGCGACGGGACGGGCGACTCGGGTGAGTTCGGCCCCGCTCGGCTCTCCTCGGCTCCGCTCGGCTCCCTTCGGCTCCGCTCGGCTCCCCTCGGATCGGCTCCCCTCGGCTCCGCTCGGCTCCCTTCGGCCCGCCCACCCCCGCCGCGGGAGGAGGGGGCACTCGGGGGAGGCCGCCCCCTCTGGGACGGGAGGTGTTGGGGGGCTCAAGGGGGGTTCCCGGGGGGGAGTGATGCTGCGGTGCATCCCCGTGACTCCGTACCCCCTACCCCCCCAAACCGACACCACCCCCCGCAGTCCCCCGTGACCTCACCCTGTTCCCCCCATGTCCCCCCCGATGCCCCCTCACCCCCGGCAGCTGCTGTCCCCGGCTGTGAAGGTGATGAATACTTCTGGGAACAGGATCTGGTGACAGGAGGGATGGGGGGGATGACGGGGATGGACGTGTCCCATGGGAGGGGTGGGCAGGGGCTGCCGGGTTGGGGCCTCGCTGGGGCTCAGGGGACACCTGGGGGGTCCCAGGGGCAGGAGCAGGCAGAGCTGCAGCGGGGTCCAATGAGACTCCGCGCAGCAGAGGCACTGCAGCTGCAGCCACGGGCATTGACCCATCCACATCATCCCTCATCTGGCATCCCTCAATCATCTCTCCATCATTCCCCCATCATCATCCCTCCATCCCTTCCTCCATCCATCGTCACCTCTCCATCATTCTTCCATTCCTGCATCCCTGGATCCATCCCTCCATCCCTCCATCCATCCCCCATGCCTCCATCTCTCATCCATCATCCCTGCATCCGTCCCTGCATCCGTCCCTGCATCCATCCCTCCATCATCTGTAATCTGTCCTCCTTCCCTCTCTCCCTCCCTGCCATGGCCCCATCTGTGTCTGTCTCTCCCCCCAGGCACTTTCCAGGGCGTTGCCTGCGGCTTCCGGCTTTGGTCCCTGCCAACACCCTGCCTGTGAAGTGCTGCCTGTGCCCTGCCTGTAACCACTGCCTGTGATGTGCTGCCTGTACCAGCTGGCCATCACCCTGCCACCAGACCTGCCTATACCCTGCCTGTGCCCCACTGCCTGCAACCACTGCCTGTACGCTGCCAACACCCTGCCTGCACTGCCACCTGCCTACCTGTGATGGCTGCGTGTGATGGCTGCGCGTGATGTGCTGCCACCAGCCTGCCAGCACCCTGCCTGTACCCTTTGCCCATGCCTGCTGCCTGTGATGTGCTGCCTGCACCTGCTGCCTCTATGCACTGCCTGTTCCTGCTGCCACCACCCTTCCATCAGACTTGCGCATCCCCTGCCCTGCCCCTGCCTGATCCTGCCCACAGACACACGGTTCTGGCGTTGCCGCTGTCCCTGGCGCTGGCCCAGGCCTGGCCCAAGGGCACCCCCAAGGTCACAGCTGCTGGGGGCTGTCACCTGTGTTCAGCCGTGTTGAGCCGTGTTGGGCTACGTTGTACCATGTTGAGCCGTGTTGGGCCATGTTGAGCTGTGTTGGGCTATGTTGAGCCGTGTTGGGCCATGTTGAGCTGTGTTGGGCCATGTTGGGCTGTGTTGGGTATGCCATGTTGCACTGTGTTGGGCCATGTTGGGCTGTGTTGGGTATGCCATGTTGCACTGTGTTGGGCTGTGCTGTGCTATGCCCGGCCCCCCGCCCTGAGCTGGGGTGTCCCAGGGTCTCTGGCAGCACCAACCACACTCCTGGGACCCCGCTGGGCAGGGGGATGCAGTGCTGCAGGCACACGGTGCCGGGGGGGGGGGGGGAGGCTTCCGGTGCTTATTCCCCGCTATTCTGTGCCCCATCGGGGGTGCGGGGCCGTGGCACCGGTGGCAGCAGTCGCTCAGTGCCCGGTGCGGGGCTGTGGCACCGGTGGCAGCAGTCGCTCAGTGCCCGGTGCGGGGCTGTGGCTCCGGGCCCGGTGCCCGTTGCCGGGGCTGCGGCGGGCAGAGGTGGCCGCTGGGATTTGTCCCCCCGGGTCCCCCCCCTCCATCCGCCCCACTCAGTGTTTCCGCGCTGCGGCTCCGGTTGAGTCACCACCAGGAGCCACTGGGGCTGCGCGAGGGGCCACCGGCACCGCCCCCCCCGGGTGTGGGGCAGCTGCAGCCCCCCCCGGTGCTGCCTCACAGCGTCCCGCAGAGCCCCACAGGGGTCCCGGTGAGGGGGCAGCTGTGGCCAACCTGGCATGAGCGTGGTGGGACCATGACATGACCATTGCATGCGTAGCGTGACCGTGGCATGACCCATGACAAACGTGGCATAACCGCGGCGTGACTGTGGCAAAGATGGCACAGCCATGGCAAGCTTGGTGGGACCATGGCATGACCACTGCAAGCCACGGTATGACCATGGCATGATGTCATATGTGACCATAGCGAGTGTGGTGTGACCATGGCAAGCCTGGCATGAGCATGGCATGACTATGACAAGCGTGTCAGGGCTGTGTGGAGCACAGTGGCACCTGTGTCCCCGTGGACGCGTGTCCCGCTCCGTGTGGTGTCTCCCAGTCTCCTGCTATCGCCCTGTCCCGGTGCTCCCCGCAACCCCCCCAGCTCCTTATCTCTGTGGTGCAGCCGGGGCAGAGCCGAGGGGCAGCATGGAGCAGTGCCACATTGGGCCCAGCCCCACACACCCTGGGGTGTCCCAGTGTGTCCCTGCGTGTCCTGGTTGGGCTGCACCAGGGTTGAGTTTTGGCACAGGACCCTCCATGCCCAGCAAGGACCCGTGCCAAGCACCCCCTGCACCCGGGTTGCTGCTGCCGGGGCCCTGTGCCATGGCGTGACCATGACCACGCCTGTGCCTTACCCATACGCATATCCATATCCATGCCCATTCCAATGCCATGCCATGCCTGTACCATACCCATGCCTGTGCCATACCCCTGCCCATGGTCATGCCATGACCATGCCTGTATCATACCCGTGCCCGTGCCATGCTCTCTCTGCACTGTACCCGTGACCGTGCTTGTGCCATGCCTATGCCTATGCCCGTGCCTGTGCCCATGCCCATCTCTGTGCCCTCCACATTCCCATCCCCCTTTCTGTTCCCCTTTGCACTCCCGTGCCCATCCCATACTGGCGCCGCTGTTCCGAGCCCCCCTCTCTGCCCCCCCGGCCCTGGCGCTGCCGCGATGCGGATCCAGGGGGATCCCGGCGGAGCGCCCAGGCGTGGGCTCGGCCCTGGGCCGGGATGGGGCCGGGAAGGGGCCGGGAGGGGCCGGGAAGGGGCCGGGATGCGGCCTGGCAGCGGCTGTGGGCGCTCTGAGTCAGCGCCGGCCTCAGCCCTGACGCCACGATGATGGTCGTGGAGCTGTGCTGCGGGTGCTGCTGCAGGGCTGGAGGTGGGTGCTGGTGCTGAGGGGGGGACACCCCATGGCGGCACCCCCGGGATGCTCCCGAGCGGCTCCGGCCTGGGGCTGCCGGGGGTTGGTGCTCCCGGGGGGGACCCGGCAGCTCCGGGGGTGTCGGTGCCGCGGGGGGAGCCGGGGGTGTCCCCGGCTGCTGCAGTGGGGCTTGGGGGTTCCGGGGGTTCCCCAGGGGTGGGGCACTGGGCCCTGGCGGGGGGGGCAGGAGGATGAGGGAGTCAGGGGAGGTCATGGGGTATCGGTGCAGGGGGAGCAAGGCACTGGGTGCTGTGGGCAGGGGGCAGGAGGGTGCTGGGGGGCACGGGAGGGGTGCAGAGGATTAGGGGTGCAGGAGGGTGAAGGGAGGGTGCCCTTGGGTCCGGGCCTCATGGGTGCAGAGGATTTAGGGGTGCAGAGGAGGGGGCACACAGGATTGGGGGTGCTGGGGGGGGGGCAGCACAGGGGTCCCTGGTGCGAGGGCAGATGGGGTGCTGGGGGACATGGGTGCAGGGGCACTGGGTGCAGAAGGTTTAGGGGTGCGGGATGGGGTTTGCACAGCATTGGGGGTGTCTGGGCACAGGGGCCGTGGTGCGCAGCATTGGGGGGGTCTGGGTGGGTGCAGGGGCCGTGGTGCGCAGCACTGGGGGGGTCTGGGTGGGCGCAGGGGCCGTGGTGCGCAGCATTGGGGGGGTCTGGGTGGGCGCAGGGGCCGTGGTGCGCAGCATTGGGGGTGTGTGGGCGCAGGGGCCGTGGTGCGCAGCATTGGGGGGGTCTGGGTGGGTGCAGGGGCCGTGGTGCGCAGCACTGGGGGGGTCTGGGTGGGCGCAGGGGCCGTGGTGCGCAGCACTGGGGGGGTCTGGGTGGGCGCAGGGGCCGTGGTGCGCAGCATTGGGGGTGTGTGGGCGCAGGGGCCGTGGTGCGCAGCATTGGGGGTGTGTGGGCGCAGGGGCCGTGGTGCGCAGCACTGGGGGGGTCTGGGTGGGTGCAGGGGCCGTGGTGCGCAGCACTGGGGGGGTCTGGGTGGGCGCAGGGGCCGTGGTGCGCAGCACTGGGGGGGTCTGGGTGGGCGCAGGGGCCGTGGTGCGCAGCATTGGGGGTGTGTGGGCGCAGGGGCCGTGGTGCGCAGCATTGGGGGTGTGTGGGCGCAGGGGCCGTGGTGCGCAGCATTGGGGGTGGGTGGGCGCAGGGGCCGTGGTGCGCAGCATTGGGGGTGTGGGCGCAGGGGCCGTGGTGCGCAGCATTGGGGGTATTGGTGCCCAGCAGTAGGGGCGCGGGGTGCAGGCCCATGGGTGCAGAGGGTTTAGGGGTGCGGGGTGGCAGCACTGTGGCCCTGGGTGCCCCGTGCCGCCGGCCCGGCCGCTCGGTCCCGTTCCCGGGGCGGTGGCAGCGGCGGGGGCGGGTCCCGCTCGGCCCCTCCCGCCCCGTCTCGTCTCGTCCCGTCCCGTCCTCCCGGGCCCGTCCGTCGGTCGGCGGCGGCGGCAGCGCCATGGAGGGCAGCGCCGCCGGGGCGGGACCCGTCGGGAGTCCCGGTGCCGTCTGGGGGTGGCTCAGTGGCGGCTCCGAGTCCGAGCGGCGGCGGTACCTGAGCGCGCGGCTCTGCTGCAGCGGTGCGAGCGGCGGGGCGGGACGGGACGGGGACGGGAAGGGGAAGGGACCGGGGCGGGGGCACCGAGAGGGACCGGGGGGTACCGGGGGGTACCGGGCGGGGGGGTTCGGGCCGCTTGGGGGCTCGGGACCCCGCGGCACCGGGCGGGATCCTCTCCGGGGGGGTGGGGGGATCCCGGAGGCGGGGGGGGGAAGAAGCGGGGCCTGACGAAGGGATACGCCCCCCCCGCGGAGGGCCCGCCCCCGGGAGCTGGGCCGGGCCTGAGCTGGGCTGGGCTGGGCTGGACTGGGCTGAACTGGGCCGAACTGGGCTGAGCTGGGCTGAACTGGGCTGAGCTGAGCTTGATTTAGGCTGAGCCTGGACCGAACTGGGCTGAACTGGGCTGAACTGGGCTGAGCTGGGCTGAACTGGGCTGGACTGGGCTGAACTGGGCCGAACTGGGCTGAGCTGGGCTGAACTGGGCTGGGCTGGGCCGAGCTGGGCTGAGCTGAGCTTGATTTAGGCTGAGCCGGACCGAACTGGGCTGAACTGGGCTGAGCTGGGCTGAACTGGGCCGAGCTGGGCTGAGCTGAGCTTGATTTAGGCTGAGCCGGACCGAACTGGGCTGAACCGGACCGAGCTGGGCTGAGCTGGGCTGAGCTGGGCTGAACTGGGCTGGACTGGGCTGAACTGGGCTGGACTGGGCTGAGCTGGGCCGAGCTGGGCTGAACTGGGCCGAGCTGGGCTGAGCTGAGCTGAGCTTGATTTAGGCTGAGCTGGGCTGAACTGGGCTGAACTGGGCTGAGCTGAGCTGAGCTGAGCTTGATTTAGGCTGAGCTCGACTGAACTGGGCTGAGCCAAGCTTGAGTTGGGGTGAACTGGGCTGAACTGGGCCGAGCTGGGCTGAACCAAGCTTGAGTGGAGGTGAACTGGGCTGGGCTGGACTGAACTGGGCTGAACTGGACTGAACTGGGCTGGGCTGGGCTGAACCAAGCTTGAGTTGGGGTGAACTGGGCTAAGATGGACTGAAGTGAGCTCAGCTGAGCTGAGCTGAACTGGGATTGAGCTGAGCTGAGCTGAACTGAACTGGGCTGAACCAAGCTTGAGTGGGGGTGAACAGGGCTGGGCTGGGCTGCACTTAACTGGGCTGACCTGGGCTGGGCCAAGCTTGAGCTGGGGTGAGCTGGGCTAAACTGGACTGAACTGGGCTGAATTGGGCTGAACCAAGGTTGAGTTGGGGTGAACTGGGCTAAGATGGACTGAAGTGAGCTCAGCTGAGCTGAGCTGAACTGGGATTGAGCTGAGCTGAGCTGAACTGAACTGGGCTGAACTGGGATTGAGCTGAACTGAGCTGGGCTGAACTGGGATTGAGCTGAACTGAACTGGGCTGAGCTGGGCTGTAGGCAGAGGTTTGGCTGATTCATGTCTTTCTGTACCTGTGCATTGTGTGTGCGCGTGTGCGCCCGTGTGCATGTGCCATGGCACCCGCATGTGCACCCGTGTGCATGTGCCCCATGCGTGTATCGCCCTGGTGTGTGCCAGCGCCCGCATGCACCCAACACGCACGTGCACACGCGCGTTTGTGTGCCCGTGTGCGTGCACACGCGTGGCGCTCCGCGCGCTGTGCGCGGGGCCCTGCCTGCGCTTCGGCAGCCCCTCGCCGCCTCCTGCCCGCGGTGTTGGCCCCGTGCAGGTGCGGTGGTGCCCGCGGTGATGCCGGCGGCTGCCGCGGGTCCTGTTGGAACCGGCAGCGCGTGAGCGCGTGTGGAGGCAGCGCCGGTGCCGCCGGTGCCGGTGAGCAGCGGCTCCGGATGGGGAGAACACGTGTGTGGAGCCGGCGCCGCCTGCGTGCCGCGGCCCGCCCTGCCCGCCCTGCCCGCCCTGCCGGTGCTGCCCGCCCCGCAGCCTGTGCCGGTGGGTGCCGGTGCCGCGAGCTGCCCTCGCCGTGAATCACGTCGCGACAGCCCCGGTGTCCTTTGGACTCCAGGCAGGGTTCAGGCTGCGCCGGCGCGGCCCGTGGCAGATGTGGCTCCGGGCGCTCTTGTTACGGGTGCCATGGGTGACGATGCGGGTGCCATGGGGGACACCGCTGCGATGCCACCACCTTTGGGGTCCTGCGGGGACCTCAACCCCTTGACAGGGCTCTGGGCCCCCCAGGTGTGGGGCGCGTGGGGCTTGGGGGGGGTCCTGAGCCCTACAGGTGTGCGGCCCATTGAGTCCTATGGCTCTGGGGAGTGGAGCTGAGGGTTCCGGACCCCCCCCCCGCTGTGGGGCCGGGAGGTGCCGCCCTCTCCCCGCGGCCCCTGGCCCGGCCAGGGAGGGGTTAAGGGGCGGTTCCTGTGGAGCGGGAGGGGCGGCGGGGGGGGGACACCACCCCGGCTCCTCCCTGGGGCCGCCCCGTCGGAGCCGCGCTGTGGCTGCGTCCGCGCCGCGAGTTGCGTCGGGTCTCAGCGTCGCGGGAGCCGCCGCCATGGCGCGGTGGGGCCAGGACGTGGGTCCGGGCGTGGGGCAGCGCTCGGGCTCCGAGGACAACCTCTACCTCGCCGTGCTCAGGGCCTCCGAGGGCAAGAAAGGTGCCGGGACCCGCGGCGCGGTGTGGGGCGGTGGCCGCGGCGTGGGGCGGTGGTGGCCATGATGTGGGGCGCGGTAGGGGCAGCGCGGGCCGCGGTGATGGCTACGCTGCGGCCTGGGGCGGTGGCCGTGGCATGGAGCGCAATGGGGTTGATGTGGGGCTGGAGGTGGCCGTGGTGTGGGGCGCTGTGGGTCCAACAGCGGGAGGCTGCTGTATGTGTGGGGACCTCCATGAACCAAGGCAGACCCCCCTTGTGGGGCGGTGTCCCCAGGCAATCTGTGGCTCAGAGCCGTGTTATGGGGTAGGGCAGTGGC